>MJUT01007292.1:453296-499557 GCA_002080005.1 Gigantidas platifrons
CATGTACCTTGTAAGCGCAACTCCTCCTAAACGGCTTATTGGATTTTTATGAAACTTTACACACTTGTAGTACACTACCTGCAGATGTGCATGAAGGAATATGGTTGCTGTCCAAAATTTAAAAGGGGAGATAATTCAACTTATACTGTCCGTCCGTCCATGTACCTTGTAAGCGCAACTCCTCCTAAACGGCTCATTGGATTTTTATGAACCTTTACACACTTGTAGTACACTACCTGCAGATGTGCATGAAGGAATATGTTTGCTGTCCAAAATTTAAAAGGGGAGATAATTCAACTTATACTTTCACGAAAAGGGGAGGGGGATGCATGTACCTTGTAAGCGCAACTCCTACTAAATTGCAAGCGGGGGGTATCACTCAGTGAGGTCACTCACAGTTCTAGTTTCTGAGAGCAATCTCATGGAAGGTAAAGCCGGAGATGTGAGATGCAATGAGAAGTCCACTTCGAGCAAAGCATAATAACGATAGTATGTTTATCGAGGATTTGGTTATGTGACGTCTTTATAGTGTTACATTAAAAAACAGTGCTATTAAGTTTGTGTCACGATAGTTGCTGTATATTAGATATTATCGTGTGTAAAAATCAGATGGATAAAGGATCAAATCATTGATAAATCATTCTATGATACATGACTTTTTTTATTGACATTACTATATGATGTTATAATTGTTAAATATTTTTGGGTATAGGGATAAGACCAATGTTTATCAGATAAAAAAAAAACATTACTTACTGAAGTATTTTTTTTTCTGTGAAAAAGTTGATCTGCTATTTGAAAAAATCTTTACTAATAAAATGAAAAACCAAAAAATACCACACTGTCAAAACAGTTCCAAAATCCAATAGAAAAATTGTGGAAAAAGACAAAATTGATACCCCTAGGACCCAAACCTCTGCTCTTAGTGAAATGATGCAGTCATTAAAAACTTTTTTTTCTATAATTATGCAAGTCATTGCATATTTTTGTTTGATTTATGAAATGGTTTCTTTAGAAAAATATATAAAAATCAAAAAGAAATACAAAACTAGTGCTATTAAATAACATTCCGATACACTGATTTGAGATAGAAGTCTTAAAAATACACTTACAATTTGTAGGCTGTGGACGGTATGAAGAAAATGAAGAACTCTGGTTCAGCACAGCTAGAAGAAATGGAAGAAGTTAGGGCATTATATAGAAAAGAAGCTTTACAGAGGAAACTTCTGTATAACCAGGTATCATATCTTACATAATAACATGTGAATTAGGGGTTATTAATTAGGACTACATAATGAAACTTGGCGTTTAATCTTTGTAGTGAAAAAAATAATGAAACAAGAAAATTAAACATACTTTCAGGATTATAGAAGAATGTCAAACATCAGTTAATTAATTGAAAAATGATTAATACAAACATTGATTTAATGCTATTTTACTATTTAAGTGATCTATTCTTATTTCAGTTACAAGAATTGAGGGGTAATATAAGAGTGTTCTGTAGAGCTAGGAAGGATGATAGAGCTGAGAGTTGCCTCAAGTTCCTCAACGACCAAGATTTAATGGTGGTACATCCACAGAATGGCAAAAAGATGTTTTCATTTGACAAGGCATTTGATATTGATACTACACAGGAACAAGTAAGAAACTGTTTATCATGTCTTTCTAGAAGAAAGAAGAGTTTGAAGATACCAATGGGGTAATCAGAATCCGTATATCGAAGAAGAACAGACAACACAACGGCCAAATGAAAAAAGTACAAAAGGACAAACAACGATCTACAAAACATACATATACAATGTTCTTTCAGCTTTGACTGTTTTGAGTTTTCCAGACTAGAGAACATTATGAATACTATTTTCATCCCTAGGATAATTTCATACAATTCGATAAAATTTTCATGGTCTACAGACTTTGTTAAATTGGCATCAAATTTTCGTCATTACGATAGTTTCTTCGTTGCAATACTACTTATGTTCACCATAGTTCATCCACACATTGATGATAGAGGATGCATGTCTATATTTATTCATATGTCATCTCAACTTAATTTCAGTTTCATCATATTTTCTTTCTTTTTAGCTCACCTGACCCAAAGGGTCATGTGAGCTTTTGTCATCACTTTGCGTCCGTCGTCGTCGTCCGCGTCTGTAAACTTTTCATACTTTCTTCTTCTTCTTTGAAACCACTGAATTGATTTGGACCAAATTTGGCAGAAATGTTCATTGGGAGGTCCTCTTCTAAATTTGTTATTTTGGTGCAGATCGGAAATCCAACATGGCCGCCAGGGCCAATAATGTGTTCTGATTGGTTGAAACTTTGAAAATCTTCTTGTCAGAAACTACTCAGCCGATGGAACATTATAGAAATGATGACTGGATGGTCCTCTACTAAATTTGTTATTTTTGTGCCGATCGCATATCCAAGATGGCCGCCATGACTCGACTTAGTTTTAACATAGAACCCTATGGGAAAAATGTTTTAAAAAAATTTCCTCTGAAAGCAGTAAGTCAATTTAAAGCAAACATGACATGAATGGTCCTTAGGTGGTTAACTTTCAAAATAATGTCATGTGACCCCAACCTCCATCCAAGATGGCCACCATCAGCGAACATAGTTTTAACATAGGACCCTATGGAAAAAATGTTTAAAAATTGTTTCCTCTGAAACCAGTAAGTCAATTTAAAGCAAACGTGTCATGAATGGTCCTTAGGTGGTCAACTTTCAAAATAATGTCATGTGACCCCGACCTCCATCCAAGATGGCCACCATCAGCGAACATAGTTTTAACATAGCACCCTATGGAAAAAATGTTTAAAATTTTTTTCCTCTGAAACCAGTAAGTCAATTTAAAGCAAACATGGCATGAATGGTCCTTAGGTGGTCAACATTCAAAATAATGTCCTTCATCCAAGATGGCCACCATCAGCAAACATAGTTTTAACATAGGACCCTATGGGGAAAATGTTTAAATTTTTTTTCCTCTGAAACCAGTAAGCCAATTTAAATCAAACATGGCATGAATGGTCCTTAGGTGGTAAACTTTTAAAATTATGTCCTGTGACCCCGACCTCCATCCAAGATGGCCACCGTCAGCGAACATAGTTTTAACATAGGACCCTATGGGAAAAATGTTTAAATTTTTTTTCCTCTGAAACCAGTTAGCCAATTTAAAGCAAACATGGCATGAATGGTACTTAAATGGTCAACTTTCAACATTATATCCAGTGACCCAGACCTCCATCCAAGATGGCCGCCATCATTGAAAAACCTTTTTGTGAGAAACTACTCAACAAATTGAATATTTTGCATTATATGAATGTTACTTGGATGGTTCTACACCTGATCTATTATTTTGGTGCAGATTGGAAATTCAAGGTGACCTCCATTGACGGATGAAGTTTAACATACCGGTAGGTCCTTTACCAGAATTGTAATTTTGGTGCTGATCGGTAATTAAACATGACTGCCAGGGGTAGATAATGTTTTCTGATTCGTCAATCTTTAAAAATCTTCTGGTCAGAAACTACTGATTCAATTTAATTTGTTTTCTGGTGTGAATGATCTATGGATGGTCCTTTACCTAAATTGTAAATTTGGTTCTGATTGGAAATTCAAGATGGCCACCATAGAAGAACAAAGTTTAACATAGAAGCCTACAAGACCCAATGGGAATTTGTACTGAGTTGTTCTTCTCAGAAAGTACCAAGCCAGTTGACTTGATTTGTTCTATGCTGCTCCTATCTGCAAACAGAAAGACTTGAAAAATATGCTTGTTGATAACCTTCTTCAAGAATTAAAACTTAAGCAGTCTAATATACTTACCATGGGAGATTTTAATTTTGACTTTAGGTTTTCAGAATTTATGGAGCACACATTCAATAGTAAGCAAATTGTGTCTTAAGTCGCAAGAAAATATGAATCTTTGTTAGACTTCACGTTCCTAAGGATTTACACTGCCAATTATTACCAGGTGAGCGATGACAGGCTCTCCAGAGCCTCTAGTTTGGTGCTTAGCGCCACTTTCAGCAATATTTCAGCTATATCATGGCCACCAGTTTTAGTGGTGGAAGAAGCCGGAGTACCTGGAGAGAACCACCGACCATGGGCAATTAACTGGTAAACTTTATCACTTGCAGCTGCAAGTCAAGTGCACCCTTTGTAGCTCACCTGGCCAAAGGCCATGTGAGCTTTTGCCATCACTTGGCGTTCGTCGTATGTCGTAAACTTCAATCTTCTCCACAGAAACCACTGGGCCAATTGCAACCAAACTTTGGTGGAATGGTATTTGTATGGCCCTCTTCCAAAATTATGTCCGTTGATCCCGACTTCCAACCAAGATGGCCGCCAAGCTAAAAATAGAAAAAGGGGGGATGAAATTTTAATTGTCCATTGCTGCTATAGTATAAGTCAAAATGAGCACAAATTTTAATTGCAGCTACATGGCAAGGAGTAGTTTGACATATATTCCGGGTTTTTCTGTGAAATTTTTCTTTCAGCCGATTTATACCGATTATGCAAATTAGGCCTATTTTGATAAAAGATCACATTTAAATCTTCTCCTCTGAAACCGCTGAACTAAATTAAACCAAACTTGGCAGGGATGGTCCCTGGGTGGGTCCCTTTTAAAATTGTGTCCGACAACCCCACTCTCCATTCAAGATGGCTGTTGTTACTAAAAATAGACATTTCTTCAATTGTCCATTGCCGCTTTAGTATAAGTCAAAATCAGCTCAAATTTTAACTGCAGCTACATAGCAAGGAGTAGCTTAACATATATTGTGGGTTTTTCTGTGAAATTTTTCTTTCAGCCAATTTATACCGATTATGCAAATTAGTTATGTGTTGATAAAAGATCACATTTCAGTCTTCTCCTCAGAAACTGCTGAACCAAATTAAACCAAACCTGGCAGGGATGGTCCCTGGGTGGGTCCCTTTCAAAATTGTGTCCGACAGCCCCCGCCCCCCATTCAAAATGGCTGCTGTTACTAAAAATAGAAATTTCATTAGTTGTAAATTTCTGCTTTATTACATTATATTATAAATGAGTAGTTGAACATATATTCTGGGTTATTCTCTGAGATTTTTTCAGCCGGTTTATTCCGTTTAGGAATATTATGAGATACAAATCACATAAAATCTTTTGCTCAGAAATTTGAGTTGAAATGATCTTTTGGTGGCCCACTTTCAAAATTATGTGTAGCACCCCCATTTTCTATCAACTTTAGATGTCAAATTGAAAACCAGGTGAGCGATTACAGGCTCCTAGGAGCCTCTAGGTTGTTTTTTTTAATTCTCTCAATCAATTTGCAGATGAGACATAGATCAGTGTCCACATATGTTTTTCTTAGATAATATAACTTTAAAATTCAGTCATAAATGAAATACATTTTTATATGGTTATAGTGTTTAACACCACTTTCAACTATATTTCAGTTATATCATGTCAGTCAGTTTTATTGGTGGAGGAAACAGGAGTACCGGGAGAAAACCACCGGCCAGACACAAGTCACTGACAAGTTTAACATTTTTATAGATTTGTCTAGTTTTAATTGATGGAAGTCTTGTTTTTTTTATTTTTAGGTATTTGAAGACACTAAAGCCATTATTACATGTTGTGCAGACGGTTACAATGTATGTTTATTGGCCTATGGTCAAACTGGTTCTGGTAAAACATTCACCATGATTGGACCAGACAGCAATCCTGGTATAAATGTCAGGTGGGCTACAATTCAGATATCTATATCTTTATAATTACATTAAGCTCCTAATCTTACAGCTGCCTTTACATTAGAATTTTGCCTATCTTAAATACTTTTTTTTTTTTTTTATTTCCAGTATCAGGTATATAGATAGTAAAAACATTCGTTGCCATTTTCCATAGTTGTCTCCTTATGGTGGGTTGATTTCAAGGGTAAACAACTTTTTTTTTCAAGGGTAGACAACTTTGATGTTAACCACATAAGAAGGTGATACATTGTAATTGTTTTGTCACCCAGATATAATTCTGACACTAAACAAAAACTAATAATACATGTGTAGTTTCCCTTAAAGTGGAATGTGAAAGTAATACTATATAGACTATCATTGATTTATTTTGCGAGAATTCATTTCTCTGAAAAATATCACGGCAAAGTCTGAGATGCGAGATGCGAAGAGGTCCCATTTTTATGCATAGAAATCAACGATCATGTGTTTGTATCACGCTTGTTGCTTGATTATTGTGCGTAAAGATCAAAAGGAAAATTTACAAATTTATTGATAAAATGCTACAACTAAGGCCATGCAAAGTTAATTACTTGGTTCTCGGGCCCTTTTTTGTCAAAATTGATGAGGGAGGGTGGCATTTTTTTTTTATCCTTTTACTGCTGTAAAAAGTGATGAGGGAGGCATTTTTTCTTCTTTTATTTGTGAAAAATATGGCAATGTATAAATCTTTTCATTACTTTATTGAAAATTTCAATTTTATTTCTTCCGATGGTGGCAGAAACATCACAAGTGGTTAATTTTTATGGAAACGTCCAATCCGCTGGTCCCAACGTACCATTTTTTATCTCTGTAAACAATTCCAATAAGGTACAAGCTTCGGATTATTATGTTTCCTGGTAAAACTGGCAAACATTTGTGCCGAATTTGCACAGAAACGATTGACATTTTGTCTAAATGTCAAACGGAAACACGTTTTTTATTTATTCATTGTCATAGCGATGCTTTAAATCTCATTTAAGCATGATGCGTTTTAAAGCATTTCACCGACCATGCGATATAAGAGAAAAAACGGATGCGGTTGTTTTTTCCGTACGGACAGCGCTACCGCATTTAAATTTTTTTTTTAACTATTTTTGCAAAAAAATCGGCAATGCGGCAACGAATTTCCACATGCAGGCGGGCCTGAGAACCAAGAAATTAACTTTGTATGGCCTAACTTTTATTTACTTTTGTGTGTTATGGGGGTCATACCTATTTACTTAAAAAACTTTTTATTTCATTAATTTGCAATATACAATAAATCCTGGTATGAACAAAAATTGTATTTTGAAAAACACAAACAATATTCCTGGTCCTTGGCAGTAGACAATTTTAGATAATTGTCACATTCACTTATTGCCAAATATAGCTTGGTTCCAACAGATAGTGGTATAACAAAGATGTTGTGTGTATAGATATGTTCAATCATACTTTCAAAATCCTACTAATTTGTCATCATTCTGAAAATTCAAATTTAAATTTAAATTTAAATGTCCTAGTAAATGACCTCTTTATCAATAAAAAAAAATTGCATTTATCAATAGATCCATTCACAACTGAATAAGGGGATATGCTGTTTTTCCAACTGTTTTTGTTGGTTTTAAAAAGTTGTATTGAAACTTGATTTTATTTTCAGGGCAATAAATGAATTGTTTAAAGTATGTAAAGAAAAGAAAGAAACAGTGACATATTGTTTAACGGTAAGATATTGATAATCACCATGGCTACGAACAAAAATTGTGATAAATAAGGATTTTATGTAAAAGTACATTTATTTCAAATAATTATACCCCGCTCCACTGGAGGGGGGTATACTGTTTTACCTCTGGCCGTCCGTCCAAAGATATTTTTAGTCGCATTTTTCTCAGCAACTATTGATGGCAGAAATCTGATATTTGGTCACACGCTTCATATACATATGCCATATTGTGGGAAGCGTTTTTGGACCCGTCAGACTCCTACTTCCTGTTTGCCGACTTAGTTGGTTTTTATACACATTGAACATATATACGGGGGTAACATAAGTGAGCATTAGCTCACAGTTCATCTTGTTAAATCTCCTGCAATATAGATGGACAGATCACTTGCTTGCAATTACATCAAATACAATAAAACCTGCTTTAGTGACCAGCTCTAGTAAGCAATAAATTGTATTGTGTGACTTTGACGTATATTTTTCTTTGCAGTGTATTTCATAAATAACCGAACCTGCTTTAAGCCACCATCTGTCTTAAATGACACTTTCTCAATGTTCCCTTGGAAAGTCACAAAAGACAGGTTTTACTGTATAATCCAAATAGGGAAGGCCAGATTCCAGCTTTTGAAAATTCCTTGGTTTTGGGGGGTTATAAATTTTATGAGAGGCTGTCGTGGTCGTGATTTACAACTACCTGTACAATTGGTGCCCATCATAACTAAAGTTGTGAGTTCGAATTCCGCTCTTGCCAAGGTGTACTCAATACAACATTATGTGATAAAGATTGTCAGTGACTTGCAGCAGATTTATTTACAAATTAAAAATTGCATTTATTAATAGATCCATTCACGACTGAATAAAGGGGATATGCTGTTATTCCGGCTGTTTTTACTGGTTTAAAACAGTTGTATTGAAACTTGATTTTATTTTCATGGCAATGAATGAATTGTTTAACGTACATGTATGTAAAGAAAATCTGTTTATTTATTGTTTGTTCCTTTTATATTAGGGGACGTCACGGTTGTGATCGAATGGTCGTTGGATTTACAACTACCTATGCAATCAGTGCCTATCACCACTAATGTTTTGAGTTCGAATTCCGCTCATGGCGAGGTGTATTCGATACAACATTATGTGAGAAAGTTTGTCAGTGACTTGCGACAGATTGGTGGTTTTCTTCTGGCATTCCGGTTTCCTCCACCAATAAAACTGGCCGCCACGATATAACTGAGATATTGTTGAAAGTGGCATTTAACACCATAACCCTAACCCTGATATATTATTTTCTGTTGAATATTTCAGGTGTCACTTATTGAAATTTACAATGAAACAATACAAGATTTACTAACAAATGATGCTAAAACATTGGATCTGAAAACAGCAGGAAACAAAATCAACATACCTGGACTGACAGAGGTCGAAATTAAAACTTTAGATGACATTAAGAAGGCTATGGCATTGGGAGACAAAAACAGATCTACTGCATCTACAAAAATGAACTCTACTAGGTAAGGCCAAACAAACAAAAATAAAATAACAGTAAACAACATTGTTCATATTCCAATGCAAAAGTTTTTGAAATGGGAAGAGAAACTCCAATGCGATATTCCAAATTGGTTCATATATTTCAATATTCTTAGGAAGTGCTGTAATTAATTTTCAATATAAATTTTTGCATAGAGTGATTCCTACAAATACCTTTTTGTTCAAAATTCATGTCAAAGATAGCAAATTTTGCTCCTTTTGCAATGTAGAAGATGAAACCATTGAACATTTATTTTTTGACTGTCCTTGTACTTATCAGTTTTGGAGAGTTTTCTTTGAATGCCTGAAGAGATATTTTAACAATATTGAATTAAACAAAAAAAATGTTTTACTGGAATTTCAAATACTTCAGGATAACCTATTATTGAATTTACTCACAATAATTACAAAAAACTATATCTATAAATGTAAATTTAAAGACAAAATTCCAAATATTATGGAATTAAAATTTAAAATAAAAAATTACTATTCTCTTGAATTATACATAACTAGAAAAAACAATAAACTGGCAGCTTGTGAAAAATTCTGGGGCCCTTTAAAATATGTTTTTCCTGATTTATAACTTTAATTGTCAATATTTGTTTGTTATCATCTGTATCAATAGGAGCAAGTGTACAAAGTGAGAAAATTGAGTGGAGGAGTGAAAAGAATGTGTGTGTGTTCTTGAGTGAATGAAAATGTCAGCAAATCACAACTAATTTATATGTGTATTATAATTTAATTTAAAAATTTGTCACAAATTGTACATGTACTATATACCTGTATTAGTATAGATTTTTTGGAAAAAAACCCAGACACCTTAGTCAGGTGGTGGTGTAGGGGTTATGTAAAATCCTGACTATTGAAATAAATAAAAAAAAAAAATAAAAAAATAACAGTTCTCATGGTGAGCACCGGTCCTCCGGCCCAAGACTAATAAAACTTTGATCAGACCAGTAAATTTTTCAGTTTCTATTTAGAACTATATAAAGATAAATTCAAGAATTTGATTCGGACCAGTAAACTCATATTTTCATTTCGAGGACAAAGATAATATATATATATGTTTCAGCTTTATGTAAAAAATAGGTAGGTCGGTCGAGAATAATTGTTTAAAACCTTTTTTTTAAATCCAATTTGTTCAAATGGTAGAAATTGTTGGTGATTATAAATAACATTTACAAAGGTTTTTTGCTTTGTTTCATCTAAAGATGTTTATAATTTTTCCTTGTTCATCATATTCTTTTGATGCAGATGCAGTGTCAAGTTTTACTATTTCTTAAATCATTTCATTTTTCTGATTATTTTTTGGGGTCGTATTGATCGTACGGTAGTTGGATTTATAACTACCTTCATAATCAGTGCCTATCACCACTAACATTCTGAGTTTTAATCCCTCTCAGGTGAGGTGTACTTGATACAACATTATGTGATAAAGTTTGTTAGTGACTTTCCACAGGTGGGTGGTTTTCTCTAGGTACTTCGGTTTCCTCCACCGATAAAACTTACTGCCATGATATAACTGAAATATTGTTGAAAGTGGCATTAAACACCATAAACCAGCCAACCTAAATCATTTCATTTTTCTTATTATTTTTTTTCTACCTCTGTTTCAGTTCACGGTCACATTTACTTCTATTGTTAAAAGTAGAAGGTACAGATAAAATTACTGGTGCAATATCTAAAGGAACTTTGACCCTGTGTGATCTGGCAGGTTCTGAGAGAATCTCTAAGACAGAGGCTGAAGGACAAAGATTAGTAGAGGCAGCAGCCATTAATAAATCTTTATCTGCATTAGGACAGGTATTAATATCTATTATTAGTTACTTTTCATTATTATCAATTTTTAATCAGGTTAAGAAAGTTAAGCTGGTTTCAAAGTATAAACATTAACAAATAACCTCACTGTGCAAGGATATCTACTGCAAAATATTTCTTGTTTGTTTGGATTTTTTTATTTGTTTAAAAAAGTTATATTATGCTTTAGTAAAAAAAATAAAAACATAGATATTAGTGTAAATAGCAAATAAAATGTTGCCCTGTAAATTTAATTATAGATCAAAATCATAATGCTAGGTGGTGCCCTCTCGAAGAGGTGGTAGGGGGAGGGGGTTGTCATTTTTCAGGTTATTATACCGAAAGTCTCAATGTGATGGGTGCCTTGTTTAGCCAGTGCCACACTCCCTACACATAAATTACTTTTTTTTTTTCATCAGAAAAAATTAATTTAGTCCTAGATTTTCTTCCCAGAAGTATTTGCCAAACAATATGAAACATATTAAAATCTTATACATGTATCACAAGTAGAATAAATCCATATTAATTTTATTTCTATTATTTAGAAATTTTTTTGATAATCCTAGTCTTCTTTCTTGTAGGTTTTTACATCTCTAAGAACAAGTCAGTTACATGTACCATACAGAAATTCTAAGTTAACTCAAATATTACAGCCTTCATTAGGAGGAGATGCTAAGGTATGTACAGTCACTTACCAGTACTAAAATTCTTAATTAATGACACAAAAATTAAAGCCTTCTTTTATGAGGGGATGGCTTTATGTCTTAACAATAGTACACAAATAATACTCAAAGGTTGTCAGTCTTGTAAAGGCCTGGACATCTATGAATAAGATTAAATTTTGTTCAAAATATTTCTACCCAGTCTGTAAAGGCCTGGACATCTATGAATAAGATTAAATTTTGTTCAAAATATTTCTACCCAGTATGTAAAGGCCTGGACATCTATGAATAAGATTAAATTTTGTTCAAAATATTTCTACCCAGTCTGTAAAGGCCTGGACATCTATGAATAAAATAAAATTTTGTTCAAAATATTTCTACCCAGTCTGTAAAGGCCTGGACATCTATGAATAAAATTAAATTTTGTTCAAAATATTTCTACCCAACACTGGAAGTAACAAGCAACAAATGATCACCAGCTGTTTACATTCTTTTAGAGTTATAACATGTAGATTGTTCATTGTTTTACAAAATGACACTGTTAGGTTAAGGTACACTAATAAAAATAAATATTTATTCTTGACAGAACGTTTATTTTGACATCCATTTGATGTGCATCAAGGGAGATAATTAGTTGTAATGTTTATGTACAGAGGTGTAGATAGCAATGAATAGAAATGTTGTTTAAATTGGTGTTTAATTGATTGATTGATTTTTGGTGTTTAACACCATTTTCAGCAATATTTCAGCTGTAATTTACAAAGCCGGGCACAAACCCATGCCATATTGGTGATAGGCTTGTATGAGTTGTTAGGTAATCCAATTCAACTACCTAACTCATTGAGCCACCCAGACCCTAAATTGGTGTTTAAAGTCGGTGTCCTATATGAAAAGAAAGTTGCTAAAGTTGGAGTTAAACACCATTCTATCAATCAATCATTCAATAAAAAGAAAATTCTATGATATTTTGTCATATTTTGTAAATATAAGTCATGTCATATATTTAAGAAATAATTCATGGCAGGCATAGAGTTGTGCAAATTTACACATGGCCTGGGCCTTTATATTATAATTTTACCCCGAGCGAAAGCGAGGGGTAAAATCTAAGAATATAAAGGCCCAGCCCATGTGTAAATTTGCACAACTCTATGCCTGCTATGAATTATTTCGATTCTAATAGGACAAATACGGTAATTTTTAACCTTTCGTGAACTGTATACACACGGCATTTGGTGGCTGTTCCATTTAACTCCTTTGGAAATTTTGAATTATTTGTTTTTTAACAAGATATTTTAAAACAATAAAACAATATTTTAAAAAGCTTACCTTGAAAACTTATTTTAGTTAAATTGTATCAAACTTGAAGCGTACACGAAGCCAAATAACGTCTAATCTTTACGTTTCAAACTGGAAGTCTTCATATGACGCCAATGACGTCATGTTGATTATGTTCCAAAGTCATCAATAACATTTCACGGATTTTTTTTCAGTTTACAATCGTATGTGTATTGTATGAGGCTCTCCTTGGGTATTTCTTTAATAGTATTTAGCATCTAAAACAAACACGATGTCCAAGAATAAGAATTATAAGGATTAAATACTGTGTTTTTTAGGAAATTATGTATGTATAAACTCCGGCAGCTCACTCACAAAATTTCACAGCGGGAGTCACATGGAACAGCCAGATTTGTTGTGTACCGCACTTGTGCTAAATATAGAGATATTGAGTAATATCGTGTGTGCCGTTTTATAGACGTCATATTAGAATTATAAATTGATTTTTGTTATTTTTCAGGCCTGTCTGTTTGTAAATATAAGTCATGTTGTCATATATTTATAAATTAATTTTTATTATTTTTCAGGCCTGTCTGTTTGTAAATATAAGTCCAGATATGTATAATTATGCAGAAACAATAAGCACACTTACATTTGGTGCTAATGCTAAACAAGTGGCTCTTGGTCAAGCCAAACAAAACATCAAGAAGGGAATCTAGTCACATCAAGGATCATTTTCTACATTTAGTAATGTGATGTCATATTATTATTTATTTATTTTTAGGCTAAGGAAAAATATGTATTTCCACGAACGTTTTTAATGTTGAAAAAGAGTTGTTACTATATATATATTTTCCTGTAATTACTGTGAATTCTTTTAAATTCATAGATACAAATTTTCGTGGTTTGAGGCAAAAATATATTTTGGTGGATATGTAAATTTGTGGACCCCCCCCCCCCAATTTTTACATGTTGATATTGACATTATAAAATTTGCAGTAAACCACTGTAAAAATAATTGTCTCATCAGAGATCCATGGTAACCGTTATTTTTATTATCACACCAGATATAAGTATGAACATTGTAACAGACTAGAGATAACTCATTAATTGTGTGAAAAAAAACATTGAAAATTAGATAAAAGGATTTTTTTTTGTAAATGCACCTCCCCGCCTTTTTCGGTAAGTAAGAGAATTCCATTTAAGTTTTTTGAAGAGAGAAAGGCAATTTATTTTTTGTTGTTGCTTTTCCTCAGTATATGTTTATAAATAAATTATAAGTTACTCCGTCCATGCTGTTTTACATAAGTTACTCCGACCATGCTGTTTTACATCAATTACTCTCTCCATTCTGTTTTACCTTAATTACTCCGTCCACGCTGTTTTACATAAATTACTCTGACCACGCTGTTTTACATCAATTACTCCGACCACGCTGTTTTACATCAATTACTCCGACCACGCTGTTTTACATCTATTACTCTGACCACGCTGTTTTACATCAATTACTCTGACCACGCTGTTTTATATCAATTACTCCGACCACTCTGTTTTACATCAATTACTCTGTCCATTTTGTTTTACATCAATTACTCCGACCACGCTGTTTTACATCAATTACTCTGTCCATTCTGTTTTATATAAATTATTCCGTCCATTCTGTTAATTAAATTGACTATCTTGATACTTGTTCTTGACTGGCATTATTCTAGTCATATTATCTGCTATGATCTCTACATGTTTTTTAGGTTAATTCCTATTACTTCAATTCATGGATAGCAAATTTTCGTGGTTCATTAAAAATTGATACGTAGGTTTGCAGTTTCCTATATTTGCAGATATCAAAGTATTTCATTCGTAGCATCATTAAGAATTTATATTTTTTTAATGTTTTGAATTTGTTGTTTCAAAAAAACTCATGACCCTCAAAAATTGATAATCACGAGAGAAAAAAAATGATTTCAAATTAATGTGACCGTATATCATCCTAGTATGTTGGAAATTTGTCTTTATAAAATTATACACATTTAATGAAGTTTTTTGTGTTCATAATTTGAAGAAAAAATGCTATTCATTTGAAATGTATTCAAACATGTATTTCTTTCATTTTCATATTTTCTCATAAATATTTTAAATTTGATATATTGTAAAAAAAAAAAAAAAAAAAAAAATCTAGTTTTAAAGCAATGGTGAAATGTGGCACCCATTGTAATATTGATACATTGGTAGCTGTTCATATTAAATTTGTTTTTCTATTGTCTTTGAATTTTATATTGTTAATGTATTAGTCTTATGTATATTATTCTTATATAACTTATGTAAAAAACAAACAATGACAAGACGCTTTAAGTGAAAAAATGAAGTTTTGTTTACCATCTATTGTACAGAAATTTTGTTTACAATTTCTATCTTTTTCTAATATTGTCCTTATTAGTTTGAAAGTTGTATTCAGAGCTGATTTTCACTCCAGTGTTACTAAAATTATATACATATGCAGTAAAACTTGTTGGTAAACACATCTCAAGTGGCCCTTAGAAACTAGTTAGTTTTTAACCAAGATTGGTTATAAGGTGTTGGAAATAGATATAGTCAATCCTGTATTAAATTGCCTTTGGGACAAAGAAATATTGGTATTTTAAGACAGGTGACCTCTTAACGGAGGTTCAATTCATATGAATTTTTTATAACAGGGCATGATAAAGGTGACCTTTTAATACAGGTGACTGCTTAATAGAGGTGACCACATGTGCAAGTTTGACTGTATTCTAAGCAGAAAAGACTAGAAAATAACTTGGTTCAAAACTAACAGTTTTACTTTGTCGCTATATCATTACAACAGAGTTTTATGGTAATGTGTTCATCTGTAAAATATATATACCATACATGTAACCTTTACTATGTATCGTTTTTAATGAATGTATTAATTATTTATATTTTTATGAATGTATTAATTAAACACCAGTATTTGTTTTAACAGATGTGAGATTAGAAAAAAAAAACTGTCAATCATACCATAGACTAGTGTTCAGGTATAAAAAAATAGGTTTATATGTTTAATTTAGATATCAATTATCACAAATGACAAGTAAACATTGAATGGTATGTACAAATGCAGTGTCTTTAGATATGTGGTTAATTTTTAATTTTGTGCAAAATGTGGGTAAAATTCATTATAGAATTTGGAGAGAGCTACAATGGTATGGGGGTAACCACGTTCATTTCCATCTACTTATGTGATCAGTACCTATAACCAATAAGGATTAACTCAACCTGCGGTGGTGTGTATTAAGTTCAACTTTATGTGATAATTTTATTTTTACTTATCTTTTATTGGCAGTTTCCACCACCAATAAAACAAAATTATTGATAAGATATTGCTTATTAGATTTTTTTCATAAAAGGAATGGGTGGGGGTGGGAGTGGTGCTATATAAGGATTCCATACTTTATCCTTCATATCAAATCCTTCCATTAAATCTATAATGATAATGAATTAATTCTTGAAATAATTGTATACCATGTACAGTGGAACCTGTGCAATCCAACACCTGAGTTTAACGACATCCTGTGACATTCGACAAAAATTTATGGTTCCAAAGTAGTTCTGTTAAAATAAATAAAGCTTGAGTATTCCGACATCCTGTACAATCCGACACATTTCTCTGGTCCCTTGGTGTGTCAGATTAGACAGATACCACTGTATATAGAAATACATGTTTAAACAATACAGTAGTCCTCTTATGGTGTACTTGATACAACATTATGTGATCAAGTTTGTCAGTGACTTGTGGCAGGTCAGTTGTTTTTTTCCTATGTTGTAATCGATACAACATTATGTGATCAAGTTTGTCAGTGACCTGCGGCAGGTTGTTTTTTTTCGTGTATTCTGGTTTCCTCCATAAATAAAACTCGCTGCCACGATATAACTGAAATATTGTTGAAAGTGGCATTAAACACCATAAACAAAACAAACCAACCTGCTCTTATAAGGCCATCCTTCTGCAATGAAAAAGTGGCCCTATATGAGGGGTGGCCTCTCTCAAGGGGGACAATTTACTGGTAATTTACTATCTCAGTGTATCTAAAATCTGACCTGACAAGAGGGGTTGTCTTTGGTGAGAGTTACCTTATAAGAGGGGTGGCCTTATAAGAGGGGTTGTCTTTGGTTAGGAGTGGCCTTATAAGAGGGGTTGTCTTTGGTTAGGAGTGGCCTTATAAGAGGGGTTGCCTTTGGTTAGGAGTGGCCTTATAAGAGGGGTAGCCTCTCTCAAGGAGGACAATTACTGGTATTATACTATCTCAGTGTATCTAAAATCTGACCTGACAAGAGGGGTTGTCTTTGGTTAGGAGTGGCCTTATAAGAGGGGTAGCCTCTCTCAAGGAGGACAATTTACTGGTATTATACTATCTCAGTGTATCTAAAATCTGACCTGACAAGAGGGGTTGTCTTTGGTGAGAGTTACCTTATAAGAGGGGTGGCCTTTGGTTGGTAGTGGCCTTATAAGAAGGGTGGCCTTTGGTTGGGAGTGGCCTTATAAGAGGGGTAGCCTTTGGTTGGTAGTGGCCTTATAAGAAGGGTGGCCTTTGGTTGGTAGTGGCCTTATAAGAAGGGTGGCCTTTGGTTGGGAGTGGCCTTATAAGAGGGTAACTACTGTAATCTGGTCTAAAAAAGTGAAACAGTTGATCATTCACTATCATTTTAATCACACCAGGAAGTAGTGTCATATTTATACCATATGTCTTTCATTGAATTTGTCAATGTTTTATTGACATTATATAATTTGTGTGATCTTTCTTGATATTGATCTTGTAAAAAAATGTTGTATTCATATGTATGTATTATAATGATTGTAATTTATTTTAGTTGTATGAATTACCGATATGTGTTACACATCTGTGATGGATTGTTGTCGAATGAATTAACGGTATGTGTTACACATCTGTGATGGATTGTTGTCGTATGAATTAACGGTATGTGTTACACATCTGTGATGGATTGTTGTTGTATGAATTAATGGTATGTGTTACACATCTGTGATGGATTGTTGTTGTATGAATTAACGGTATGTGTTACACATCTGTGATGGATTGTTGTCGTATGAATTAACGGTATGTGTTACACATCTGTGATGTATTGTTGTATGAATTACCGGTATGTGTTACACATCTGTGATGGATTGTTGTATGAATTACCGGTATGTGTTACACATCTGTGATGGATTGTTGTTAGTACATGTAACGGAGAATAATTCCTCATGTATATAATTTCATGTTCAATGATATTTTGTAAAATAAATAAAAGATATGTGACATAAAAACAAAATATTTGTGGTCACCGTCTGTTTTCTTTCAAGTTGATTTTGCTCTACCTGTTTTGGGAAACTAAAATATTGAAAAACATAATGCATATGGGAGAAATATTAAATTCTTATGGTGGATGCTGTTCAGACTAGGAAATCAATATTGATAAAACAATTAATAGATCTGACAGTTTCATTTTGGGTAGTGCAAGATGCCATACATGGGAAATAATTCATGATAAGCTATTTCATTATTGGCTTATTTTAAAGGGTAGATTTTTTATTTTGTGAATTGGATAAAATGGTAAAAACAGGAACTAATGATAGCATTAAATATCACGTTAATTACTGTTGTAAACAAATTAGAGACAAAACATGATGAAATAATATGTAAGTTTTCCTTTGTCACTTTGAAATTAAAGAAAGTAGCCTCTTTGATAGAAGGTGTCTGATACAAGATATTGTATCACCACACTGTGGCGATAAAAGAATGGCACGAAGTTGCATGAAATGTTCAGTGCCTGACTACTTTTTCATGACGTCATAGTATTGGAATGCAAGAAAAGACATCTCATTGTAAGCAACATAAAGTGTTCAGTGTTCATTCAATCGGCAGATTAATGTATCACGAATTCCGTCATATTCCCATTTCTAAGGACATAGTTTCAATATTTCCGGCAACAGTATGATCCAGTACATTTCTCCAAAAGAAGTGTAGTGGGAAGATTATTTAATGATACTGATCGTGTCATTTATGAATGAACAGTAACAAATAATGTCAGGTCATTCACAAAATGTGGTCTCTCTCAAAGTACAAATGTATTGTAATAAAATTGTTAATTTTTATTATTTGTTTTTATTGAAATGTAAGATAAACATACATTGTGTTTCAGTACAAGACTGTATCAAGTCTCGTCATGTCATGTGAACTAACCACATCACTACTCGTCGCTATCGTGACTCGTAGTGATCTTGGTCCAAACAAAAGGCTTGACCAGATACAAAGACTTGTACCTACACACTGTGTATATAATGTGTTATATAATCACATGTACATGTCATTAATATTAGTGTAGTATGTAAAATGGGAACTGATTTTGTGTATGAGTGTGCCATTCCATTTTGACTCTTTAAACAAACTGTGATTACATGTAACGGGTATTGTTCTGTATATAATTTATAATGCTTCTTAATTAATAGGTATAGTGAAACCTGTCTAAGCTGAACCCTGAATAAAACGGGATCCTTATACAGTCCTAATGTAGGAATGTAATTTAACCTGTGTAAACTGAACACCTGTCTATTCTGAGCACAAAAGTTGGTCCCAATGAAGTTCAGTTTAAGACAGGTTTCACTGTATTGTAATAGGTATACATTTCATACTGAAATGCACAATTTGATTCATACAGATATTTTTCAATTTTTTTTTTCATTTTGTAATTTTTGTTAAGTTTTCTTGTTGGTAATATTTATAGTTTATTTATTTATACCTCATGTATTGCCCTATTACTACCAAGTACCCATGCGTGTTGCTAAAAATAGTTAAATCAAGGGAAGGTTGCACAATCTTTTTATTATTATTTTGAAGGTGTTTAAAAATTTCATATTTATATAGATATATTTCAAGTTGTATTCTCATCCTGTACTCTGCCCTGGCTGTACTGCATGTGTAAAACTGGTTGCTCAAATTCATATACAAAATGTAACTGTGACAAGATGATAAAGTTATGTCAAAACCATTAGAGGTTGCTCAAATTCATGTTAAATTAGACAATGCCAGAATTTTTTTTACAATGAAAAATGGTTGAAATTCATTGCGAGTGTATTATTTCTCTTCTTATTCATCAAGACATTTGTTGATGCTAAGTATCAATCTTTATAGTTCTTGCCACAAACTCTGCAATATTTTACATGAAAACAAGATAACAAACAGAAGAAAAAAAACATCCTAGGTTCACATTTTTATTAATACTTAAGTTTCAGGCAGATTTCCTATCTACAAGTACAAAAAATGTACATTATTTTCATGTTATATTTGTCAGAGTGGAAAATCTTCATTAAGGGTTCAAGCTTTAAAAAGATCTACATTATACATATACAAGGGAGATAACAATAAGGGCTCTGTGACCTTTGACCTCAGAAGATTGAAAAATAAGTTGTGAAAAATTAAAATTGACCTTTCAACAATATATTATGAAAATCTAACCATCTGGTTAAGCACGTTAAGAATAAGAGAAACATAATTTCTCCTTTATGTTACCAAGGCTGCAGTTAGATACTGGAAAATATTCATAATTCACTTTATTTACTGTATTGCAATCAAGATTAATTTAGATATTTCCATTTTATTTCTTTACTAAATAATTGTTAGAAAATTTAATGTTTCTGTAAATTTGAGATATTATTTGTTTTTATAGAAGAGTTTTATTTTACTATATTTTGTTATATCTGTGATATAAGTTCATTGGAAAGTAGTCCTAAGCCACTTTGTTTTATGATTATGCCAGGTAGTAATGATATGGAACCAGTTCACAGCTAACTACAAATGCTTCCACATCTTTTTTCTTTACCTAAAAATAGTTCAATCAGTATTAATGTACTCTTATTCGCACATTCTGGCATTTAATAATTGAAGGAAATGAAAACAGCAGATATGCTGTGGCTTTTACCTCTATTGCAATGGTTTTATGGTGGTTTCTGGTGTTTAATGCCACTTTCAACAATATTTAATTTATATCGTGGCATTTAGTTTTATTGGTGGAGGAAAACTGGAGTACCCGGAGAAAACCACCTATTGCAATGGAGAATTTGAAGTATATATTTATAAAATAAAATAAACCTGTGATATTTGATTTGAAGAAAATCAAAAGAGAGATCTGATTTTTGTGTCAACAAGGTCCAGAGGTTAATTTAATAACTATATACAACTTCTGTCAAATATATATCAAATAATTAATTTACACTGAAGTCTATGTAGAATCCCGAGAATTATGCTTAGCTTCACCTCCTGACATTTCCTTCATGTCACAAATGCCAATCATTGATTGGTCAATTACATAATGTGATGTCACGCTGGATAAGATAATGAACTGACTTCTGATATTTCAAAGTCAAGGTATGATAAAGGGCTACTTTCTCATGTCATAGTTTCTTAGTAATGTTATTTCACAGTGTTACTAGGTTATTGATGCAATAAAAATATATTTTCTGAATTACCATTGTTTGTTTTCCCAAATCTTTAAGAATTCTCTGAACTCCTCTAAGGCGAGGTGTACTCAATACAGCATTATGTGATAAAGTTTGTCAGTGACTTGTGGCAGGTCGGTGGTTTTCTCCGGGTACTCTGGTTTCCTCCACCAATAAAACTGACCACCACAACATGATTGAAATATTAACCATAACCTCAAGAATTACCAGGAAAGGATATGGGTTTAAGTAAATACCAGAAAAAAAGGACATGTTATTGTCCCCTCGCCAACGAAGTTGTGAAGGGATATAGTAACGCTACCGTCCTTCCTCAACATCCTTGTGAACACTCTAGAATCAACATCCTTCAATGGATTTTGACCAAACTTGATACATACTTAGTCCTTCAGAGAATCTGGAACCCTATTGATTTTCAAGATCATAGGTCAAAGGTCAAGGTCACCAAGTCAAATTTTTAGGTGAGGGGATATGCTGCGCTTTGCATTGCCCTTGTTAAATTGACAATAAAAAGTACAAAATTTTATGGAATAGCACTTCGATTGTTGTTCTTCATTTCGGCAAAGTACTTGCTATAAGGGACCTATCACCACTAAAGATGTGAGTTGGTATCCCACTCATGACAAGGTGCACTGAGTCTCGTTACAATATTATGTGATTAAGTCATAAAAAGGATACATTTAAAACAAAATTCTAGTATTTTCCTTTTGAAAAGAAAGTAGAAACAGTGATGGTCAACAAGAAGAGATTGAAGATACCAAAGGTGTTACAGATCCATAAATCAAAGAAGAACGGACAACACAATGACCACAAGAAATAGGACAAAAAGACAAACAACGATCTACAAAACATTACACATAAAATATGCAAGTTTGTGTTCAATGTTCAATGAAGTCTAGAGTTTAAGAAACATTATTATATTCATATTCACATAGGATCAGGTGTTCACTTGTAATCCATCAGAGTTGGACTTCAATAAACAAAAATTGGCATTGTTCTGTAAAAGATAGAGTGACACACTTAACACATTCCATTCAACAACAAAAAATTTAAAATTTTTATCCAACATTCAAATTTGCAAATTTCAGTATTTGGAGATAAAATAGCATCAATAAATTCCATTAAGATGAATACTTCCAAATATTGCAGTAAAATTAGATGGACAATAAAAACTTTCAAATTTTGAAAAGTTGCACTTTTCAGCCTCTTTTGGTGGAGTTTATCTCAAAAACCGTAAAAAAAGAAGAAGAGAAAACTGTTGACATATCACCGAAAGCTCTCAACGCAATCCATTCAACAAAATTAGATGAAAAATTAAAATTATATACCTTTCAAATATACAAAATGTTAGAATTTGGACCCCATTTAGACACCTTTTTTAAATAAAATAACAAAAACATTTGTATGGCCCATCAATAACTCATAAAGATGAACGCTTTGCAAAAAACTGCCTTAAAATTTGATGAAAATGTTAAGCTCAAATTTTTAAAACCTCCTTTTTTTGCCAAAAAAACTGTGATAGTTATGAATGTTTCTGAAAGGGATTTTCTTGAGGAATGCATTAAAGAAATTCTAAATCAAAACCAAATGAACAATTAATAATTTAAACCCATATATATTGAGGCACAATCTTTTTGACACATTAAGGCCTCTTGTTTCTTTTGCGAATTCTGATAAAAAAAAACTTTGTAAGAAATCATCCATGAATATTTCTACCTAGTTTACCACAGGATACGACAGGTACAGATAGGACTGACTGCTTCATACCTTGACCTACGCCTCGAAATCGACAGTGAGGGTCGGAACTTTACTACAAAAGAGATGATTTCAATGTTCCCATTACGAACTTTCCATTTATATGTAGCAACATTCCAGCCGCACCTGCATATGGAGTATAAATCTCTCAGATGATACGATATTCCACAGCTTGTGGTTCCTATCAGGATTTCCTTAATAAGAGGGTTGCTGCTAACAAGCCAGGAACTGCTACTGAACCAAGCTTCCTTTTAATTAATATCGGGTTTGTAAGTATATTAACACGACGGGTGCCACTAATATTGGAGCAGGAATTGCTCACCCTTCCGGAGCACCTGAGTTCACCCCCGGTTTTTAGTGGGGTTCGTGTTACACGATCTTTAGTTTTATATGTACGTTTTGTCTGGGACTATTATACTGTCAGTCCCAGGTTTTGTAGATCCTTGTTTTTCCTTTTGTACTTTTTCTTTTGGCCATTGTGTGAATTGTATGTTCTTCTTCGATATGCGGATTCTGATTACCCCTTTGGTATCTTCAAACTCTTCTTACCAATAACTAAGCCGACGATGAGGACAGAGACGGATACCAAGTTATGACAATAGCTCAAATGACCATTTGGACCAGGTGAGCTAAAAAAAAACTTCTTATGAAGAATCGTGCAATGCATTATTATTTGTTAGTAGAAGGTTTGGATCGCATGATTAAACGGATTTTTGTGCATGTTCCACGCCAGGACTTGGATTTCCAACCTCATTTGTCATGATTTTTGTTTACAGTGAGTTAATTATAAGATGAGAGGTGATTGTTTAAAGCCTCAAATATCTTAGCATCTGTCTCACCTCCATGACAAATATGTTGTTGTCCCCTCTGACAAGGTCGCCTAGCAACATTGTTTTTGTGTATAAATAACATTACGTACATCTAGACTGCTTGATAAAGGAATTAGGTATTGACTGACAATTCACTAGGCAACATACCCCGACAACACGTACGAAAGAGGACGAATCACATGTCAGTTTGTATTCCTTTGGAGTTTCAACTAAAGATGAAGCACTCTACAGTCACTTTACTGGATCCCTAAAATACACAAATGCTCCACGGAACCTCTTTCCAAATTATTAACATATATTCTATCAGCGGTCAAAACCGGGCTTCAGAGTATATGGTTACTTGTGGTACTTCGGAGTCGAGTGTGCAATAGCTTCTTCTGATTCTTCTCCATCAAATTGATAACGACCTTCACTTTCTTTTGGGCTAGTTGGAATTACAACTACCTATGCAATCAGTGTCTATTACCACTAACGTTGTGAATTTCAATCCCGCTCATGACGTGGTGTACTCGATACAACATTATGGGATAAAGTTTTTCTGTGACTTGCGATAGGTCGGTGGTTTTCTCTGTGTATTCCGGTTTGATATACCAATAGAACTGACCGTCACGATATAACTGAAATAGTGTTGAAAGTGGCGTTAAACACCAATAATAATAACCCCTAACCAGTGCCCCCAAGAGAAAATTTTGCCCGGGGGACAGGCAGAACTTGAATAAATAAATGTTATATACACGTATAATGAAATGATGGTAGTCCCGGTTACAATGTAAATTATATATATATATGAGTAATGATCAACAATCAAAATTCAGAAGTCTAATTGAATTTTACAAAATGATGTTCCTAAATAAACTAAATGGGGTTGAAAATATCTTCCCCCCCCCAAAAAAAAAGAGAGAAATCAATATTAAACGTCTATGGTTAAAACTATGCGGGGCCCTTCAGAGATTAACATACCCCTTCTTGGCTCCCAGGGTCCCGGACCGATGTACCGGCTGAACCCCCTCTCATAGGCCCTATCTGCCCCCTAACCCTAAAATTTCAAAACTATATATCCTATGTCAGAAATCGAAGTTGTGTTATATTAGGTTAGGTCATTGAGGAAGAATTTTGGGGTAGTTGAACATTTGGCGTTTTAGGTGAGCATAATGATATCAAAAGTATCGTCTGCGACAAATGAGTTCGGGAACAATCGTGAAAATCATTAGTTGATGATGCGGGAGATCAAATTTACTGCCGATATCTTTATTTTACTCCCGGATTACAATGTTGATGCTTTATAGAGTACTTTATACATTTATGGGCATTTGCCCTTGTTGTAGAGAGATATGAATGTTTGTTTATCCGAATTCGAAGAAGTCATTATTAAATGTGACTTCTGAGTGTAAACAAAGCTTCAGGATATTTCCCTACAACAAGGGCTATAAATTGCCATAATACCGAAATTAAACACACAAAAACAAAGCATTTTTTGTTTGTTTTTAATTTAACATTTTATTCAGTTTGTGTAGTTGTTTATTGTGATGGTTACCACCCGATCACACGACAGGGGGATACATGATATTTATTTTCCCGGAGCACGCGGTCTAGCTACAGATAGTGGACAAAAGTATTCGGACACTTTCAATTTTTCCTTTATATTTCATATAAAACTAGTTTTTCCCAATATAATCGAAGATAATATATATATATGATAATCCCAGAGGGTGTGCCGGGGGTAGAATAGGCACCAGGTTTCTCCGTTCTAGAGGCACTAGTCCTCTAAAAGGGGTCAACCCCGCGGGAACCCCGGGGTATAGAAATGGGACCGAGAGCTTCTTCGGCTTGAAGGGGCGTCCGTCGGTTGTGCGGGATGTATAAATCCGCAACCAACCCGTCCTTCGGATGAGACGTAAGTAAAACCGAGGTCCCGTGTTGAGATATTGCCACACTCTTCGCACGTTAAAGAACCCAGTGTAATAGCTCATTATGAGCATTATGCTCATGATGAGTGGTCCATAGGAGACCTGTTGCAATGGCTAAATTATCCGTCCCTACCCATCACCTTTCCTTGTTTCGAGTCCCGTGGCGTTTAAATTTTTTAATGCTCTCATCCTGAATATAGCTGAACAATTGCTGGCTGGACGTTAAACACCAATCAATCAATCAATCAAACCAAATATAATCTTGAAGTAAATTCATGTCCGATTTCGATAATTATTTTATCAACAACAGCAGGAAGATGTGTTGTTTATAGTAGTACTTCTGAAATTACTTTTTGAAGCATTTTTTTTTTATCGCCATGATATAAACGTACGCAGACTTAAATAATTTGTCTACAATATTACTATCATTGCATTGTGTTTCGAAAGAAAACACAGTTTTGTGCTTAACTTGTGTATTCTCAAAATGTTTATCATAAAAAAATATTTTGAAGTTATAGTGTAAAACTGCATTAAATTCTGTTTTTATTGAAACAAAAATGATCAAAATCGGATATGAATTGACTTCAGGATAAAAAAAAAATTAATTGTAGTTTTATATGTAATATATAGAGAATATTGGTAGCGTCCGAATACTTTTGTATGGGGGAAGTACTATCCACAAGGGAGGATCAATATATGACCTCGATAATCATAGAGCCTATTACATTAACCTCGTATGTATACACAGTATATGCTTAGATCATAGAACAATCTTTTATGAGTTATATGGAAGACAATGGTATTTTAGGTGAGGCTCAGGGGACTTTCAGACGGGACAGACGGACGGAGGACATTTTTACTCTACAAGGGATATGTACACTTAGAAAATCAAAAAGGGTAAGACATTCCTCGCCGTTTTAGACCTTTCTAAAGCGTTTGACCGAGTTTGGTGGGAGTGTTTATTTGACCTATTATGGAAAAATGGCATTCAGGGTAAATGTTGGAAACTCTTAAGATCTCTTTATAGTAACGTCAGTAACAAAGTTCTCTTTGGAGATTTTGAATCTGACTGGTTTGACCAAGAATTTGATTTGGACTAAAACAGGGATGTGTCCTGTACCCAACTCTTTTCTGTGTTTGGATGAACGATTTAGTCACTATGCAATCAGAACATATCACGGTAGGGGTTAATTTAGCCTCTGATATTATAAACTGTCTCCTCTTTGCAGACGATATTGTTTTAATGGGCAATTAAATCGGAACAGGAACTGCAAACTTTCCTAAATATTACAGCTAGGTTTGCAAGTAAGTGGAACCTAAAATTTAATCCTAAAAAGTCAAAGGTAATGGTAATAGGCCAGAAAATTGATAAACTCAAACTATGGAATCTTGGAAATGATCTAATAGAAGAAACAAATTTTTATAAGTATCTTGGGGTGTACTTTTCACGTTCCTTAAAATTTACTTATCATATAAAAACATTCATAAAGGAAAGTGTCCAGAAAAAACTAAATTATATGACACGAATTTTGGGCGAACTGTTTCATGGTAATTTTAATCGCATTTCGTTTGAAAGTTTGCAATATGCTAATTTTAATATTCTAGTAGTTGCTTATTTGTGATTATTAGACGCAAACACTGGTACCCCGCTGATGTTTGCCCCCGTTGTAAAAGGGTAGTTTCTGAATAATATATATATATTTGTTCACTTTGTGTTGTATATATAGGGATATATGAAGTTTTGTCTTCCTGACATGTGACGTTTTTTAACTAGTCACAGACACACTTGCAGTTGACTCTCGTTATCTCGAATTCGATGGGACCATGGAAAAAAAAATCGAGTCAACCGTAGTTCGACTCAAGAGGAGCTACGAAAACCGGAAGTGTAGTTTGCTTAATGACGAAAGGGAGACAACTCGAGCGAAATTTTGAAGAGCTAACACCAGCATTGCATGTCCCGATTCTCGGAACGATTTAAAATTTATTTGATGTTTTTGTTGCTTTTTTTTTCTCTGTTAAATTCTTTGAATCTTGTGGAACAACTGATAACTTCTAGATATCTTTTTTGTGTGCATGATTATGTTTTTCAGTTGTTGCGTTGTCATAAAACTTCACCCATCACGACGTATTTTTCTTTGTGCAATATTTACAATAAATTGTGTGTTTTTATGATTCAATTAAATGTAAAAAAAATTCCCCTTTTATTACAACTGTTAATTATGACTAACATTTTTTTCAAATCTCTCAAAATTGAGAAATTATAATCAAAATTAATTTCCGACAATAGATAAAACACTTCCGTTGTGTACATTTGTACTTTTCATAATCATTGATGTATGCCGACCCAAGCGCACTTATAATATTATGAATCGATAATTTTTTATTGTACACATCTAACTTGTGTCATAATACCAAGCCAATTACTAATTAATTTGACAGATTGTGAAATAAACATGTGAAAAAGCCTAAGGTAAAAATGTCAAAGCTAATGACCGGATGTTTCACCTGTGATCCGATTTTAATCCCAAGGTAATACACATGTTTTGACTGGTAAATTCGACTTAACGAATGTCAATAATATGGCTTTCTACATCTCGGGAAGGAAACTTTTATTCGAGACAACCGAAATTTCGACTCATCCGAATTCGACTCAACAGGAGTCAAATTACATATATTTATACACAACGAAGTTCGGGACTTCGATAAAAATTCGACTCAACCGGAAATTCGAGTCAACCGAGTTCGAGACAATGAGAGTATAATATTATACAGTTTTCACATCTCAGCAGACTAAGTGATAAGGGCTATTTATTCTGCCTTGTTTTTCCTTTTTTTTTTTCGTTACCATGCGATTATTAATTTCTGATTGTGCTTTTTGTAACCGAGGCCGTTGTGGTCGTGAATATAACTCGTGAACGTATGATAATTGGATTTATAACTACCTATGCACTGAAAGTGGTCGCTACCGGATGTTTCATCCCATAACAAAAACGGACCATAACCAAAACGGACCATTACCAAATCGGACCATAACCAAATCGGACTATTGAAATAAAAAATATAATTTTCTTTAATAAATATGATAATTTTATGTATTAATAATGTTATAATGTTTTAATTAGTCTTATAATATATAATCTGAATGTTGATGTTTATTTTTTTCTCGACTTTTTTTTCTTACATCATAGATATAATTATGAGTGTATTTAATATGAATTTTAACGAATAAATAGATAAATAAGAAGAAAACTAAAACAATTTTCATTAAGTTGGAAAAATAATAAAAGAAGACTAATTGGGTGCTTAGAACAATCTTTAGTGATTATGACTTTTATGTATATTGTGTAAAGGTTTTCATTAAGGCCTAATATTGGGTGATAAATAGACAGGTGTTGATTTTTACATAAAGGTTGTAAACTTGATTGATGGGTAAACCCCTTGATTAATGAAGATCAAAGAAATGATTAAAGGAATTGAAACAATAAACTTCCTGATCTAAAGTAATCAAACTACATTTTTGTATAAGTTTCATTGAAGCCTTGTTGGCTTGGTATACAACTTTTACTGAAGCCTTGTATACACAACACTAAACTGAAGTCACATTCAAAATAAAATGTTCTAAATTTAAATTTTTAGTAAAAGTTGAAAAAAACATGAAGATTTCTGTGAAGTTTTCCTTTGATATTAAAAAAACCCATATGTTCTTTGCCATCCAAAATCATTATCAAAATGAGTTCCGACCGTTGCGCAGTGTGTTCCAGAAAAGTATCCGGTAAGCAGCATGCACTTCAGTGTGACTCCGCACAGAGTTTGATATACTGGTAAGTAAAAAAATTTAAAAATCTTTAAATTTTATTTTGTAAAAAAAAGTATTAAGATACATGTATTTTTAAATTGTTATATTTTAGGGGTTTTGAAGTTTAATCTAATCGTTTAATACCTGTAAACATTTGTTTCAATTTTAGATTGTGAAGATACCATTTTCTTAAAGGTCAACAAATGATCAAATCAATGAATTAACATATTTATCATTCAGAAATATTGAAAATTATGGTGGCGGCAAAATAAATAGATTTCTAGCAATATATAATATAGTTCACTTTAATTACATGTTTAAGAAATAATGAGAATTTTCTTGCGGCAAAATGTTAAAATTTTTAAAGTTTATGGTTTTATTTAATATAATTGTTAAGACGTTACGCGCGATGTTGGTGACACTTGACGTTACACATAATTAACGTTGAAAAGAACGTCACGGTCGCGTCTTCTTTTTCATTTTTTTTTCTTCCTTATTTGTGTTTGCATATCGTGGTTTTGGTTAGGATGGAGTGATGTATTGTTCTTCATTTCGGAATTTCACTTTTTGTTTTTATTGATATTTATTTTATTTTGGCTTGCTTGTATATATTTGTGTTGTTGATGTTTTCCTGTAGGTGTTTAGTTCAATGTTTATTTCAGATAAAGAAATTCAGATATTCAGATGTTTTAATTTGATAAAACTTAAATTCCTTTTCATCTTCACTACAGAAATTGACCGACAAAAAGTTATAATTTGTTTAAGATGTCACATTCAAAGTTAAAGGGGCATTAGCTACGATTTTGACCCCCAAAAAAATGTTTTGGAAATTGGTAAATAGCTTTAAAATGATGAAATAGGGGTAAATATTTCACATTTTGTGGTATGGTTAACAATCCTTTTGAACAGGTGTTTGTTTTGTACATCATGTTTGTACATGAAGAGGAGAGTGAAAGTCAAATTAAAGGTGTTTCATCTATGTCATGGTATGAACAATTTATAGTAATTTTTGTTGTCTATTCTAAACAGTGAATCATGAGAGGTCTGATTTGGAGTAAGAGTTATCTTTCTTTGTGCATATTTTATATGGTAAAATTTACTTCACATGAAAACATAAGCCGGCTCTGGGTTTAGCAGCTCCACTCCATAAAGATAATTCAGTTTACAATACCTCGTGGATTTCAAGGTCTATACACCATACGGGTAGAACCACCCTGCACCACCCAGTTTTGAGAACCTGCGCCACCTTGCACCACCCAGTTTTGAGAGTCTGCGCCACCCTGCACCACCTGCACCACTATGCCATACCAAGGTTTTATCACTACTAATATTAATTATTATGTTTTCGTATTTATGTAATTCCATTTAGGTAGAAAGAAAAAAAAACTACTCAAATTTACCTTTATTTACCTGTGATTACCCTGATTGTTCAACCTTAATGGGACCCCTTAATCTCTCTTTATTAGGAAGGCCAAAATTCTTCCACAGTCTCACATAGCCTACACTGTTTTCTTACCTGTACCTATATAAAATATAGAATGTTGGCTAAGTGAGACGACACCTATTGTGACACCTGTACTAGAGAAACCATACATTAGCGTATCGATAAACTCCGAGAACATAATATTTGTGTATATTACTAATGGCGGACACATTCGGAAGTCGATAATGGCCGCGCCCATGTTTTTAAGAATAAAAAGGTATATAGGATGACATACCCGTATCAATGCAGATATAGGTAGAGCTGGTGTCTCCTTCTACATCCTTGTACCAGCACTGTATCGCGAGGCTAAGTTTGTAGACCTAACTATTCGTATGGTGACCGAGAAACAAGTCCTTCGTGTACAGCGAACCAAAAACAGAGAGTTGGAGGGTCGTCTGCACCAAACATGGGCTAGGTACTTCAACGATGAAATAACAGCTTCTCAGCTCCTTAGAGAATGCGGTGGTATCCACAGACCGAGCAGAGACTAGGACGTCATATTATATATCACAGTGTCTACTCTGTGTAATTGTATACAATGTCTACAAATATGATATTTTATGTATATTTATATGATTTTATATGTACAATGTATTTAATTATTTATTTAGTGTGCTTTATTGGTTTGCACATAAGTTTGAGAAAAAAAAACAATATTACAAGCACATTTTTAGTCAAATGTTTCAATTAATTGCTACACACTAGGACAATTATATATTGCAGTGTCTATCTACTTCTTGTAACTGTATTTAATGTCATGTGCTTTCTGCTTTGAATGATGTGCTATTTATATAACTGTGCTATGTGGACTGTATATTGTTATTGATTAATGAAATTTCTGTAGACTGTCTCATTTTTTTTTTACTCAGCCTGATCATTAATCCAATTGCATTATTTAATGTATTATTATACAATCACCTGATAATCAAATCATTTAAACTCCTGAAAAGTGATTGAGGTGTCATAAACCAATTAAGACACCAATAATTATTTGGCTTCATTACCTGTACTAATTGGATTTATTCCTAAATCTAATAGGTAATTATCACAATTAAGACTAGTCTAAAAAAAAAAAAAAAAACAATGCACACACAAAAAAAATAAATAAAGATTCTTGCAATACATATTTTTTCCTGGTAGTCCGTTTTGGTTATGGTCCGATTTGGTGTAGTCCGTTTTGGCTATGGTCCGATTTGGTTATGGTCCGATTTGGTTATGGGATGAAATGTCATGTAGTCGAAAGTGGTAATAGAAAAAACAGCCGGGCGACTGGTTGTTGATGTGATACCTACAACGTAAGACCCCATGAGAAATATGTGCTTTTTGCTTTGTTTGTCCTCGTTCTGTGTCTTCAATGTTGCCTGTTTCTCTCTGGATTGTCCATTCTTGATTTCTCCCAGAGGCGGATCCAGACATTTCCATAAGGGGGGCCCGTTTTTTTTTTCCAGAAAAAAACTCCAGAGTCTGAGTTAGTTTATCAAAATCAATACAAGTTTTTATTTCCAAACTAAAACTTTTTTAACAGTATGATTTACATCAAATTGTTACACATGGCAGTTATCGTCATTTTCGGAAATTTTCAACCTATATTACAACTAACAGACTAATTAAACAAAAGTAAGGGCCGAGTTTTATCAAATTGACCAGTGAAAGCTTAAATATGTATTAAAACCCATGTCAGTCAGTGGCGGATGAGATGAAGAAATAGCATCCAACGACGACGGAACCAAAGTGATGGCAGAAACAATCGTGGCTCTTCATCTAACGACGACGGAACCAAAGTGATGGCAGAAACAATCGTGGATCGTCCACCTACGACGGACGCAAAGTCTTACTGATGTAAAAAGCTAAAATGTTGTTTTGTTAGGTCTCAATTCGTACATGGCGTTAAAATTAGAGTTATATGATGAATGATGCAAAGTAGTAACATAGAAGATAACAACAGGCCTTGACAACAGTATCATGATCTATCATTATGATCAAGTTACGGTCCAAATCACAATACTTAAGAATTGAATGCATTCTTTTGAAGTTTCATTGGGATATGAAAGCGTTGACCGAAGTACATTTTCCATGTTGAAAATGTAGTTCGATCAACGCTTTCATACCCCAATGAAACTTCAAAAGAATGCATTCAATTCTTATAATTATATTTAAATCACACCAAAATTTAATATAGTTGAATTTTTCGTTGTGAATTTTATTTGTGTTAGATTATTTGCTGTTGGAAATTACTACGCCATTGATTGTTTACATCTGACGTCGTCATGGAGGCACGTGCAAGTTCGGTTTGAGTTTTATTTAGATCATATCATATTGTAACATTTCAATGAAAAACAGAAGTTATGTAATTATAATATAATAAACATTTATTACAACAGTAAATCTAGTAAGTGTGTTACTAATGAAAAAGCAAACATTACAGAATGTTGGTATTGTATATATTGGTATATTCGTTAACCAAGAGGCGGTCGTGGTCGTGATCGTACGGGGTAGTTTGATTTACAACTACATGTGCAATAAGTGCCTATCATGATCACCACCATAGTTGTGAGTTCGAATCCCGTTCATGACGAGGTGTACTCGATACAACAATATATACGTGATAAAGTTTGTCAGTGACTTGTGACAGGTCAGTGGTTTTCGTCGGTTACCTCCACCATTAAAACTGACCGCCACCATATCGCTGAAATATTGTTAAAAGTGGCGTTAAACATCATGACCATATTCGTTAACCATGTGAACAGGAATATTTCATGTGACTGTCAGACAGATTTGGTCTCATTTTCTGTGTCTTCCAGTGAATTAATAAGTTTAATTTTTCGTGGATTTTGTCTCGTAAATCAACATAATATCTACAATCAGGAATGTACAATAAACTAAGAGCGATAAGTCGACGCTCTTCTCTAATAGTTGTACGTTGTTTTAATAGATTTGAGTGACGAATGGCTCCTTTCAATTGTCACTGACGATACGGGCAGCATCAGCAAAAGGCGCAAATCTACTGAAATGTTGGGAAAATATATTACATTCTCTTTTGAATTGTGTTTTCAATCGTTTTGGGTAGATAATTTTTGTCTTCGACCATGGTCCACTCTCTCTTCCACAAACGGAGTTAATTTCTCAGGCTTATCCTAAATGGCAAATCATCTTATGAAGTTCTAAGTCTTTGATAAGGTTTATACTTTCATCAGTTAGCAGATGAAGATTAGAACCGGAGGAAGTACACAGAAAAATTGTCTAGCGGTCTCTCTTGAATTGTTTAAAAACGACTCTCAAATTCCATTATTAGTGGTCGAGGTATGGAGGAAATAGTGCACACATGATCCAGTATTCAAAAGCATTATTGGTTGTTACATTGTTCCTATTAAGTGTCTGTTCTCCACATATCCGTGGCATTGTCAATTCTGTTTCTACACTTTCTGCCATGCATACCAATAGCTTTTTTTCCATACATCTTTGAATTCTACTTCATAATTTTCTCTAATTTGTTTCAATTCAGTTTTCGAAATTTATTTTTTCGTGTGCCTCTATGATATTTAATGTTGGTCCTTGCAAACGGAGACTCAAAGATCTTTGAAAATATCTAGAAAAATGAAGATTAACACAAAAGTGTACCACCCGCGTCGTAGTTTAATTTAACTGTGTCATTAAACCATTGGCCTCAGTAACAGATTTTGCATCCCATGTCCCGTTACGTCTTGTCGAAGTCGTTGTCAAACAACGTATGACCGCTTCATACATGTGTCTCAAATGTACATAGTGTTGTGTGCCGTTCTACCCATCCTGTTAAAGCACAGAGTTTTAATATTATACGATTTGATTTCATTAAGCCTCTTTTCTTTCCTTTGCGAATTGATAATTGCTAATGAATTTTCCAAAGCTGTTTGTCTCTTCGGAGATAAATTCTGATCCTGATTTAAAAAAAAAATTGTTTTGAGAAAAATAAAAAGATACCAAAGTATAATTCAAAGCGAGAATTACAAAACACGATAAGAAAAAAGACAATGACAAGGACGAAATATGAAATATTATGTTAAAACATGTTTTTACCAGTCTATAACTTTGCTCAAAAAGGAGGGGGTGGGGGAGGGGATCCCCTTGATCCGCCTATGGGCCCTAGCTCTTCGGTTGACTGAAGATAGTTCGTTTTTCCAGGTGGAATGACTTACTTACTTAATGATACTTAATGATTGTTTCCAGCACAGGATCCTATTCAGGGTTCGTCTTCGCCAGACTCGTTCGTTATTCTGATATCGTTTACATTTCTATTTTCGTGACTTCCGTCGCAGTTATTTCAGCTTTATAGTCCAAATAGTACATTTAGTCTTCATCTTTCCAGTATTTGTCTAATCTATTCTTGAATGCATTTATTGAAGGTGCATTTGTTATGATGTCTGGTAGCTTATTCCAAGATCAAGAGTGAACTGCAACACGGGGGTAAGGTCCAAGTTCCAACTAAAGGCCTGTTTGTTTTTAATTCTTAGCCATTAACCTGGTTTTAAACTTGTTTACGGTTGAGTGTTTTTTACGATGTGGTTTTAACCATGCGGTTAAATGGTTAAAGAACATCTCAGCCGGGATCGAAGCACGGTTCATATGTTTGAATTGTTAATTACCAGTATTATGTTTGTAATAGGAACATCTGTGTATTATAGACCCATTTCCAAGTTGTTTATTGACATTCTGCATTGTTGTATTTGTTTATAAAGAATTAAATTATTTTATTTGTTGTTTTTTTGTGTGTGTTGTTTTTTGTTTTGTTTGTGTGTTTAAGAGTTGAATTGTTTTATTCGTTAATGAAGAATTAATTTTACTTTGTTAAACAAATAATAAATGATTAGGAAATTTCTCTTAAATATTGTTCTTCAACCATTGCGTTTTTTTTTATCTATCTTAAGCATGTTTATGGTTCATGATTTAAACAACCTGAAACATGTTTAAGATAGATAAAAAACGCAATGGTTGAAGAACAATATTTAAGAGAAATTTTCTAGTTCATTGATTATTTTTTAACAAAGTAAAATTAATTCTTCATTTACAAATAAAACAATTCAACTCTTAAACATATTGGTAATTAAAAAGATTCAAGCATATTCAACCACGCTTCGATCCCGGTTAAGATGTTCTTTAACCATTTAACCGCATCATGTTAAAACCACATCGAAAAAAAAAACGCTCAACCATAAAACAGTTTAAAACCTGGTTAATGGTTAAGAATTAAAAAACAGGCCTCATGTTTCAAGTTGTTTTCAACCATAAACAAGATTGAGAATATAAAAACAGGCCTATAAATAACAAGTTTGAGAAGAAGAAAAAACAGGCCTTATGTCGAGGGATCAACAATCCGCACTGGACTGTATACATATATATAATCACTGTTGACCTTGTTGCACTAAATATGCTCCAGTACGGTGATAGTGCGAACAATGAGGGTGCTTTTAAAAACTCCACGTTCAGTTGTTATCTCTTGGAGTGATCGACATTGGGTTCTCCATGCATCGGAGGTTCATAATATAAAAAACATCGTGGTCTACATTATGAAACCCCTCTTTCTTACTTTTTATTACGAGTCGTGTGCAAAGTATTATTTTGCGGCTTGATCAAGCAGGTGAACGACGTGTGTGGAGAGAAGGAAGTTGGTGTTGGAGGAATAGAGGAGCTGTGGTATGTTTTAATATAAAAGAAATATCAACAACATGATTGTTAACACAGACAATAGTAATTGTGGTGTCAAACGATAAACAATCTGGTTGAACGCGGTTCATATCGAAGTCGAAAATTCTGTGGTTTAAATCTCAAGTTGCCGAGCAGCGAAAAGAAAAACGTGTTCGGAAAGAGTCCTTTTCTAAATACAGTATAACCATCTAGAAAATATGTCTAGAGATATTCACCCCAATTTATTTTTTGAAAAATCATACTGCGTCTTTATACGGGATTCGACTATTAAACTGATAGTAAAAGCTGGAGACACTGCGAATGAAACGAACCACGTGGGAACCATGTGCCGCATTCCATATTGTCTTAATCTTTACTTAACAGCAAAACTGAAGATTACTTGCTGGTAACTGTAATAAAATAGAAAATACATGTATATGATAATGGCATATAATTTATTTATAATCTGACTTGGTTCCTGTGGTTTAAAAACTGGTCTAATATATCTCCATTGTTAGGATGAGGCGCAACGATAGATAACTCTTGTTGATAAACGCAAGCGAGGTCCGGTAAATAATGTTTTAATGCAAAAAGACTTTTTTAATGTCTTTATGAAGCACATGAACCAGATATTGACTAAAAATAACATTAGAAAAAAATCACCAGATTTAATAGATAAAAAATTCATAAAAAATCAATGCTTTCAGTTAGAATTAAAATTTAAACTGTCTTTGACTTCTATGACACAGCAAAATATGATAGAACAAGTTATTTATTGTTATTTTTAATTTAAAAAAAATGGTTGCCTCATCCTACCATTGTAGCCGCATGCAGTAGTCTACAATATGACCATCGTGTTTTCTGCAGTACACCCACCTTTTATATAATTACATATCTCATTTAATAAGAAAGGTACATAGACTACTAGATACGATAACGTAACCCTCATTCCGCTTGTGCTCCATTTAGGGTTACAAATCGATCTCATTCAACGTATGGGAGCAAATTAAAAATTTCATTCCGGGAATATTTCAACTTTCTTTTTGCATATCTGGTCATAATTTATTATTCCCAACAATTTCTAAGTAATTGTGATATGAAATAAGTGTTACAATACCTGTTTCTATCTTCAAGACCGGTTTTGTATTTGAAAATTTTTACTTGTCCGCCATAACACCTTACGTAGACTTTCGTGATGGGTGAAGCCTATCCATATATGGATCTCGATGCAAAATATGGAAAACGTTTACTACGAATTTTTACTATGAATCGATCCAAATAAAGATATCTCCAAAATGAGGCAAGTGCACGTGAAATAGCAACTTGTAAACAATGTCGGACAGAAAGAAGATTTCATGCATTCAAATTTTCAGTTGGATATAAGTCTGCCATGGATTGATGCAGCGTTTATTTAACACCTCAAGGTTTACCTAAATATATTTATCTTTCAATCCCGTTAATTTTTCCTACCACTTACAACGGAATTAGGACAAAAAACCGCCCGGTATGAATCACTCCGGGCGCTGCTCCAATACGTTGAATGAGATCGATTCGTAACCCTAAATGGAGCACAAGTGGAATGACGGTTACGTTATTGTATCTAATAGACTACATGCGTTGTTTATACTATTTTTAGATACAAAAGAATATACATTTGTTCTGAATGATGGAAATGAAAGGAAATCGTAACATCATCATGTAGGGGTACCTGTAAAATGCGGAACGAAACGAGACAAAATTTACCGAAACGAAATGGAATAATACAAAATGAAATAAAACCTATTTTAACAAAACAATTTCTTAGGGAAAGACAAGACAAAAATTAAATGGAAAAAACAAAGTATCCTTTAAGCGTAGAAAAAGATAGTTCTTTGTTCTTCATCTATCATAGCTGTGGAACCGTAGTCTTTATGGTCCTTTTTTTTTGGCGGATCATAGGGCTTTGGATTTCACCCTATCAAAAATTTGCGGAACTGCGACCAAGAATTTGTTGCAGTTTCAACAGAAATTTTCACAACAAAACGCTTTGTGAGAGCGCAATCATGTGGATAACTCGTTTCGTTACACATGTTCGGTTTGTTTACATGAAAAAACATGAAAATGTTGAATGAGAGTTCAAATTAGTTGGAATAATCATAGAAGAAAATTACATTTCTGGTTGATATATGTAAAATATTTCCCTCTGGGTTGAATAAATGTTATTTCAGATATAAAAAAAATTGCTGTGGAAAACCTCTGGTAAAACGTAAACAAACCGAACACATGTTTTGCTTAGAGTCATCTCTCAAAAGTCGCTGAACCCCGACCCCTTTACACTGATTATGATACCAATTTTAGACCCCTGAACCCCGACCACTTTACAGACTGATTCTGATGCCAATTTTAGACCCCATCTCGGACTGTTGTCAAACTAAATCCTCTTAAGCCCCAATTTTTGAAGAATAATCCCAAGCAAAAACCTATACCCCTTTTCAGACAGTTGTGACAAAAAGTATGCCCCATGCCAGACAGAAAATCAAAAATAGGACCCAGATTGTCAGAACATCACCATGTATATATAGGAAGTTATCCCTCCACTTAACAGTCGTTTTCATTTCGTCAATCGGCACAGTATACATGTAGCTGGAATATCACTGATGTGGCATTTAGCAGTAAACAAGACACAGGGTATTCCCTTTATTTTTTTGTAGAAGGCCAAAATAGAATTTTAACAGGCCCAAGGCGTGCACGCTGCATAGCAGTGCGCTATGTGTGGGGGATCTGGAGGGTGCATTCTGAACATATAAATTAATGGTTGAAAATGACAATTTTGTGTGCTTCCTTTTGCAATATCTTGTTATTCTAGTCCAGGTCTCAAGGTTATAAAACTTTCTGAGCTGAGTCTTAAAGCTCAAATATCCTTGTAATAAAATTTCCAGTTTTGATATTGGTCAATCCTTGAGTCTGAGCTGGAAACTCGGCTCAAAAAGTTTTACTGACAATCATGACTATGAATGACTTTCAGCAACATCTAAAATGTTCTATAGAAAATCCTTGACAGAAGTTCAAAATTTTAAAAGTACACAGAAATAAAACTTGACAATGCATGTACTGTTATACAGCCACCCAGACTGACCAGCGATATACTAATTCATTAATCTTGTATCAAGTTTGGATATCTAAAATGCTTTGTTCATGTTTTCAAGTTACTCACATTGTAGTTGAGTCATTGTATCAGTTTTACTTTTACATTAATTCATTTCTTGTGTTTTTGTTTTTAATTCCATCCCTGATTTGTTGATTGGATCAGTGGGGTCTTATTGATTAAGCTTTTGTTTTCAGTGTTATTTTTGTTCTTTTCACCTTTGAGGTTGTAAATGATTCTTTATTTTCATCTGTTTTGACTTGTCTGGTTCTCAGGGTACATGGTTTTGTCCAAAAGTGAACAAGAGAAATGAAAAGCTGTATACAATTTTCAATTAGAAATTTCTGATGATTATAAAGTCATAATACATTGATTGAANATGGATCACTGGGAATGCCAATTAAATAAATTAGATAACTAGCTTCAAACTGGGCATATTAAAAAAATGTTTCTGGTAATTTCCATGAATTGACATATATTTTAAACAGTCACTTAGAAACTGCCTATTTTCTAATCAGTGGGCTTGGGTTTTCTGTTTTCAATTTCATAGACAAAATATACTTCCAACCGTTGAGAGAAAATAAAAATACAGTTTGCCATTGTGAACACTTTTTTAAAACTGAAATGAATATTTATCACAACCATTAATTTTTTTTTAAATGACAACTTTCATNGATTGAAAATTAATAAACAGTTATGTGTTTATAGTCCATTCTCAACATACTCTATTCTTATTCCTGTACTCAGTTTGCTTAAAAAATAAATAAAATCAATGGATCACTGGGAATGCCAATTAAATAAATTAGATAACTAGCTTCAAACTGGGCATATTAACAAATCGCCGTTGATAGGAGCATGCTGGAAGATTTAGCAGCTCATTATAACCTCAACTGTCATTTGATTTCTGAAAGATGTTATACAGATCTTACCGACGCTTTGAGGCCGCTGTCACAGAGTTTCTGCTACAATTTTACAAGCACAGGACAACTGTCCAATATAAGACAATTTGTCCTAAGTAATTTTGTGTTATCAGACAGACAAAATGGAGATCACAAAGTGATCCTGATCTAAGGAGGGGTTACCACCCCAAGAAAATTTTGAAAAATTAGACCCCAAATCCTGCATTCTGAGGGTCTCTGCCAGTGTTCAAATCTTAAAAAAAAAAAAGTTTTTTCACCAGGTCAAACAAAAAAGTTGTAAATTTCAAATAAACTAATTTGTATACTGAGTGTACAAACCAGGAATTCACAACACAAAATGAAATGGTGAAATACAGAGCACCGATGATCAAAAGATTTTTTGTACAACACACTGGTTGGTTAAGTTTGTTACATTTGTTAAATTCAACTTCAGTGTATGATTGCTCTGACCTGTTAGTCAACTCCACCTATTCAAATATTGTATAATTAGAATACAGTCAACTCCACCTATTCGAATATTGTATAATTAGAATACAGTCAACTCTACCTATTCGAATATTGTATAATTAGAATATTGTTGATAATCGAATATTCTTGCAAAACACCAAACCATTTATTGTGTTTTAAAGGAAAAACCTGTTTATTTGCATATTGGATAAGCGTATATACCGGGTATTTGAATGGAAAAACTCAGGTAAAAAGATGGCAAACTTCGTAATAATGGAATATTATTCTACATTTTGGACAGGAAGTGCAGCTTTGGAAGTTTACATGTCCAGATTGGAAGAGTTCACATACTCCATTGTTGTATTTTTTATTCAATAAAATATTCAAAAAAGTTGTTCTTGAATTTCTATCTTATTAGCGGTATTTATTTATTTTTTGATAGCGTCACATGTTTTGTTAGTTATGCATGTTGTTTGTTGACATCGTGATTTTAGTCATATTTTGATCTCGGAGTGAAATTTAAATGTATAACAAGCTTGCTTGTTGTGTTTATCCTTTTTAAAGAAAATAATGTCATTATTCCTACAATGTAGTGTCAATTTATATGTTTTCAACCGTATTTTTTTTATATTGCATGCTGTGTTGTTTACATCCGCCATTTTGTTTATATTCACATGATTGACAAGGGCATGTTACATAATATAGTCTCTAATCCATTCATACGCTTTGCTAATAAATGATATTTACATTACAATAGTTTATTTTTGTTTATAAAATAGGCGAATTATTAGAATAAAATGATTAAAATTTATTGCTAAAATTGTTTGATATTAAATGCCCGGATGATCGGATAAGAGAATAGCATTCGTGTCATCGAGGGGTCATGTAGTCTCGTGTTATAAATAATATTTTCAAATACAAATTGTTCCCTTTGACTTTCTAACACGCGTTAAATTTATTTAGGGAACCCAGTCAACATATGTGTGTAACACGTGCTACGTTTGGCCTTGTGCTTTGTACTGTAACTAGTGAAATTGGACGTAATTGTTGAAAACAGCAGGAAATTTTATTTATAGTATTGGGAATAACCCACAGGGGCTTTAATCGCTTTCATAGAGGTCACGCAGCTTATATAGGGTATATAAGCCGTGTGACCTCTATGAAAGCGATTCAAGCCCCTGTGGAATAACCGGACTAAAAACAGACAAAATGCATTTACCACGGGAACCGAAGTAATAACTTTAGCGGCCGCAGTAAGCTCTATCCAGACTAAAAACATCGTTGCTGGTCTGATTGCATTAAAATTCCATCGGTCAATTTGTCACAAGTCAGCAAAAATAATCGGTCATAATGTCAGCTTGACCAAAAAATATTTGGTCATTTTTATTTATTTTCGGCCAATGGCCGATGACCGATGGCAATCTGAAACCCTGGTACCATAACAAATAACCAAAATGTTGAGCCTTGAAAACTTCGTCGTCATGGGGCCACACCAAGGTTTTATTTATATTTTGTTAACATTCAGTGGTTGGGATTACATTTTTTTCAATGGGACTATGTCCGTGCAGTCTTGACAGAACGGTTCGGCTGTATGTACGTCTGACTTCATCAGAAAACGAATGTGCGCATATGACGCAGAGTATTTATGTGGAAGTGCGCCATTTCGTCGGGTAATGCGACTATGGCGCGGGGCGCGTGGTAATCCCAATCACTGAACATTCAAATTATTGAAACTGTTTCGCAAACCCGTTGTTTTTCTATGTGATATATTAATGTTATATTTATAAAGTTTATAAAATTTACTACATATGACACTGTATTGATTTAGAAATTTAGTACAGTATTTTCCTTCATGAGACACCCCATACGCGAAAAACGATGTGACACATATTTTGACGTCATTGAGGAATGATGTCAAAGGTACGGAAAGAGGCATAGATCTAGAGCTACGAAAAATGAAAATAAAACGTGCAAATTTATTTAATACAGTTGGATGTTGTATTAAAAAAAACAATGATTAAATCCGTAATATATCTGTTATTCAGCTATCGGACAGGGTATATAATGTGACATTCCCGGCTTATGATATATATTCCCTTCGGCTGCGCCTCAGGGAATATAGATCCTCAGCCGGGAATGTCACATTATATACACTGTCTGATAGCTCAATAACATATAATGATCGGGGTGAATAGATAAATTAATTGCCCCAAGAGTTGAGGCCCGAGGTCACCCCCATTCCCTACCGGAAGTTTTTTTTATAGCCGAGTATAAAACAAGACCAAATGATTTTGACTTGCAACTCGTTTTAGTTAGTAATGTCCGAAGGGACAAGTTAAGAAAAATGTTAATGTAGAGGCCTGTGGGAAGCACCTATAGGCTATGGAATGTTCTGTATTAAGTTTCTTCAGAGCAGAATGCAAGGTGAGTGACACAGGCTCAGCTCAGTGCTGAGCCTCTAGTTCTTTTTCCTTTCTCCTTTCTTTCCGTGGACCAAGAACGTGTCCATGGCAGATCTCAGGAACTACTGGACAGAATTTCATGAAACTTGGTGGAGTTATAGATATATGTTTCTAGTTGGTCCTAAAGTTTTCAGCTTTGTGGTAAAAGGGGTCAAAGTCATATTTTGAGGGGTTCAAAGGGGGTGGGGGGTTACTATCGAATCCTATGATAAAGTTGAATTTTCGTACATTAATGTCGATAACTTCTAAATGGATAATGATAGAGACATAAAATTGGACATAGTGATAGGTCACCAGTAGAGGAGCAATTCTGCATTTCAAAATTTTCAACATGTCTGCCATTTTTAAAATGGCTGCCAAAACACGGCATAAAAAATGGGCGGTAGATAATGATGTCCCGAATTGATTCCCGACATTGAAAAATTTCTACCGATCACCATTTTCAAAATGGCCGCCACAATACCGCAAAAATTCAACATTGTCCGATATCATCTAAATTTGATATGTGGGTAGATTATGATGTCCCGAATTTATTCCTGACATTGAAAAATGTCTACCGGTCGCCATTTTCAAAATGGCCACCACAATACCGCACAAATTCAGCATTGTCCGATTTCAACGACATTTCATATGTGGGTAGATTATGATGTCCCGAATTGAGTCCTGACATCGAAAAATTTCTACCGGTCGCCATTTTCAAAATGGCCACCACAATTCCGCACAAATTCAACATTGTCCGATTTCAACGACATTTCATGTGTGGGTAGATTATGATGTCCCGAATTGATTCCTGACATCGCAAAATTTCTACCAGTTGCCATTTTCAAAATGGCCACCACAATACCGCACAAAATTCAATATTGTTCGATTTCAACGAAATTTCATATGTAGGTAGATTATGATGTCCTGTATTGATTTCCGACATCGAAAAATTTCTACCGGTCTCCATTTTCAAAATGGCCACCACAATACCGCAAAAATTCAACATTGTTCGATTTCAAAGGTAGCTTTTGATTTATTTTCTAAACCTGTTTTCAGTGGCCGGTTTGGGAGACTTCATAATCGTTAGATTATAATCATATCTTGTTTAAACTATTTCTGTATGATTAAGGCAATCTCCGAAACAGAAAAGACATTCTTCCTTTGTCAGAATATCACCTCTGCCATACTGCATCTGTCATTTAGAATAATGCCTGCCTTTTTTATGTAAACAAGGCACTACTTCTTTGCTCCATATCTCATAAGATTTAAAATTTTAGTTGGTTGGTTTCAATTTAAGATTTCCATACAAATTTAGTTGTCTGCCATCTTTTTATCCATGAACTCTATGATCTATTTTCTAAATAATCTATGTGAATGTCCCCCATAAGGGAAATCTTTCCATCCAGTGTGGCAGAGATGATGTTCTGTACTCTATGGGAAGTAATATACGCTCTGTTTTGAAGTTTGTAATTTAGGGTATTATAATTCTTCATTTTAAATAAAATGTTACGTATTATGTATATGAAATAATAACAAAAATAGTATGTAGATCATTGCTTGCGACTCTGGCGATAACAATTGTAGAGATGCCAGTCAAAATTCAATTACAGGGGATGCTTGCTGTTTTTAAACCATTAGATAGAGCTCAATCTAAAAAGAATTTTGAGCCTTCATTTGTAAAAATCGGATGAAGGGTTCAAAAGTTATGAGCATTTGAAATTGCCTATTTTTGGTCAATAATTTTCCCAAGATGGCCGCCATCAATAATGATTTTAATGACTGTTTTAGAATTCTGATTTTTTGTGTAAACAGCAGATAATGTCTTTACTTTTGTTTTTTCCCATAGATTATAAGTTATTCTGTCAGAAAAATGAAACTGAACATGTTTGAAGTAATATTTGCCATTTATTTTACTGTCCAAAATGCATCTCAGAGCCACTTTTGATCTTGACCGAAAGGTCCATTATGGCTCACATTGCCATAATTTTGTCAGAAAATAACTTATCTGACATCATAATAGAAGAAATTGTGTGTAGAAATACTTGTTTTGAGTGCAATTATAACATATGAATCACCTTTTACATCTTTTTGTGGAATTATGAATGCATAAAGGTGGGTGTGCAATTAGTGTTCAACACTATTTGAGATTGGCACCGTTTCACAGCAGTGAGTTATATGGAAAATAACACAAAAAGCTTCATATTTCCTACACTAAAAATGATATCCGTACAAAATTTTGAAGACAATACCACAGTGTTGTGCACGTTCTGTTGGATGTGATATTTTTTTTGTCGACACAAGAAATGGTGGTCATCTTGTTCAAAATGGCCGCCATTTTTTCATAAAATTCCTCAGACAGGGAACCTGTTCCAAAATAATTTGATCATTTTTTTATCAATATAATTAATATCACTGAACAAAATGGATATGGAGGTTTGTACCAATGACCCCTTATTTGTTTTAGCATTTTATTATGGATTAATTGTCATATTGGTGGCCATTTTGAAAACAATGGCTTTACAATTTGTTCCGCAAATTTACGTTTTTTAAGATTACTCTGTCGTTTCTAGTCAGAATTTGATCATCAAGGTCCCAAGTTAAAGATATTTTAAAAATCTATAACATTAAGTAACTAATAACTTAAACTAAATACTTTTCATTTCATATATACCACCAATATGTAATCCCCCCC
>MJUT01007292.1:499828-533403 GCA_002080005.1 Gigantidas platifrons
CCCCCCAAGGGGTGAAGATTCCAGACACCTTCCCCTTGTCGAAAATTTGACTGGTCGGCTTGATATACATGTAGGTGTTTTTGCTTTCCTGCCTCAATGTCTTGCAATCATAATGTAGCTGTACAATTGCTGAAAGGGATGTTATATGCATCAACCACTCAACAAGCATGATAGTGAAACACCTCTAAACTGAACTTCCTTAAGATCAGCTTGTGTTTAAAATAGATGGATATTATTTACACGGTTTACACATGTCCTACAAAAGGCTACATCTGGAATCTGGAACTTTATTTAAAATAAAGTTATGTTGTTTATATGGGATGCTGTTTATATTCAGGTTTCCCTTTATTACAATTTGAGCAAGTAAATTAGTTTCAGCCTTACTCTCCATGTCGTTCGAATCCCGCTCATTGTTAACTTCAGGTGTAATTGATACCACATAATTGTGTGATAAAATTTGTCAGTGACTTGCAACAGGTCTGTGGTTTTCTCCAGGTACTCCGGTTTACTCCACCAATAAAACTGACCACCACGATATAACTGAAATATTGTTGAAAGTGGCATTAAACACCATAACCCAACCCCTACTCCATGTCAAAGTTTCAGTCTTGCTCATTACTATTCTAATTTGCTTCTTAAAACATGTTCAATGAAAACAACAAAATATTAAGTTCATTCATTTATTATTCAGGAAATATCTGGTGTATTTTTGAAATACATCATCTATTGTCACATGCATGTATTGTGGTCTGAATAAGTCCAGCTACATGTAAACTAAATATTTCATTATGATATAAATTATGGACTCAACTGTATATTATCCTGCAGTCCTAAGTTCAGGTATTATATCCCAAGGCCAGCTTGGATCACATGTCTTTGACCAGCAAAGCATACTGTCAGGTAAAACTGGAAAAAACAACAGAAGGGACCACAAAGAAACAGTTCTAATTACTTATTATCCTTTCATAACTACAATGTACTATTATAATAAATATAAATTCACAATGTATTTAGGCAAACAAAATTACCAGAGTTTCAAATTTTTGGTATTGACCCCAATTTTTCGTGTCTTCCCAAAGTTTTTATTTTTTTGACAAAGTTAAAGTCAGATCCTTGTTCTGTATAACCTAGGTAAAAATATATGGTTTGTCTACTTATACTACCTTCCCCTTTTTGAGAATATTAGCAGAAACACTGGTATTTTTTTTCATTGGTTTATAAATATGCAATAACATTTTGTTTACTTTTATTTGAATTTAGTCAACCATGGAAGCTGGCAAATACAAAAAAAGTGCAGCACCATGACAAATGTTGCTTGTGTTGATGCATACATGCAATCCAATACCCTGTTTGAATAGTTCAAGTGACATAAACTCATTGAAATTAAACCTGGCTTTGAAATTTTTTTTATCTCTGTTTACACCCCCCTTTTCGGTTTGTTTACTTTTGTTTTGACAAGTTGGAAGTATTATAAATTGACAAGTTTTTCATAAACTACTTGAAAAGAAGCAATGCAAAAAATAAATCGTACGTTTAAAACATTTAGAACAAGGTTTATACATACCTAACCTACGATAACACCTGTGTTACAATCAGCGTCGTTGACTTTACAAATACTTCCCACTTCCAGCGATGCACAAAAAATGTACGTGATGACGTTCTCCTTCAGACATGTTTAGAGGCGTTTTAAATACTAAAAATCAGCTATGTTCCTGATCTAATATGGTTAAGATGGTATGTTTCCTACATTGATATTGTAACAGAAAATACAAATATCGCCATCGGAGAACGCTACTCCAAAATTTTCATTGAATAGTTCATCTTGGAACTTTTCAGACGACCATTTTCCATTTAGCATGATCAGGAAATCGGAAGCGACTGTGACCATGCGCAAGCTACGAATCTGAGCTTTAATTGGATAATAATTATGGAACTATATAACATCAGGAACATAGCCGGGCAAGGCATTGAAAGGGGGGACCCTAGTGAAAAAAACGTGCCGCGAATGGTAAAATTCCGAAAACAGCGATTCCGATTCGAACACGTTATATTTAAACGATTCCATATTAAAAGAAACAAAATTTTTAAAGATTATAAACAATGTTTAGATAATTAATTAATGTAAACAAATTATATCTTTATATAGTTTTATCTGTCAAAATCTGACATCAAAATATTGCATTTTCATGTATCAGCAGCTACCGGAAAACAAAATGGCGGCCGAAATAACGATAAGTCGGCATCTCTAACAATTGAGAAAAATATTGCTACAGGCTTTGCTGATAAGGATAAAACTGTACTCCTTAATGTTATTAATTTTAAAAAAGAATGTTAGTTGCATTGTAAAAAATAGATCTGATTGATTGATTGGTTGTTGCATTATTTCTTGTTAACAACAAATTTAGACTTCATCGGTGGTGTAATAGTTAGCATGTTCTCTTTGAGTGCAGTAGATCATGTGTTTGAGCCCCGGTCGGTCAAACCAAGATTATGAAATTGGTATTACCTGCTTCTCTGCAAAGCATGCAGCATTAAAGAATCGGGATAGTATGTATGTTTTTGTCAGCTAGCACAATAAAGATCCAATTAAGCATGTTTGGTCTAGTACAAAGTGGACATCATTATCATTTCATTGGTTGTAGCTTTTTTTTTCTATGATATAGCTTACAAATTGCTCAGCTGGTGTTAAACAACATTCACTCACTTACTGGAAACAAGTTAAATAATATCTCCAAGTAGGTAAAGGAGGTGGGTGGGTGTATAGATGGATGTCTTGATGAACTCAAGGAAAAATTTGGTACATAGTGTACTTTATTTCTTCTTTTATTTTTTTCATTAGGTCTTGACAGATGTATTGGAACTAAGAGTTCCAGGGGAGGATGGGAATATTGCTCAACGAAATCAGTACAAGTATGAACAGCTACATGACCTACAATCACGTCTGATGTTAGTGGCGGGGAAAGCTGAGAAAGGCAAAGATGATGTTGATAGATTTATGCTGGTATATGTTTATTTGTATATGCCCGTCTTTAGACGGGACATATTATGGTTTCATGTTGTTTTTATACCCCCGCTCGATGAGAGTCGGGGGTATATAGGGATCCTTATGTCCGTCCGTCACACTTTTGGTTTCCGGATAATAATTAAAGTACCGCTCAACCAAATCTTTTCAAACTTTCACGCAATGCTGTGGACCATTAAATATAGGTTAAGTTTGATTACGGTGTATTTCACATTTACCGTTCCTGAGTTATGGCCCTTTTTCTCTTAGAAAATAGGGACTTTTTAGGTTTCCGGATGATATTTAAAGTATGGCTCAACCAATTCTTTTCAAACTTTAACACAATGCTGTGGACTATTAAATGCAGGTTAAGATTTGATTACGGTGTATTTCACATTTACCGTTCCTGAGTTATGGCCCTTTTTCTCTTAGAAAATAGGGACTTTTTAGGTTTCCGGATAATAATTAAAGTATGGTTCAACCAAATCTTTTCAAACTTTACCACAATGCTGTGGACCATTAACAGGTTAAGTTCGATTACGGTGTATTTCACATTTACTGTTCCTGAGTTATGGGCCTTTTTCTCTTGGATAATAGGGACTTTTTAGGTTTGGAATGCGGGGGTATCTGTGATCACCAGATCAACTTTCTCTAGTTCAATTTATCTGGCGTAAGCATGTTGCCCAGATAGATTTCCTTAAAACTTTACGGTATTAAGAATGGTGTTTGGAAAATCTGTATACTTTTTGATGATTTTCATTTTTGTTGTCTGTTGTAATTTGAACGTATATTTGTTCCACCTAATATTTGTTCATATGGGTAATTTATTATAAACAAGTCCATAATATTTATTCTTTGAAGAACAAATATTCTATACTGTTTATTCTGTCAGGAATAAATATCATTAAAAATAATCTGCTGGAATAAATATATAGACAATATACATACATGGACATTGTCGGAAAATATAAAATGTATTTGTACGAGATTTAGAAACAGGTAGATATTTAGCTACTCTTTTGGAAGCTTTCATGTCCTGTTTTGTAGCGAGTTAAAGTAATTTTTATATTTTCTGACAATGTACGTATGTTGTGTTTATCCTGCAATGTCGTAAGACCTCTTTTGTTGATTTCATAAAAGAGAAGGCGCATTGTTACTACTATAAAAGACTAACTTTTTTTGTCCCTACCGAATTCCCCATTCTTTTCAGTGGCAGTCAAAAACTTGTTGACCCATCTGACCCATCCCTTCCCTCATTTCTATGTAGTTTTTATATATTATTGTCCCCCGACGCTTCGTCGAAGGGGACTATAGAAATGGGTGTCGTCTGTCTGTTCGTCCGTGTGCTTGGTTTCCAGATGATAACTTGTGAATGAAAAGTCAGATTGAAGCTAGGTGTGGTATGTAAGTGTATCTTATGAAGAACTAGGTAAATTTCGATAATGACAATTTTTCGACTATTTTTACTAGAGTTATGCCCCTTTTTATACCTCAAAATTGCTAAATATTTGGTTTCCAGTTGGCAACAAATAATCAGATTGAAACTAGGTTTGGTATGTAAGTGTATCTAATGAATATCTAGGTCAAGTTCGATAGCGATCGTTTTTTGACAAATCTAACCAGAGTTACATCCCTTTTTATACTTCATCCGTGTGTCCCGAATTGGTTTCCAGATGATAACTTGTGAATAAAAAGTCAGATTGAAGCCAGGTGTGGCATGTAAGTGTATTTTATGAATATCTAGGTCAAGTTCGATAATGAAAATGTTTCGACTATTTTTACTAGAGTTATGCCCCTTTTTATACCTCAAAATTGCTAAATATTTGGTTTCCAGATGATAACTTGGGAACAAATAATCAGATTGAAACTAGGTTTGGTATGTAAGTGTATCTAATGAATATCTAGGTCAAGTTCAATAGCGATGGTTTTTTGAGAAATCTTACCAGAGTTACATCCCTTTTTATACTTCGTCCGTGTGTCCCGAATTGGTTTCCAGATGATAACTTGTGAATAAAAAGTCAGATTGAAGCTAGATGTGGTATGTAAGTGTATCTTATGAATATCTAGGTCGAGTTCGATAATGACAATTTTTCAACAATTTTTACTAGAGTTATGCCCCTTTTTATACCTCAAAATTGTCAAATATTTGGTTTCCAGGTGATAATTTGGGAACAAATAGTCAGATTGAAACTAGGTTTGGTATGTAAGTGTATCTCATGAATATCTAGGTCAAGTTTGATAGCGATCATTTTTCGACAAATCTTACCAGAGTTACATCCCTTTTTATTCTTCAAAATTGCTAATTTTTTGGTTTCCAAATTATATGTACATGTGAACAAAAAGTCCGATTGAAACTAGGTTTGGTATGTAAATGTAACTCATGAATATCTAGGTCAAGTTCGATAATGATGATTTTTCAACAAATCTAACCAGAGTTACTCCCCTTTTTTTGTTTTGCTTCAAAATGGTCCTTGGGTGGTGCCCTTTCAGAATTATTTACATCAGGTGAGTGATACAAGCTCACCTGAACCTCTAGTTTACAGTAGTTTCAAAATTTAATCTTGCCATATAATCTTGGCGTCGGGGGACCAGTGGCCAACAGCCTTTTATTGAACTTGCTCTCGTCCTGAATATAGCTGAGATACTGTTTGCTGGACGTTAAGGAACAATCAATCAATCAACCAGCCAATCCATTTGGGAGGCCTTTGTAGTACGTTCATCTTTACATTTACCTGTCTTTAATATTTATGTTTTTTTTTCCTTCAGATTTTAGATTCAGTGGTAAGACTTGGTAATATATACACAATACTGGTGACTGAAGGATGTGTACTTTTCTCACAATTGCATGTGAAATTCTATTGCGACAAAAGTAGAAAGGTATGTGCTGCTATCTATTTTGGTTATGGAAAAGACAGGCGCACATTGAAGGGAAGAATTGATGAGACAAATAAAGATGTCAGTTACATTATACCAAAAATGGCAAATTTTTTAGAGCAGTGTCATGATAAATGGCTTGATTTCATTGACGAGAAGCGTGAGAAATATTATTCTTTAAATTTTTTCACCATAGACCAGATGGTTATATTACAACAAGAACTTGTAAAGATCGGGTCTGGTCAGGAGCCGTCGGCTTTGATTTACCCATTGTTGTCAGCGATAAAGCAGGGTTGTACTAAAGAGGATCTTGTTAAGGCAATGTCTGTAGCTAAATCAGATGTGGAAAGACTCGATATGGATAGACAGAAGGAAATGGAAAAGAAAGATAGTGTAAAGGATGAAATGATAGTCAAGGAAGAACCAGATGATTTGAAAACCAGCAAATTTTTAGAAGTGATGACCAAATACGGCTATTCTTTGGCTTTGGCAAAGGAAGCACTACAGCATTTTGATCCTGATGATATTGATAGAGGTAATTTATAAATAGTCAAAATGGGGACAGCACTCAACATTTAGATTTTTTATTTCCAGTCTGATTTTGATAATTTTTTCTTTAGATTCCATATGAAATGTCCTGCCTGCATTTTTTTTTTCAACAAGATTTGACCTCGCTCTTGTTATTTCCGAGATGAAGGGTGTCAAAGGGAGCTAAAACACCCAAAATGATTACTTTTTTTTATTTTATGTTGAATTTGTGTGCAATTATTTCTATTTAATTACTGTGAAAAATTCCTGCCTGGACTATGGCAACATTTTTTATTTAAAACGATAGAAACACCTAAACTATTATGTTGCATCTATCGTTTGAAATAAACACAAGTCTTATGTTCGGTTCTTCAGTCCTCGAAATGAAAATTTGAATTTACTGGTTCGAATTAAATTCTTGAATTAATTTTTATATAATATAACTGAAATATTTACTGGTTCGAACAAAGTTTTACTAGTCTTGGGCCATCATGAGGACTGGTTCTTTCCCCTTTAACTACAATTATTTTTTTAATATATATTTTTTACAGGATTAGAGTGGTGTATGGATAATGTGGATGAATTTAAACCAATAGAGGAAGATCAGCATGGTATCATCCAATCAGATATACCTGTTGAAGAGGTTATATTTACAAGGTGGACAGAGCAGAAGCAGTCTTTAATTTCCATTGCAGGAACTCTTGTAGATAAACTGGAATGTAGAACAGGGTGAATGTGCTTATCTTGCTAGACCCAAATGCATCTTCTTCATTATAATGGACTTTCCTGTTATTTAACCAGAAGTTTACTCAGTATGATAATGAAAAGGGAAGATCCCAAACTGATTTGAAAGTATTTCAATTTTTGTGTCGTACCAGATATTCATATCAGTTTGTCATGCATGGTTGATACCATTAACAGACAGCTTAGGGTGGAAATTCTGAAAATTGAATGCTTGCCTGCCAGTTCTAACTTTGATTTTCTATCCTATTTACCAAGATCATTTCATTGTTCTGGTCGGTAAAATAAACATGTTCATCCATAAAATTCTTAGAATAGAACTGAAATGTCGTTGCTTTGACGTAACGGATGTTGACATTTTTAACCTATATTGCCATACAAGAATGACGTCCGATAGGGAAATGGATTTTCCGTAATGTTAAAACGACATGAAAATGTTTGAATTTGTAAAATTAAAAGCTATGCCCCATAATATAATAGTCATTCAGGTTCTAGATATATATAATGTCATATTCCTGGCTTCAGATTTATATTCTCTGTCTAGAATCTGATTAATATATACAGTTGAATCTCGTTATGTCAAACTTGATTTACTCGAAATTTCGGCTAAGTCGAAATTTGTCTGAAGTACCGTTTTAAACTTAGTGCTTTTCAACTTAATTTACTCCTTTTATTTCAAATTTCGATTTGTATAAATTTCGAGTTTTTCGAAGTAGCTTTCCAGTCCCTAATATACATATCCATTCAAATTATGTTTGTTATGCTTAAATTATCAATTAAATCAATTAACAAACCTGTGGAGGTTTCAACAGTATGGCCTCCAGTGTTGACAGCCCACTGTGTATAGAAATATCACTAATTTTTTATCAAGCAATATTCATTTAAACGTTGAACCCAATGTTCAGAATAGCATTTCAACATTTTGTCAGGTTGCTGATCTGCTTTTACAATAGAATAAAGATCAAAGGAAAAGAATGCATTCATGTTGCAAAATGGTATTTATTAAAACAACATTACTTTAAACATATTTTATTGTTCAATAATAAACAATTGGATAGGACATAAGTTTCACATTACATGTATATTACAGAGATTACCAAAGTCTGTCTCACTTTAGTAGACATTCGGTCTGGTAAAGACTCCCTTTTCACCAGACCGAACAGAATTTCACAGGACCGAAAAAATATCAAGCTTTTCCTGCAGTGGTTTCTTTCAACCAAGGGTTACTAATTTTCCATTTCTCGTTTTAGTAATGCAAATTAACTGTATATATATTTTTCTGAGCATTGTTTGTTAAAACAAGTCTGCTTTGAAGTAAACATTTTGTAGGATTTTTTTTTTTATATATAAATAAAGCAAAGTATGTTATTTAAATTCACAGAGAAATACAAATTTTAGTGGATTTTTTCAACTATTTGTCTTAATCAGGAAAAAGCTTGTAATATTTGTCCATTTCAAAGATTTCAATATTTCCCAAAAGCCTAAATCAAGTCCTCTATCATATTTTGCACAAAAGACAAGTTTAAATTTGGCGCCAAATTGATATCCGATAATTTTTACATGTCCGGTCCGGAGTGATTCTTGTTCTTATATTTCAAATATTGATATTTTCGTTTCTTAAAGCGTTTCTGAGATTGTGACTTTAATTTTGTCAATGTCCTTGAACTTCATCAAAGGATGGAGGAACAATAAATGATACAATAAAAGAGTTTTGATCTGGCATTTCACTTTAGTTTTAATCAAAATAAATTATGGACAAATTGGAGTTCAAACAGGGCTCTTTTATACAACGAACCCAGTATTTTATACCGGGCAGTCGGTCCGGTGGAAACTAATGTTTTTCCGGACCGAATTGATTTTTACCGGATTTGTCTGTCGGACCGGCATGTTTGGGAATCTCTGATATTACCCATAATGCAGCATTTATATGACCTGATTTTTATTGAATATAATGTATCATGCATTTTATATTGCAGAGAAAATTCTGTTGAAAAGCTGATAAAGGCAATGGAAGAACTGTGGGAGACTTTCCTAACATCTATTTCATCCAGTGTGTCTGATTATCTTAGTATAGAACATCTTGGAATGATCTTGAACCGGCTTGCTGAACAAGGTAATGGACAGTTTTCTGCATATTTTTTATTTAGATATTTTATGTGCAAAATTTATTGCTTTTTGGACTAGATGGGATTTTCCCCTACTTGCTTGTGATTTAGAATATATTTTGATGGATACCTTTCGGCCTAGTCACAATCAGATGCACATTTCATGTTTCACAAAGGGTTAATTTTAAAGTTCATTACACACAACTGATGTTGTCATTTTATGAGGCCCAAATGTTTATAATTTATGAAAATCATAGATATTTTCAGCATCGTTCAACAGTTTCTCAGAAATAATATCTTTAATTTTAAACTTTAGAGGGGAAAAAACATGCTACATATCTTTTCTTCACAAGCCTTTTCAATTCTATTTTAATCTGTTGTAGTGCTAAAGTGTGTTAATATTAACATAGAGGTACATAGTTTCAAAAATATTGTGCATTTTATCATGGTCAACATTAATTTTTGTTTAAAAATATGAATTTTGTCAAGTTTTTGCATACACTTTGATGTATGTAGTATCTTTGGAATAATCTAATTCAATCCATTTTGTCTGAATTGCTAAATTCTTCACTTTTCTGGAAAGAATTTTTAATTTCCTTTCATTTGATATATAGTTTATTATTATATAGTTTATTATTCTTGGGCGATCGGTTGTACACTTATCGGAATTTAAACTCAGGTATGTTATGCATTGAATTTTGTCTACGGACAGGACATTTTCCCTTATATTTAATTATTCGGTAAGTTTTAATACTGTCAGGAATTAAAGCAATTATAAATGTTTCAAATGTTTATTGGATAAATATCAAACCAGAAAAAATACAATTTTTGAGTTGTAACTCAACTTAGAATTTGTTTTATAGTAAATTCAAATACTGCATACATAATATTTTTTTTTTCAAGATAAAAGTCTTTTTAATATACATGTATATGAATTTGTTGTATAATTTGAAATGTTGACTTTTAAAAATAAAAATCACTTGCATATAATTTTTTGTAGATGCCTGAAAAGTCTCAAAGACAAAAATGTTAGAAGTGTCTGTATGTAAATTGTAGACATGCATTCTCTTAAGTCATAGAAAATAAATATTGCAGTAACATTTTGTTGAAAATGCTAAACTATAGAAGTACACACCAGTTTGTAGCTACATTAAACAGCAGGTGCCTTGTATATTGTTGACCATATAGTTTATAAAATGTTTGAAATTTATTGTTTCGTTAAAACTATCGGCTGATCTATAAAAGTTATATTCCTTAAGTAAGAGAGAGAATTAAGTCATGTGTTATGTCCCCACCCTTTTAAAAATGTATACTTATATTGCTTTAGAAGTAATTAATAATTTTTAATAGTATTTCCATTCCTAAGCCAACAACATGTTGATTTTATACACATCATCTGATACATTGTCTTGTCCGTAGACACCACTCTCTCATTTATTAAATCAGGAATTGCAACATACTACTTAAGATTAAGAAAAAGTTGTTCATTTATTTGTTTTATTCAACATTTTAAGTCAGTAAACAACTAAAAATAGAGCAGTAGAATTAAATGGTATCTAATTTTTTTCACTGAAAATTCATGACTTTTTTACATTTTCCATTATTGCCATGATAATAAAATGACTGATCAGTAATTAAATACATTAATTTCAAGGGTACAGTACAACTGATTATGATTAAAAGAACATATTGACCATTAATAGCCTGGAATAAGAGTTTAAATTATGTCTACGGACAAGACATTTTGGACTTCGTGCCCAATACTGGTGTATAATAGTGATGGTAAAAATGTCTTACCATGTTTTCATATCTACACAATAACAAGTTCTCAGCATAGCAACAGAAATGTCATTACACTTTCAGTTTACTAAGAAAATGCATGTCTACGGACAAGACACTTTTCTAACAAAATTCGGCTGTCTAATATATAACCCATTTTACTCAGAAAAAAGCTCTGCCAACCTAATTTTGAGAGATATTCTCAGTTAAAACATGAGTAAGTAAACAGAAAACATCTTAATGTATGAAATTTTCTTCATTTATCTATCTTTTTTTCTTATTCTGAACAAGTTTAAAATTGATAATGAAAATTTCATAACGATCAGGGGTCTTTGCATTTTTGTCATAATTCTGGAACCAATCATCATATTTGCTTTCAACAACTTGCAAAACAAGGATAAGATCATTTTCTTTAATAATATAGCAAAAACTATGATCAAGACACTTAAAGTTTTTTACAATAACTGGTGAAAATAGTAAAATTTTAAATGAAACAACATAACGTTGGTTTTTTGCAACTTTTGTCACACATATTTTGAAATATTTTTTATATGGTTGTTCACTTACCCAATCTTCAGTCTGCACCTTGAAGCTCTGTTCCTCTGGTACAACTTAAACCAAAAATACAATAATTTATGTCTTCTATTATCCTGTAAAGACTCTATAACACAGACCTAGTATGAAATGTGCATCTGATTGTGACTAGGCCGTTTGTCTTATGCATTAAGATATATTTTTTAAGGGGTCATCGTTGGATATACAACTACCTATGTAATCAGTGCCTATCACCACTAAAGTTTTGAGTTCGAATCCCGTTCAGGCGAGGCATACTCAATACAACCCTAATATAATAAAGTTTGTCAGTGAATTGCGGCAGGTCGGTTGTTTTCTCTGGGTACTCCGGTTTCCTCCACCAATCAAACTGACCGCCACAATATAACTGAAATATTGTTGAAAGTGGCGTTAAACATCATAACCCCTAATCCTTTATTTTTTCCCTAAAAACTGTCCACTTACATGACAAGTAGGAATTTACACATTTTATCTGCTAGGGCTGTTGACCATTATTGCAAATACATGGTACTGCTAGGTTTATATTCATTCTTCAAGGCAGTATAGATCTCCTTTTAATGTGACCGGCAATAGCCATCTAATAAGGCCACTGTCCTTATAAAAGGGTACTGTCCTTATAACAGAGGTGGCTTTTGCTGAGATGCACCTTTCAAGAGAAAGCAAGTAGTCTGCATCTACTCAGGTCACTGTCCTTATAACAGAGGTGGCTTTTGGTGAGATGTGCCTTACAAGAGAGAGAGACAAGCAGTCTACATCTACTCAGGTCACTGTCCACATAACAGAGGTTGCCTTTGGTGAGATGTGCCTTACAAGAGAGGGGCAAGTAGTCCACATCTACTCAGGTCACTGTCCTTATAACAGAGGTGGCTGTTGGTGAGATGCGCCTTACAAGAGAGAGGCAAGTAGTCCACATCTACTCAGGTTACTGTCCTTATAATAGAGGTGGCTTTTGATGAGATGTGCCTTACAAGAGAGAGGCAAGTAGTCCACATCTACTCAGGTCACTGCCCATATAACAGAGGTGGCATTTGGTGAGATGTGCCTTACAAGAGAGAGGCAAGTAGTCCACATCTACTCAGGTTACTGTCCTTATAACAGAGGTGGCTTTTGGTGAGATGTGCCGGACAAGAGAGAGGAAAGTAGTCTACATCTACTTAGGTTACTGTCCTTATAACAGAGGTGGCTTTTGGTGAGATGTGCCTTACAAGAGAGAGGCAAGTAGTCCACATCTACTCAGGTCACTGTCCATATAACAGAGGTGGCTTTTGGTGAGATGTGCCTTACAAGAGAGAGGAAAGTAGTCTACATCTACTCAGGTCACTGTCCATATAACAGAGGTGGCTTTTGGTGAGATGTGCCTTACAAGAGAGAGGAAAGTAGTCTACATCTACTCAGGTTACTGTCCTTATAACAGAGGTGGCTTTTGGTGAGATGTGCCTTACAAGAGAGAGGAAAGTAGTCCACATCCACTCAGGTCACTGTCCTTATAACAGAGGTGGTTTTTGGTGAGATGTGCCTTACAAGAGAGGGGCAAGTAGTCCACATCTACTCAGGTCACTGTCATAATAACAGAGGTGGCTTTTGGTGAGATGTGCCTTACAAGAGAGAGGCAAGTAGTCCACATCCACTCATGTCACTGTCCTTATAACAGAGGTGGCTTTTGATGAGATGTACCTTACAAGAGAGAGGCAAGTAGTCGACATCCACTCAGGTCACTGTCCTTATAACAGAGGTGGTTTTTGGTGAGATGTGTCTTACAAGAGAGAGGCAAGTAGTTCACATCCACTCAGGTCACTGTCCTTATAACAGAGGTGGCTTTTGGTGAGATGTGCCTTACAAGAGAGAGGCAAGTAATCTGCATCTACTCAGGTCACTGTCCTTATAACAGAGGTGGCTTCTAGTGAGATGTGCCTGACAAGAGAGAGGCAAGTAGTCCACATCTACTCAGGACATTGTCCATATAACAGAGGTGGCTTTTGATGAGATGTGCCTTACAAGAGAGAGGCAAGTAGTCTACATCTACTCAGGACACTGTCCTTATAAAAGGATACTGGCCTTATTTCAGGGATGGCCTTTGGCGATGTTTGCCTGAGTAGTAAGAGGCCTCTGGATTTAACTTCATGATGAATTCAGTCAAAACAATTCTATCTGGTATGTTTAAGTTTGCAGGAACAAGTTATGCATTTGAGAAAACAAGGAATAATCACAAAAGGGAGCAACCAACTCCTATAATCCTCACCTTTTATATTACAGTGAATGGTATAAAAACTGTTTTGTATGTCTTCAAAAATAACTGGTACACAACAGTTTTCAGATTTTAGTATCCAAAAGTGGTTAGAAATTATTTCCCTTGAAATAAGTAGCTGACTGAATTGCAGTAGCAAATATTGGTATTGATATACATTACAGCACTAGCATTGAATGTTGTTTTCTCTGAAATGAAAGACATAAATTGGTTTAGATTGGATAAAAATTAATTCTATCACAAGCAAAAATAATTAAGTGATATTAATTTTCATCTCTTTGTTTACAGTAACAGTTGTATTAGAAATGAATTTCACCACAACTAGTACTATGAATTAGTGTTAAGTGATATACTATCTTTCTTTATTTTGTTTACAGAAACATTTATAGTAGAGAGAACATTCTTACCTTGTTTTATTGCTGGGAAGCCAAACTTGATTATCTGCCCTCAGAGTAAGTATTGTGTTGGTGTCAAATTAAAACTGATCAGTAGTGGTGCACTGATCATTGGAAACATCGACTTATCAGTCAGACATCTGCAATGATCCGATGATCGATTCTTAAACGTTATCAGCGATTCTGATTCCTAGTGTTGAAAAAAAAAAATATGTTTAACTTTATTCTTTGTTTTTGTCTTCATACTGACAAAAATCTTGCAATTCATCCCAGCGTACTTCTGACACTCAGTCAATACACATATTTGACTAGTCTATTATTTGTCTACTGCTTGGACTAGTCAATTTTATGTCAGGTGTTACTCAATACACATATTGAAACCAATGTGTTGTTTTGTTCTACGTTAATGTGTATAACCAGTCCATTTGATAAAAATCACCAATAATGAAATTTCAATATTCATGAATAAAAGATAAAAAGTTATAGCATATTCTGTTTGACAGATTTGTAGTGTTCCGGTCAATATACTTTAAAATTACCAGCGACCACAGCAAATGAAAAAAATTGTAGTCAGTTTATTTGTTCTTATACGATGCAATTTTATTCTTCTTTTTACATTTGTCAAACATACTCTTGAATATAAGACTATTTGAGTAATTATAGTCAGTAAATACATTAAATAGGTAATTGTCACCAATTACCAGGCTTATCACAAAGAACGATGTCCAAATACATAATTTTATTATGGCAATATTAATATATACAACTTGATTCTTTCAATCAACACAATTATTTTTTAAATAATGATTAATATGAGAAATGGAATTACTAAGTAATAAGACAAATAATTTTAAATATGTTCAATTATTTCAATTTTATTCATGCATTTATTAAATGCAAATATTCTCAATTTATAACTCACTTATATGTTTAAGTTGAGTATGCATGTAAGATGATGAAGATCAGCAATTCGTAATTATCCAATTCAGTAAGTGTCTGCTAAGGAAAGGTTTAAATAAATTGACGACAGGGCCATACCATATGAGTGCCAAATATTGAATAGGTACAAGTTAGGGAAGACACAAATACTAAGTACTGAAAAAACACATGTTTATTAAAATCATACTAAACTAGTTATATACAACATGGCAACTGGGTACTTATACAACTGCATAGTAAACCTAAATGAAAACAAAGAATCATCTCCATACTACTCAATTAATTCTTGAAAACTTGGGAATGAGAGAAAAAATTCTTTCAAATTTACCAAATTTTGTATCGAAATAGCCAAACCATTAATTGAAGGATAAATTGATAATTTAAGTATAGTATAAAAGAAAAACAGAAATATAATTGACCATATGTTAGAATAGTATCATAGAAAAGCAAATTAGACCATACGTAAGCATGGTGTCAAATATAAAGCAAATTAGACCATACGTAAGCATGGTATCAAAAATAAACTATACGTCAGCATGGTGTTAAATGATAGACAAATTCAAACATACGTCAGCATGGTGTTAAATGACGGACAAATTCAACCATACGTCGACATGGTGTCAAATGAAATATAAAGGCACAATTAACCATACGTTAGCATGGTGTCAAAAAGAGGCAAATTAAACCATACGTGAGCATGGTGTCAAAAAGTGTCAAATTAAACCATACGTCAGCATGGTGTAAAAAATGGGCAAATTAAACCATACGTCATCAGCATGGTGTCAAAAAGGGGCAAATTAAACCATACGTCAGCATGGTGTCAAAAAGGGGCAAATTAAACCATACGTCAGCATGGTGTCAAAATGGGGAAAAATTAAACCATACGTCAGCATGGAGTCAAATGAAGGCTAAATAAACCATGCGTAAACATGGTGTCAAAACTTGAAAATTAAACCATACGTTAGCATGGCATAAAAATATAGTAAATTAACTATACACAAACACAAAATCTCAAAAAAGAAAATTAAACCATACGTCAGCAAGGTGTCAAGTGAAAGGCTAATTAAACCATACGTCAGCATGGTGTCAAATAAAAGGGTAATAAAACTATGCATCAGCATGGTGGTAAATGAAAGGCTAATTTAACCATACATCAGCATGGTATCAAAATGGAAATAAAACTATGCATAAGCATAGTATTAAATAACATGTATCAAAAGGTAAAAATGTAACAAATCAATATAGTTACTACACAATATAAAAATACAAAACTAAAAATAAAGTAAACCTACAGTACATCTCTACTACATGTCAACTATGTATACATGTACAAATATTAAAAACAAAACCTAACTGTTGACTAAGTCCCCATATGGCACTGACAACAAGGAGAGTGGTGGGGAGGTGGTGGCAAAGTTTGAATCAACAAAATTACTATAAGTCTGCAGCGTATGCAACAAAGAATTTGACTGATGACGTAGCACACAAACCGAAATGTAATACACAGTATTACATCACAGCCATCTGGTAACTGTAGCCTGGGAAAAGGCTGAAGCCAGTAACAAGTATGATAGATAAGATTCGTGATAAACTCCAATTATTTAATAATTGTAATTTTATAACTCACTTATATATTTAAGTTGAGTATGCATGTAAGATGATGAAGATCAGCAATTCGTAATTATCCAATTCAGTAAGTGTCTGCTAAGGAAAGGTTTAAATAACCATATGAGTGCCAAATATTGAATAGGTACAAGTTAGGGAAGACACAAATACTAAGTACTGAAAAAACACATGTTTATTAAAATCATACTAAACTAGTTATATACAACATGGCAACTGGGGACTTATACAACTGCATAGTAAACCTAAATGAAAACAAAGAATCATCTCCATACTACTCAATTAATTCTTGAAAACTTGGGAATGAGAGAAAAAATTCTTTCAAATTTACCAAATTTTGTATCGAAATAGCCAAATACAGATGCTTGCAGCTGTAGCCCCAAGTTGAAAGTTAAAGAGAAGGAGGAAAATATATACACTATAGTAATACCACTACTCCAAGCTGTCAGTACAAATCAAACAAGGCAACAATGCAGTTATTCTGCAAATGTGGCAACAATTTGAGCCTGAGCTTGTTGCAATATTTCTGGGGAAGTATGAATATACCTCGTATAGTAATCGGAGGACCATCGTCCTAAGGTTTGAATGAGATGATCTTCAAGTCGTGCCTTATGGGCTGAAGTGGCTGCACCACTATGAAAAGAGTGACCATTATACTTTTCACTAGACAATCCTAGTTTATATAAGATATCCTTAACATGAGAAATGAAAAATCTTCTAGACAAGGGTAAGCCCTCATCTGTCACAAAAAAGGATTCTGTAGCAATGCACATGCTATTTCTAAATTTAATATTATTCTGTACTGAGGTAACAGGACAGATATCTGAACAATTTCTAAAAAGCGGAATTGTTATGCCATATCTGAAAGGATCAGTCTTTGATTTCTTAAGCAAAAGAAAAATACATACATTTGTAACTTGAACATCATTATAACATAAATTGGTGTCAGAATCAAATTGATCTAACACAGTAAATTCTCCACATCTAAGAAAACCAAAAAATGCAACAACACAAGCAGCTTCTAACAATGAATCAATAAATAGGTTGAAGACTCCTTTGCAGAGCAAGGTACACATTTTATTCAAGATATCAAATGTTATAGGTAATCGTACTCTTTTAGGAAAATCGGAATGTTTTTTCTTGAGACCCATCAATACAATTCTAAGATTTGGTAAGGGTTTACCAAAAATGTTTTCTAATGGGTTGAAACCCCCTTTTTGTAAGTAGAAAAAACGTATGCTACATAAATAGGATTTGATGGTGGAATATCTCAGATGCTTTTGAGTTTCACAAAAGGCTATAAACTGCATGTAAGCATTTGAAAGCCACACTCTTTAAGAGAAAAACAAAATATATACAAGTAACAAATTTATATGAAAAAAGAAAAAAACATTTAATTAACAAAAACAACATTGCTGTAAGAGTAAGTGGTGGGTGGGCGGGTGAAAATTTTGTCAAACTAATTTCAAATATGCCGTGAAAACGAATGCAATGAAATATATAGGCGTCTAGTTACTTAGCAACAATTATCCAATGAAATGAATATACATTCGGAACATCTCGCACTTCCGTTAAAAGATAAATATTAGTGATGTGAACCACATGGTAATTATCAATATTTTTTTTTCAAAACAAAAATTACACGATGTGTACACCACACACTACACTGTATTAACTTGTCTTTTACTATATTGTAGGTGAGATATACAACACAGTGTTAACAGTATACAGCTATGAAGATGACAAACCTTTACCTCAGTCTGATGAAGTTCTTCTGTGTACACCACATACTACTCTTGATATGGTAGGTATTTGATAGCAGTTTCTCTTGCCTACGTTTAGGAAGTCGCAGCCATTCGAAAATTTCCTTTCCTGCTTCACCTTTATTAACAATGTTAGGTTTTTGTGATAACTTTAATTATTTCTGTTTTTGCAGTTCACATAATCATTCTAGTGTGTGACACAGGCATATGCCACATGACCATGACCTTATTTGCACATCTAATTATGAATATGCTCAGTTTTCATGATGAGGTCTGTTTCTCAGTAATCAATCTTTGTTGAGCATGTAAGTTTTTTTTCTGTACATTTATAGTGAAATGTACTTTTCAGCCTGGTGCATATAATCTGACCTTTACCTCATTTTAATAGTCCATTGACATGTTAAGTTTTCATTGTAAGGTCTGTTTCACAGCAAACATACATCTTTAGTTATTTGTGTTTTGGTCTACAGATTGATCTGCAGTGTATTTACACATCTTTTGACCTTATTCTCACTGCCCATTGACTTTGTCCATTCACAAAAAAGTAAGTGGTTTTTATTTTGCCGATTTGAAATATAAGCTAACCAGAGTGAGTGACTACTGCATAGTTTGACATTGAACCCAATCAGAAAAAAATGATTTAAAAATCAATTTCTTTGAAACAATTGACTATTCATCTAAAAGAAAACTTGGAAGGAATGTTTTTTGAATAGTTCTACCATATATAAAATGTGTTTTTTGCGCTATTCAGAAAACTAAGATGGCCACTACAGGAAAAAATAATCGAACATAGTCTCCGATGGAAATACAACCATTTCTCAAAAACAAAAGAAAAAATGATTGAAAGCCAACTTTATTTGAATGATAATTAGATGTCAAGCCCTTGCATAATTCAAGCCTATAGCCAGTATTTTTCAAGGGGTGCTCTATAAATTCATATTACAACATGGTTCTAGATGCTGGGGGTCAAAAACCCAACTTTAATAGTGATAGTTCAAAATGTATTCCGATTTAAATTGTCATAATTCAACCAAAATCTCTACGTCAATAATCCTTGTTGGTTTTCAATGGCGGGGTTCTTATGAACTCCAGGAACACCAGGATGTGTAGGTTATTGTTTTATTGTGAATCGTAAGGCCAAATTACAGCCAGCACTGAACAGAAATTAAATAGAACCTTTTAAGAAACTGTTTTTTTAAAAGAATCTCCTGTGAAACCATGCACTGAACCGTATGAGTGTAATAAGGAATTAGAGTTGCCTTAAAGGATTTCGGACATCAAATATATTTTTTTCTCTAAATGATTATTTGATAATAATTTAATCAAACTGAGTGTTTGTGTTGTGTACAATGCAGCATGCAATCCAAAATCTGTCAGTGTAAAGACAGATGACCTTGATTACTCCGATATGCATATTTCTGGCTCGATAACGAGGCACGCCAAGCATGACGTTACTTTTGCTATTCAATTCACTAGTGCAAATATATGTCAATATTTCAAAGAAAAAATAAGTGTTATCTTTTGTTTTAATGCAAGCCAGATCGTTTCCCAGGGTATAGGTTAGGGTCCTTTAATTACTTATCATTTTAACTTACGATTTTGGAGAATTTACTACAAAAAAAATATCGTTATCGGGTCCGTTCGTCCTAACTACACATTCGCCATGGGTCCGTTCGCCATGGGTTCATTCGCACTAAGAAGTATTTTAAAGAACAATGCATATTTTAATTTAAATTGTAAAGAAGTATATCGATTTGAATGAGAGTTTGGTGAAAGAAGGGAGACAATACGTGCATTTATAGTTAATTGATTGTTGAACTGACTATGATCTAAATAAAAAATAAATACTTATTATTTTATATTTTTTTGGGTTATATTCTTGGTCTATGGATATTAAAAATGCCGTACTGTGTGGATCGGTCTTGCAAAAGTAATTTTATGGTGGACAAGTCAATCTCATTTTTTGGTTTTCCAAAAGATCAACAAAGATTAAGAATATGGGTACATTACTGTAAATGTCAATATTTTTCTCCATCAAAACACAGTAAAACATGCTCAAAGCATTTCGCAGAGCGTCAATATAGCAGAAATCCAGCACGACTAGTCTATGTTCCTCCCCGTTTTTGGATCATGCTGTGGGTGACAGTATTCATAGTATGTGATAGTTATTTAAACATGACAGCAAATATTGATACACATGGGGAAGTGGTTATCGTACAAAACACAATAGTACATGTAAACTCGGGCAACGAGAATGATCACCTCGGGAACAGGCTAAAATGCCCCCATTTTCTTTCAGAATAAAAATTATTTACCAAAATGCCCCATTTTCTTTCAGAATAAAAATCATTTACCAAAAACGTCCCCATTTTTTTGGGGGCCAAAATGGCACGTTTAATAAGAAGAAAAAATTATACTCAAACGATGATATCATGTGTGATGTCTTGTAACTCAAGATTTGTCTAGTAAATTAATATATTGTATAATACATGTTTATCTTACATCAGACGACTAATATACGCTCTGGTAATTGTGTTTAAAGATAAGTATATCAAACTAACTTATATTCTAGGCATGTTTTGTCCTGTTATGGTTATCTTCAATTTTTGCAGAAAACTTCATAAGTTTACAACTTGTGTCTTATCCATTTGTCTTGATTTTTTTGTGATAATAAAATATTGATATTAGTGCTGTTCATAGTAAAACAAGAAGATGCTATATGCATTGCATGTGACTAAGTTATAAATTTACCAACAGAGCTAAACACGATGTACACATCTTTGATGACAGCTATTTAAAAAAATATACATACAAAAATAAATAAAAAAAATAGTTAAATGAGACAAAATGGTTTATGGTAGTATCACGGTGTATATCCATAACGGAACCTTCGGGATGAACATCGACGTTACACGATTCTTGAGGAACAAGTAACGGATCCTTGGTAGATTTTTGAGGTAAGTTGAAAAACCGGTCTCTTTATTTTTACGATTTATTACGATCAAAGACGTCTAGGAACTGTATATTAAGTGTCACGGAACTCAGCTAGTATTACATTTGCCATTTCTACAAGATTTATCGCATCTGTTCATACGCAGAAGCGGCATTTATAAAAACGATTGCAGTTTTCACTGCATCAACATATTGAAAAGACGTTTTCATCACATAGTTTGTCTTATATCATCAATTTAACAGTATTCTGTTGTTTGATTATTAGCTAGAGTATATCTTGGATGTTCATTTCAATGCCATGACAAATATGAAAATCAATTAAAGGGATATTAAAGCTCGTTTTAACATATATTTTTTCAACTCTTGACGAAGGTTGTTTCTTTTCAATTTAATTGTAAAAACAATCCAAAAATACTTTGCACACCCATATAATCCTTAATATCGTTAAAATATCACTTAAAAGGGTTGAAATTAATTTTTGTCTAGGAAGCAAAAAATTCAATCAATGGAAAAACCCAGAGAAAACTGCATGACATGAAAGAATTATCAACGAATTATATCACTTTTACAAAGATTCATTGATAAAAACCGGGATAATTTATCATAAATATCATTTATTGAACCAATCGCAAGTTTTCATGAGATAAAAAAAAAAATTACCAAAATGAGCTTTAGTATCCCTTTAATGTATAATAAAATCAATAATAATGAAAAAATTTCATCTCGGCAAAGCAACGGATCTTTATGATTGTGAAACTGCAACCTTCGGGATTGCCAAAGGAAATATTCATAGCGTTCTTACACTGGTAATTAGGGACCCCGGGGGAGGAGGGATAACAACCATACTTTTTACGGGGATGTACCACTGAAGGATTGATTGATTGAACGGGCTTTGATGCCACTTTCAGCAGTATTTCAGCTATATCGTGGCAGTCTGAAGGATTGAAAACTGGCCCAAATTAATATATCCTAACAGGGATGCAAATTAACTATTTTTTCCCAGTAGCCAGCTGGGCTACTGACTTCTAATTTCTAGGGGCCCAGCTAAATTTTTAAGGGCCCAGTTTTATTTTTCAGTCGATGAAAAAGAAAAATCAAAACATTCGGACCTGATATACAGGCTTTTTAAATACTTGTAGCAGTATGAATTTTTATCTTCGTCTGTCTTCCTCTTTTGTGGAGGTTTTATGCCACTGACAGGGGTGTGGAAATACTGAAATATTCTACTTGTCCCCGGGCAAGTCATCGGAGAAAAGTTACTTGTCCTGTTTTTTGTACAAACATTTGATACAAGTTTATAAACACAGTTGCTAAATTGAACTTGTTTATATTGTCTATTACATCATTGCGTAAAATTTGAAATATAGTTTTAATAAAGTTAACACAAACATCCCTGCCTAAGTGATCACTGCCCAAATAGGCCATTTTAAATTTGGATTTCAGATAGGAATATGCAGTCAGAGAATAGCTGGTTGTTTTTAGATACAGAATAAGCTGTGTTGAAAAAAAATCTTATATCAATGAAGTTCATTTTGATTAACCTTGACAATGGATAATCAAATCAATCAAGTCATGTACTAGTATTTAGTTTTAGTGGTGTCTTCATACTTTGCAGATGACTGGTGGGAAGATAGGTATCCATTCTGTCCACGATTTTGCCAATAAACATTAATGATTTCTTGTCAGCAAAATCAGAGTATATTCTGCAGATATTTCAATATATGACACCATCAGAATCCAGCAGTAAACATGAGAAATTAGCTAGCCACTTGGGTGTTTTTCCTCACATTTTGTGTCCTTTTCCACTAGAGTTTTGCGCTTAACTTTCTCGTGATGTTCATTGTGGCCAGAATTATTCCCAGTCTTTTTTTTATTATCAAATATTTGTCCATTGTAACGACTGCAACCCGATTTGTATTATACGTTCACGGATGTAAGGCCCTGTTTGTTTATGAAAAGCTATGGACAAGCAAGGAAACGTCACATTCGGAACTCAGTAAAAAACTGTAACTTACACGGTCCCAGTTATCGTTAAGTAAATGCAGTACAATTATCATTGCAATCGGGTCATAATACTCAACTTAGAACTTGTACAATTCTGGTTATTTTTAGCTGCTTTCGGAACACCACTGACGTGATCGTTTCCAATAAAAAAAAAGCCAACATTATCTATAACCGTCAATATTTACGATATAATATCATTTGAGGAATTGTCTTCCCAGAGTACTTTAATTAGAAATTATTTTTATTAGTTGATTTTTACTTGTCCTCGGACAAGCTAGCCAGGAAAATCTACTTGTCCGGCAGGTTCTATGTACGAGTCGGACAAGTCGGGCATGGCAATTCCACACCCCTGACTGATAAACTCCCACATTTTCTAAACAGGAATTAACTACCTACATGTACTTATCATTTAAACTCTTAAAGGGGAATGGGTACGCAAAAAAGGTTTCCAGAGATGTTGAATTAATTTGTGTGATAGATCCAGCAATAATTAAATTTAATCAGGTCTTGTCCTGATCTGACCTAAAAAAAAATCCTAATTTTGTTAGGAATGCATTTTTTGTGATGTCAAACTTGTCTATAATGGCGTTTGATGGCAATTTAGTAAGCAGTCTTTATGTGACTGTCAGTTGGCATACATATATAATGCACAGTATAGGTATCCAGTTGATGTAATGAATACAGTATATGTAAATATCTGTGTTTACTTATTCCTTTTACTGTATGCTGTATATTATTATATGTGTGCAGATATTGTATTTTAATATATTGTTTTTTTTTATTTGTAAACAAGTAAAATGTAGCAGATAATTTTTATTTCATAGGTTTATAAATTTGAAATATATTCTATAGTATGGTATAAAATTAACTGTATAAAAGTATCCAATACACATCTATTCTTTTGGAAATTTTTAGGATATCAATTCAAATTGAAAATAAACTAAAATGTACATTTGCAATAGACAAGTTATTCACCTTAGTTTGGATTACAAGTATCAATCAATTTTCATGTAAATACATTGCACATTTTTCAATTAAATGCTTTTCTGTATAGTTATCTAAAAAGATAGCAGATATGGCCAACAATCCGTATCTCACTGTCCGATCCCGTTCCGAATATTTTACATCAATGTCAACATCCGGTTTACCTACATTTTTTAATTTCAGTTAAGAACATGAATCTGTTGTCATCTTCAATATATAAGCATCTCAAAACAAATTTAATTAAATACAAACAATATTTGATACCTTTGGAGTGTGGAAGTCAACTTATTTCTGTGCTCAGTAATGTATTTCAGTTTTAAGGCTTCACGTATTGCAGGTGCCCGTTCCTACTAAAATGACGTTTACAATACCATAGGAAGAAGTTTTGATTAATAAAATAGGAATGTGCCGGTCTGACAGAATAAATAAACAAATTTCAAGTCTGTCTGACATTTTATTAAAACTGAAAACGGAATTTAATGCCGTTCTAAAATTCCGTTGGCAGTGGAAACTTGGAGTGATGAATAAATTTCAATCGGCAACTGGGCGACCGCAAAGTAATATTTGATCGCCCAGCTGAAATTTTACTCGCCGTGGGCGACTGGGCGACCGTTAATTTGCATCCCTGCCTAAACAGATATATCATACACTATATTTGGCTATTTTTTTTAATAGAAAAGGAGAAAAATTGCCCCCAAATTGATACAATTGTTTCATAAGCTTACAAAACTTGTTACCCTCTCATATTTGCACACCCCAGTATACCATACAAAATAGGAAGTTGCCCCCTTCATTATCAGGAAGCACCTTGTTAAACCCCGTCATCGTTTTTGTAAGAAAAGTTTTAACTTATGAATAAACACTTTATTTCTTAGTTAATGCATGTTAATTAAGGGTTTGTTTGTGGAAATATTTTCCACAACATTTTACTTCCGCCTACAATATTTATATTTAGAATTAAATTAAAATGCAGAATGTAACTAAAATACACTTTTTCTGACTTGTCACCCTTTGATATCCAGGAGGGGATATCGATAAAATAGATATATTGTCGAAATCATAGGGGCTTGTAGCCGCAAAGCCCTATCCCCCTCCCTTTTTGAAAAAAAAAACATTCCCTTTTTATATTGTTTTTTTGTTACCTTTCAAGACGAAAATTTACAAAAAGAAAGATATAATGAGAAGAGATATAATTTTTTTTATCTTTCTTTTTGGTAATTTTCTTCTAAAATGTGAAAAAAACAATGAAAGGGAAACATTTTTTTTCCAAAAGGATAGGGCTTTGCAGCTACAAGTCTCCTTAGGCGGTACCATACACTTCAGGTAAAATTTGATCTGCTCGTTTAATTTTCTTAGTTTTTTTTGGCAGTGTGTTTGAATATATCCACTGTAATAAATATCCAAATTTTAACAAATTCCAACCAACAGACTCAGAGCTATAAATTCACTAGCCAAATAGCAGCTTTTCTCTCTGTGGTTTTGATCACTGAGATGCTCGAAATCTACATACAAACATCATATGATCAAAACGTTCAACTGAATTTAAAGAGTTATCTCCCTGTAGTCTATGGTACCCCCTTAAGGCCTCCGAAAAATGTGGTTTTATATGAAATATATAGCATAAAATCGAGGGTGTCGAATAATTATGTTCCATGACTGTAGTCTGATGTGAAATACATTATGTACATATTATGCATCATTTTTTTTAATATTGCCATATATATGTTTCATTTGATGTAAAACCATACTTCACAAACTTGTCATACTGTTAAATAATCAGTGTACATAATACATTGTATATGGACCCTAACCATTTATTATAAATGAGTTTGTGCTTATAAAGTATTTAGTATTATTGTCGTAAAGGGTCTGTTGCCTCCAAGTCGCGAAGGTCGCGATGCCACATTTTAGCACGTTTTCTATAAATCGTAAATGTGCTGTTACGAAACTTTTTCATTAAAAATCGAATTTAATGGGCTTTAATGGATTATTAACTGAAGACTGAGTTAGGAGTTGGTGCATTTAGGTTTCTTCTTTTAATAATTGTCAAAATTTGAGAGTTAAAAGGTGGAAAAAAGGAAATATTCATAAAAGATATGTCCGAAATTTCACTTTACATTGACAGTCATCTCATTGGAAAGTGAGTGAAACGCATTTTCAGCAGGCATATGTGAATGGTTTTTGGTTTTGGATTGAATCATACATCAGAGAGTTCTGTGAGAGCAAAATTTACGATATATTGACCTTCCTTCCTTGCAGCTATCCATTATTATGTGGCTTTCCCACTTGCTCACATCCTTTTCATCACAAAGGATCCGTTACTTGTTCCCCAAGAATCGCGTAACGTTCAAGTTTATCCTGAAGGTTCCGTTATGGATATACACCATGAGTATCCAAAGATTATCATTGTGTTTTAATGTTTAATCGTTTAAAAAAATTGCATTAGAATATTTATGTAATCTTTTTACTACATGTTCAAATTATGCAACGTATTCCGAAATAATTTGAAAATGGAAATTTACTTGTTCAAAGACCAAATTCAAGCTTCATCAAAAAAAAAACCCCATCACTTTCAACAATATTTCAGTTATATCGTGTTGGTCAGTTTCATTTGTGGAGGACAACAATGAATCGCGGGAATACATTTGAATCACAAAAATTAAATAATATATATGGGGCGTTTTGGTCAAATAATGATTTATTTTTGGAAAAAGTGGGGGCATTTTGACATGTATTCATCACCTCCCCTTTTTTCAGTACACGAAGTAAATCGGGGAACTCTGAACATTTTCGTTAATACTATAAAAATATGTTATCTTAGATTAACTTTTGCTTAAAAAATTACCATACAAGCTAAGTTATCCATTCGTACATCTTGGCTTTGTTGTGCGTCAGCATGTGTTGTTTTCGCCAAAGTGACATTATGCTCATTCGGGCACTCATCTAATAAATTGTCGACAGTTTCTGGCAATCTTCGGAATTTACAGATTTTTCATTACGATAACTCCAGTGTTCTAAATTATCGTAAGGATAAGAAGGAGGCGAGTTGAATTTTTCGTTTTATTGTACAATGTATTGAAATGAATTGAAAAACGTGTATTGAAATTTTGTGTCATGTGTCCTTTAACAAGATTTTTAACATTTCAGCTAGAAATCTTCTGGAGGAGGGCTTTGTTTGCAGACAATAATAAAGTCCACTGTTTGGTGAATGCAGATCTTCTAGATTATGACATCAGTGATAAGGGAGAGAAATCGTTGGAGAGACACATGAAAAATGCTGAAGCTAAAGGTACTGTCTTGGCACCGGTGTTTGCGCATCTGGTGATTTCGCACATACATTTTTACATGTCAAATGCAAAATCATTGGAAAAGTTAAGATGGAGACTACAACTATGTGAGCATGAACTATAATTATATTAAAATATATTAAATCTGTTCAGATTTGAGCTTTTTTTGAAGCACTAGGTATAAACTTCAATTTCGAAATCTTTCATAATATGATCTTTCCTTTATTCATTTTAAGAACCATCCAAATATGCATGCACGATATCACCGGACGTTGTAACATTTGTAAAAAATTGAGGGTTGGTTTGTTCACACTTCATTTTCACTGAAATGTTAAAAATTGTAGTGGAATCCGGACAAGGACCATAAAGATAATACTTCAAGTATTTGAGGATGATCTAAATTAATTCAATAAAATTTTGGTAAGCAGTGAAATTAACCACTGAACCCTTAGGTGTGTGATAACACCGGATGGCTCTGTAACTCTTCATTTGATGATATTGCTGTATCTTTGTACAAAAAATCATAATATCTTTGTCAGAAACCAGCTGCCACCATCAAATTTGGGGACATAAAAACCCTTTCCGTTCGAATCTTTTGAGGGAAATTGTCATAAAGGTAGGATTAATCTTATACAGTTTCGTATTTCAATGCTATCAAATCATTTCACAGTCCTCTGAAACACTTTGCCAATTACAGCAAAATTTTACAGGAAGCATCTATGGAAGTTCCTCTTTTAATCCAAATTGGACAAAAAACATGGTCGCCATGGGCAATTCTTGTTTCTGATTGGCTGAAATTTAAAAAAATCTTCTTCTCTGAAACTATGTGGTACAATGAATTGTTACTTTGTGTACAAAATTTCCATTTTTTTGTGTTGATTTTACAACTAAAATGGCCACCATATGCAGTTCTTGTTTGTGATTGGCCAATTAATAAAAATCTTCTCTAAAACCATTTGGTAAAATTAATTGAAATTTGGTAGGAAGCACCTATAGAAGGTTCTGTATAAAGTTTGCTCAAAACAAAATGATAGGTGAGCGACGAACTCTAGTAACTAGTAAACAACAGACAGCAAATAGGTAGCAAGTGTGGAGATCTAATTTTAATTAGATTGGATTTCAATTAACTATACTGCAACAAAATATGTTTTAAAATGGAGTAATGCATGATTTATTCAAGAGTTTAACATTTATATTTCAGGGAGATCATACAGATTAATTGTAATCTGTAGCAGTGAAAATGAGTACAAATCAAGGATAGTAGCAGCACTGGACAAATACCACAGATCCCAGTTACATATAGATGTCACCAACATTAGGAAGTACCTCTTGACAAAAATTAAGGTTGTTGAATCCTTTACAGGCATAAAACCTGGAGCAGCAGTAGACTTTGAAAAGTATGTTGTATTATTAGCCGAGTTGCAACGAAGTTGCAGTCGGCTTATGTTTTTGTGAAAGATGGGTGGGAGGGATTTCGTATGTTAGCCTATCTTCGTTAACGCGATATCGCTCTTAGTTTTCGGTCGATCAACATAATTTTTGGTAGGAAGCATTATTACACTTATTATTTAGCGAGTTCGAAATTCAGATTAATCTATTGTTTTTTTCTGGTAAAATCATGGTTTTTTTAATAGCAAAAGTACATATTTTGAGAATTACACATTTCTCTGAAACTACAAAAGATAGAAATTTAATATTTGGTATGGGTGGAGATGCCAATGTGAAGTTGTGCATTCAACATTTTTTATCCCTAGGGCTAAGCCCCACCCTGCTGGGGAATCTGTATAAAAAAATGTGACCAAGATCACCACCCTAAAACCATATATATTTATGATCAGGTGACTAGGCAAATTAAATGCATTTTATACACAAAGGACACAAGCATTTAGATAATATGTTTATTACTAAAAACAAACTAACATCATACTACTATATACAAACATATTTGTGGCGTTTGGCTGTCTCAGCGTACTATCACAACATCCAGTATTTTAAATAGACAGATCGAGAATAGTGTGTCATTGTAGGCAAACTGCGGTTTGCTTGTCAAACATAACTTTAGACTGGAGGGAATCAGAGCGGCTGGAAGAAGACCAGTGTCTGACCCAGTATAAAGCTACTACAAGACACCAAACTATACCTCCCAGATTTCTTCATCCCTTGTTGAGCTGCAGCCCAGTTGAAGTATCGGAAAGGAATGTAGATATCTGGGCTGTAGAACTGTTAGCATAAACCTTTGTCTGAGAGAAGACTCGGAAAAGTGTGCAAGGTTTGTGCTATAAGTTAGGAGTGTTGTGACGTTAATTTCAACGAAACTTCAAATTTGGAATTTATGATAGAAAAATCAGAAATTATCCCCACAAACAGATGATGAGGTAAAAGGATAGGATCGTTACCGAGACAGCTGGACCCCAAATTTATATGAAGTATTGATGCCTATGCCAGTCATTAATGAAAAACAGCTACGACCAGACTGCTGACTATAAAGTAAAACTTAACTACTAACCTAAAGTATGTTCGTAAATGCTATGATCAGGGTGACTAGGCAAATTAAATGCATTATAGCCCAGGCCCCGGAGGCATATTGGACAGATCATAAACTTGTATGGTTGCAGATACCTTTGTAATAATACTAATTGTAAGATGTTTTAAAAAAAACAGTTTATTTTCTCTTCTTTCATTCATATGATTTTATCACTGTTTCTCCTCTGTCATCTAAAACAAAAACTGCTACAACATAACATCTGTTATCCTCATAATTTATTTTTTGTCCTCTGAAACTTGATATCTTGAATAGTCTTTATATTACATAGGAAAATATTTCCAATCCATCATACATGCATAACTTGTTTATTCTTTAGTTTCTTACTTATTTATAAAACAAAACCAAATGATTTTGACTTGCAACTCGGCTGTTGCATCTCTGATGCTTCTCGATTTTTATACTTTACTATAGTAACAGAGTAAGAAATAACTGTGTTATTTTACTATTTTTTAGTCAATTGGTTGATTGATTGATGTCTAACGCCAATTTCAACAATATTACAGCTATATCATGGCATTTTTTAGTTGATGTACAGTAATAAGTAATCATTCCCACGGCATACAGCATGTAGTGCTAATAACTGTTGGGGAATTTGCATGTGATGAAAAATAATATTTTGAATTTGGCATGTAGCTGCATGTCAAACTAATAACTGGTTAATTCCCTTTTGTAGCTTTTTATATTTGGTATGCAAGCCTGTCATCTATACCTTCATTGGTAATCTTATAACGGGATATATAAGACACATAATTGCTTAATGTTATAAATATAATAAGTAATGCATTAGCAAAGGTCTGGTTAATGCAAAATTCAGCATTTTTCAAGTACATTTTCAGATTGCCTCACAGATTCAACTGACAGTCGTGTAAAATGCATGCAAGAATGGCAAGAAAATTTAGCAATTTGCCTACAGACTACAATAAAGGTGTATAATACAAAAATAGATTGAGTCTTGTTGTGTAATATATGAAAGTGTATACACAATCTGTTCTCATATTTGTGTATTGATTTATGTCATTCATAACCCTGACATTTACTATTGCCTTAATTAATAAGGCTTGTTTAAATATTTAATATTTTTGTGGATAAAATGCATTTTAGATGCAGTGTTCGAGTTGTCAAATCTTGGAGAGCAGGAGTTGGTAAAACGCTATACAAGAAAAGAATGGTTGATAAATTACTTAAATCAGTACCAAATATTTCTCGAACTAAACCAGCTGATGTCACCATTCCTTTGCATGAAAAGACAATAAATGTGGACAATATTATGGATATTTTCTTGGAAGAGATTTTACTACCTCAATCTCACGAACCAAGATTATTTCATATAGACATATCACACGAGGTTTGTATATATGTTTTCATTAGGATGTAACAATGCCATTAGTTAATAAAACAATTTGGGGGGAGGAGGGGTACCAAAGTGGTTATCAGAAGCTGTAAACCGAAAAAGGACAGACAATACAATAACCAAAAGAAAAAAGACAAACAAATCTACAAAGCAATACACAGAAAAGAAAAATGTTGGACAACACGATCCTAACTAACCACCGGGGTGAACTCAGGTGCTCCGCAAGGGTAATCAGTTCCAGCTCACTAGTGGCACCCGTTGTGTTAATCTTGTTACAAACCTGGTGATACATCTGGATTGTGATTACGACAAACAGAACATATCTTTGGTCATTAGTGATACAGATATTCCGTAGCGGTTAACGCAGTCGTGATAGCCATGGTAAACTCTTAAGTGATGACTTCAACTAGATATGCAGACGCTGCTGGAATGTTGCCACATAATTGGGAAGTTCACAATAGGAAAATTAAAATATTTCTTTTGTCGTAATGTTTTGTTCCTAACCGGCCCTCACTGTCAATTTTTAGGTGTTGGTCCAGGTATAAAGGATACCATTGCTGTATCAATGGTATCTTTTATTTTAAGCACTTGCACGTGACCCATTAAAGAATTTCATCAGATCTGCCACGCCATGACATCAGTAAAAGGGAGCAAATGAGAGATCTTATTTCAATTTTTAAATCCGGTGATCTAAGAGCCTCAGGTTAAAGTTTATTTTGTTGTTTGCTCTGAAAGTATAGATAAAAGTATAAGTATCCCTTTTAGCATACCTGTAACTTGCTTGATAGCAGCACATATCAATTCAAAACTACAACTTTTTTTTTAATTTGAGTTTTAAAATATGCAATGGTCATGTTTTTGCATTGTTTTATTTATGTTAGGTACAAGATGGAGTGGATGCTCTCCTATTCCAACTGTTAATTCTGGGATGTTTGTGTCACAGTTCTGGGCACGTGTGGAGAAGATCAGTTCTTGATTATTATATCATTGAGTCTATGCCATTACTAGCCAGAGATTCTGACACACAGGTAAAACCACGATAACACCAAAATAATCTTAATTTAGTTTTCTAAAGGGTTATGTGATGGTGTTTTCATCACTTTGCATCCGGTGATGATATTTCTTTTTGTCTTCTCTCCAGATAGTAGGCGGTGGACTGCTATCAGGAGTATAGAGGAAGCACGTTCTTTAGGAAATTTCAACACTTCGTGCAATATCTGCTGAACAAGGGTTTGGGTGATCTAGAGAATTCCCTGTCTACTTGTTGACCACTAACCCCCGTTATCTCAGTATTCAACTTAGGCCTAAAAAAAAAAATATGTATGTTTCGGGTAACCCGACCCTACCTACAGAAAGTCGCCGACCCTAACATTTTTTTCGTCGGAAATATGATAAAATCCCCAGCTATGAATTTTCCAAGCATGGGTTTAATGTTTAAAAATAAATCGAGTTGTCTTTTCTATTTTAATTCTGTAAGTTTGTAATTTGCCGGCATGTACTCTCGGAGTGAACTGTGGAAATTCTATTGTAAAATCCTAGTGTTTGAACTTGGTTACGATTTAACCTTAATTTCGTGTATGAAAAAGCGCTGCTGTGACAAAGAAACTAGTTGATGCCATACGATGGCCATTTTTTTTCTTTCGGCCTCAAATTCTCTTCCCATTTATGATCTCCCGGTTTTTATCTAACGGTTTCGTTTACTTCAGAGGATAAATATGCAATGACCGAATGCTGAAGAAATGAAGAATTAATTATTTCTTTACGTTAAAACATTACGATTCACAGTAGGAATAATAAATAAAAGTTTAATCATTCCAGCGGAAGATTGAGGCCGACTAGCTTTGGTCCGAATGACATTGATAACATCGACAAAGTTGCAGAAGTCA
>MJUT01007292.1:543061-573005 GCA_002080005.1 Gigantidas platifrons
TATATTGCGAATACGGAGTAACTGCTCCCAGGAGATTTAATTAAAGAGACGATGACGATTAAAAAACAACAATGCAAACAAAAAGGTAAAAGCAATTAACATATTGATTGATTGGGTGATTGCTTTTTGTAGTTTAATTTCAGTCATGTATATATATTCATGATGATAACACGTTTAATATTAATCCCTGTGGAGGGTATGTACGCTGTAGTCATTATCAGTGTTTTGCATGGTTTATTAGATAATTATCATATCTATTACTGAATTTTACAGATCTTAAATAATGCAATTATTATTATTATTAGAAAAACTAACGTTCATGTACGTACCTCAACCGAATTTGATTATCCTTTATAGACGCTTTTTATTGACTATGATCATACCAGGTAAAGGTTATATCAGAAACGCGTCGCGTGCATAAAATATAGAATGATCATGCTTTCAATTCCATTGGGAAAATCCGTGTACCTGACGAACCATTAACCTGTTTTAAAACATACAATACAACATGTAGGCAAAAAGGTGGTACTGGGATTGTGGTATTGGCAGGAGTATATATTGCCACAGGAAAGCAGGATATATTAATATAGTGTCGAGAGTTGAGACAAAATAATAAAGCTTGACTCGGACAGCACAAAATCTAATAATTATTGAGAGTGAGAGTTGGATACTACTCGATACAACATTATGTAATAAAGTTTGTCAGTGACTTGTGGTAGGTCGGTGGTTTTCCTCCACTAATAAAGCTGACCGCCATGATATAACTAAAATATTGTTGAAAGTGGCGTTAAACACTATAACCCATAACCTGAATGGTTTAGTATATTTTGTATCATTTATGGCATCCGTTGCAAAGACATACTATTTTGATTTCAGAGCCAGTTAATGAAACATAAATAGCTCCATAAGATTTTACAGGAATTCGTGCTGTTCTGCCATTTAACATGACTGCTACAAAATGATTATTATAATGATATTCATGTATCTAAAAGGAATCCTACAACTTGAATAACTGTCTTCTTGGTTAACATGAATTAAGAAGTAATATTATCTGAAACCCTTGATAGTTGTAGGAGAACTTTACTCTGACATTACCAAAATAGATGGGGTGTCGACGTAAACAATGCATGGCCGCTCGCTTTTAAAACGTCATCTGTCTAAAAAATAGAGTTACGTCCCTTGATTTCGGTACTTGACTTTGCATTGTGGAGGTACGGAATCTGTGCATGGCTTCCCGACTGTACCATGTAATGTCTAAGTTAATAATACAATTTGTTCACGCCACGATATAGCTGAAATAGTGCTTAAGTTGGCATTATATTCTGGAGAATACCTACGTGCCAGAAGTCTTGCTTTAAAATATGACGTATTGAAAATTATGTTTGTGCTAACAAAACTTGTTTATGATATTTGAAGTAGTAAACGTGCTTTTAAGAAAGATATGGCTAAATTAATTCTGTGAGCTGACAGAAAAGACATACACTTTGCAATTAAGATTTCATGCTTTGGCCATTTGCATAGCAAATGTTCATAGATTTAAAAGCCTGCTTGTCTGTGCACTACTACCAATAGACACACTTCCTGTAAACATATTCTCATTAGAATTTGCCTTCAAATACTGAAGATCTAATTAACACAGAACAAAGCATTATTAGCAGACTGCAAACAGAAACTGGTGGAGGGAACCGGAATACCCAGAGAAAACCCCCGATCTTCTTTACAAACTTATCCTGTCTTTCTTTTCTCGGTCATGGTTTATCCCTGTATTATAACCATGGTTACCAGGACGATCGCCACTTGTGTAGTATGAGTTTTTGGTAGGGACCGTGTTGTTAAATCTTTAAATTTGCATGTAGTGTCTTGTAGACTATTCTATTTTTGACCTTTTCCGTTTGTGCTAGAGTATCTGTTGGGGCATCCGCTGCACTAAATTGATATATTTTACATTTATTACGAGTTGACAACAGTACGGAAAACTTTTTTTCTGTTGGCCATTGTATTATGTGACCTTCAAATAATGGCTTCTGATTACCCATTCGGTGCTCCGGAAATATAAACATGGAACGTATGGTAGATAATAAGTAAAACATATATAAATGTCAATAAAACATTTTATTCAAAAACTTAACAAGACAAAAATGTATAATTTAACATGAGATCAACACTTTAAAATAAAAGTAATTTTGGCAATTGTATGGCATGCGTAATCAATTAAAAGTTCGTTGTGTCACAGAACCAGCTGTGTCTCGTCCAATCAAATGAATACACCATGGTTTGATGTTCGTATCTTTAGAGCAATGCTGAACTAGGGATATTAATTCCAATATTGTCTCTTAGCCATTTAATCTGCAAGAAGAATAAAACATGAGGTTAAGACTACAACATGTATAATATCATGAAGGGGTCATATTTAAATTGCTATAACACTCGTGTTCCTAACAGACATTATTATGTAATCCATTTTCTTTCTCAAATGGCAATTGATATTTTGCCTTTTATGTAGATTTTGTCTTTCCTCTACTACCAACAAGACTTTTATGTAGATTTTGTCTTTCCTCTACTACCAACAAGACTTTTATGTAGATTTTGTCTTTCCTCTACTACCAACAAGACTTTTATCGGAATGGACTATATGAGTAACATGACGGGTGTCTTATCAGGAGCAGGAACTGTTTACCCTTCTCCATCACCTGAGTTCATCCCCGGTGTTTGGTTGGGTGTATGTTGCTCATGTTGTCAATCTTGTCTTGTAGGTTGTGCATTCTTGCTTTGCTTGTCTTGGTTCTGTGTTGCCAGTGTCTGTGGATTGTTCATTTTTGATTGCCGCTTCGTTTTTATGTAACATTTATTTATTTACTGTCGTATTTATATATTTTAAATCGAGAAAAGGTGAAACGTAATTTAATCTTAACTTTTGTACCATTTCAAATAACCTGAAACCTTTACATTCGTAACTTTGTAATGCGATTTGTTTGGATTTCAAGCCATTATTATTATTTTGGCTTTCATTACAATTACTTGTGATTCTAATGCTATTTTACCTCTAATAAATTAAAATTTACCATAGGAAAAATTGATCAGTGATGAAAACAAGTTTGTATTTACAAGTACTTACCATACAAATAATATCACTATATCCTACTGTAGGCTTATTAAGAAAATGGTCAAAGCCGTGCACGGACAAAATATAATCTGAAATAGAAAAACAAAAAAATAGGTTTAATTACCTTGAAAAAGTGATTAGAAAAGGATAACATATTATAGTTCGGCGTTGAATAGTACATATATATTTTACCTAGTTTTAATGAAGCCATTGCCATATCACCACTAACGTTATAAGTTCGAACCCCGTTCAAGGCGAAGTACGATACAACGTTTTGTGATTAAGTTTGTCAGTTACTTGCGACAGGTCAGTTGTTTTCTCTGGGTACTTCGGTTTCCTCCACCAATAAAACTAACCGCCACGAAATAACTGAAATATTGTTGAAAGTGGCGTCAAAAACCATAAGTCACAACCACCACCAAACCATCATTGCCATAGCAAAACATGTTATGAACACGAGTTGGAAACTCAACATGGAAAATGACATTAAACACCCATATTAATTATCATTACTTATTTAAATTTTGAGTAATTTTTAAAGGATGGGTTTAGTAAGTAAGTAGAGTTAGAAGATACCAAAGGGGCAATCAGACGTATATCGAAGAAGAATAGACAACACAATGGCCAAAAGAAAAAGTAAGGTTCTCTTCTCTAAGGCAGAGTCGAATTTGACCATCCTTTTAAGTCCCTTTGGTTCATTTTGTCACAAAGACTTAGCATTATACTACATCTGGTTTTTATAACAAGGTATAGATGTTTCCCAAGATAATAATATGAAAGAGAACTCTAACTCTGAAGCATTGCATAATAAACTGCAATATCATTTAAATAATTACTTGTTTTATTGCTTTTATTAAAACATGTGGTTTTAATAACTTCATAAATTTGATGAAGATCTACTCTTAAAGTGCAATTGGAATACACATTTAACATTTTCATAGTTACAATGTATTATACTCCACCATAACTCATCATGCATTTTTAATTAAAGTATTTAATTAATGCGATGTACTCCTCTGAGTCATTGTTCAAACACAATATATGCCTTATTACAAAATAGAAAATATGCACCTACGATTATGAAACATTAATAACGCAATATGTTATCCCTAGTGTAGTTAATAATTCTAAACAATAGTTAATGTAAATTAAACTTTTGCTGACGTATTTGCGTGGAGTGTATCTTAAATTAATGTTTTGACCTCTGTGAGTGGTGTATTTTGATGGGAGTGTTTCGTAAGTTCATTTTGTGGAAGCCTTATCTGATGTCTTTACGTGGGATGTTTTCTTAAATTACCGTTTAGACCCTTTTGCTAATCTGTTTACATAGAGTGTATCTTAACTTAATGTCTTTACCTCTTTGAGTGGTGTATTTTGATGGGAGTGCTTCCCAAGTTATTTTTTTTGGGGCAGCTTTGGTTGATGTCTTTACGTGGGGATGTTTCTTAAATTACTGTTGAGCACCCTTTGATAATCTATTTACATGAGTTATTTCTTAAATTCATGTTTTTGTAGCATTGTCTTGAGAATATTTTTCGAGTTTGATGTTTTTGGTAGTTTTCAGTGATGCACTTAGATGGTTGTATTTCTGAACTTGTGGAAGCTTTGAGTGATGTACACAATTGTATTTAAATGGGAATGTTTGCTGACTTATAACTTAGTGTTTTGGCAGCATAGACTGGTGTCTTTACATTCGAAATTTCTAAGTTAAACGTTTTGGCCTCTCTTATCGATATATTTCGAAGCTAGTATATCTTTTAACCTAACCTTTGACAGCTTTGGCTGACTAGTATATTTTTTAACCTAACCTTTGACAGCTTTGGCTGATGTCGTTACGTGGGAATTGTTTTGGCCGCTATTGGAGATGCATTTAGATGGAAGCTTTTCTTAGCATAATATTTTGGCAGTTTGGCTGATATCCTTACAAGGAGTGTTTTTAGTTCTTGTGTTGGGTGATTTGAGTGATGTTTTTGAATGTGGGTATTTCTAAATTTAATATTATGGCCACTATCAGCAATGTATTTAGATCATGTTTTGTTTCTTCACTTAATATTTTGGTTGTATGGCTGATATCTCTATATATGTGGTGTTTCTTAGTTCAATGTTCTGGTCTATTATGTGGTGAATTTAGACGGAAATGTTTGTTTTCAATTTTGTTACTTAGTTTATATATAATGTGTCGTTTTCGCTTTAAAAGTATCTACAAGGGGTTCATCGCCCAAGCCTAGTCTAGTTGATGTTTTAAATGGATTTTAAACATTGTAATTTTCTTACACTGTCCAAATGGACGAAACTTTGTAATCTACTTTTAATACAATTACAATATTACTACAGCAACACTACCAGAAGTAGTGGTTGTAATTTTACTCTGCTAATTTGTAGACTAAATTGCAAGAATTAATCATAAATTCATAAATAAATTGTTTACTATGCTTAATTTAAAAAAAAATCAATTACATTCAGTAACTTTATTAAAAAATAGTGTTATTATTCATGTGATTTATTTAGCTTAAATTTGTATTGAATAAAATATTTCTACTTTATTCAATAATAATAAAAACTATTTTGTTCTTGATTTATATTGTGTAACACTAATCTACTGAATTTATTATAAATTATATATTAATTATTGGATTGCTGCTTCAATATCACATTGACCCCCATTAAAAGCAAAATCAATTAAAATTTAAATTCTGTCCATTATCAAATATTGTATAACATTAAAATAAATTCTAAGATACAAAATAATAACATACCACATTTTTCAAGATCGACCTCTTCAACGCACCTATTATGAGCACGACGTTTCCGATGAGCTGCAATACAACCAATGAGCAATAGAAACAGAAAGTACTTAAACACACACATCGTTGCTTGGTATCTAAACAGACATTTAAAGATTGATAACACCGATTTTTATACATTTTCCTCGCGGATATAAAAGATATAAAAATTAAAGTAAACTTTATAATTTATAATTTTGCGTCATACACCAATTAATATAATTTAATGAATAGCAAACCACGTGTGTTTGCACTTTTTTCTTTTACCCGATAGATTTTTTAAGTGTATCGGATATAATACTCGGAAGTTATTATCTTCACAGATGAGTTGATTCACCTAGAGACGATCTCAATTAATACCTTCGACTTATTCATCATAAATTAAAATTGTTTCAATTAAATGGTATCAACTCTCTGATTAGCCAATAAACGACCAATTTATTTATTTTGATTTTTTTTTATTCAAAAAGGATAAAAGTAGGCCGGACGTGTGTGATGATTGCTGATTGCGTGTTTCGTTTCAAAATCGTGACACAATCACCATAACACAATAACAACAACAACAAACAGCAAGACTTATTTTTGGTAGTCAATGACATTTTCATCAATACATTTGAAGTTATTGTCCGACAACCCTAGCAAGCATAAATTGTGAACAAGCAACTCAATTAAAAAATTAGAAACTAACAAGACAAAATAAAAAAAATAATGACGTAAATAAAACACATAAGAAGAGTTTGAAGATACCAAAGGGTATAATCATAATCCGTATATCGAAGGACAGACAATACAATGGCCAAAAGAAGAGGGACAAACGGACAAACAACGATCTACAAAAAAATACACATAGAGCAAAGACCGAGTAACATGAACCCCACTAATCACCGGGAACTCAGGTTCTTCGGAAAGGTAGGCAGTTTCTGCTCCACAAGTGGCACCCGTCGTGTTGATCTAGTTACAAACTCGGTGATAAGTCATTAATGAGAACAGGATCGGGAACTGTTTACGACAAGTGAACATATCCGTGGTCATTTGTGACACAGATATTCCATAACGGTCAATCAAGTCATGGTGGCGATTGTAAAACTTTCGAAGTGATAACTTCAACTTAACCGATGGGAACCCTTGGTTAAGTAGCTTCCTTGTTAGTAGCAACCCTCTATCAAGGAAATCCTGAACCATAAACTCTGGGATATCGTATCAACTGAGAGATATATACTCCGTATACAGGGCTGCTGGAATGTTGCTACATATAAATGGAAAGTTCACAATGGGAAATGGAAATCATCTCTTTTGTTGTAAACAAAGTACAAAGCATAAATATAACACAAAAAACCAGAATCATAAGACTTTGTGTATTTATGATGTAATGTTTTTCTTTTAATAAAAAGAAATATGTCCAATTCTGTTGCTGTACACGAATCAGGTACGAAGAAGACTATGTTTAAAAACTAGACTAATAAATCAAAATAATGTTCGCATAGCTTCATTGAACAGCAACTGCTATGTATCATGCTAGCGAGATAGATATTATTTTCCGATGTCATTTCGATATCTTTGTATAACTGATCTTATTGAGACTATTATATTCAAAGTTATCAATGCAACTTCATGAATATAATCACTGAGTTAACGGTTGGCGATAGCAAGGCAATTGAACTTGACCTCCTTGTTTTCAATCAATAGGAAGGTGGGAAAGGGCAATTATTCACCAAATCCACTGCTATATATTCGAATGTCAATGTGTACATGTGTACTCTCTGACCTCCATTTCTCAAATGATCCATTGATGCAGGGTTAGGGTATGATGTTTAACGCCACTTTCAACAATATTTCAGTTATATCGTGGCGGTCATTTTTATTGGTGGAGGAAACCGGAATACCCGGAGAAAATCACCGACTTGCCGCAAGTTACTGACAAACTTTATTACATAATGTTGTATCGAGTACACCTCGCCACGAGCAGGTCTTGAACTCACAACGTTGGTGGTGATATGGACTGATTGCACAGGCACTTGTAAATAGAACTACCATACGATCAAGACTACGATGGCCCCTCCATTGATGTAAGTCAAATATTAAGGGGTGATATAGTATTCTGGTAGTCGTGTACCCTTTGACGCTTAATCCAGATCTTTATTACGCAGCATGCAGTATATGAAATAACTATGCGTACATATGTTACCTGTTAACATTAGGTTGATTGCCGTGGACACCAATTAGTTTTAGGAATATATTTATACTTTCGGTTAATTAGCTTTTTGTGACACTGTACGATCAGGCCATGGTAAGCAAATAAGTGCCTTATTTTAATGTTAAACTATATTATTACTGCAGTTTTGCTATTTCCAAGTTGTATTTTAGGAAGACAGCAGTTTTATTACGTATTTTCTTTTAAACGAGTTTCCTAGTTATATAAACGAAATGGCCTATCCAATGTACATGTATATACAGCAATTCTACTGAACAAATATATTATCAGTGCGGTGTGCTCAGACAGTGAGAAATAAGACGAGATTTGAAAATAAAACTATTCTTAAAAGAAACAATCCACAAAGCTTTCAGTCATAGAAACGATGGCTCAAAATTTGTTGTGTTAGGTTACAATTCCACATATTTTTCTAACAAAATTCAAAAAGATAAAACATGCTACTCCGAGGAACAAGTGATCAGTATGCTGGAATTCCTCATCGATAACATATTTGTCTCCTTTGGAGGGACACTGTTTCAGCAGGTCGTCGGCATACCAATGGGTACGAATTGTGTCCCTCTTCTAGCCGATTTATTTTTATACTCATATGAATCGGAGTTTCTTCAAAAACTTGTTAAATATAAGAAGATTCATGAAGCTAGAGCCTTTAATTTCACATACAGGTATATTGATGACGTTTTATCTATCAATAATTCTAGATTTGCAGAATTTCTTCCATTGATATATCCTCCAGAGCTGGAAATTAAAGAGACCACAGATACAGCTTCATCAGCATCATTTTTGGACTTATACCTCGAATTTGACGACAGTGGTCAACTCAGTACTAAAATGTATGATAAACGAGACGACTTCAATTTTAAAATCATAAATTTTCCTAATATGTGTAGCAATATACCAGCTTCTCCTGCATATGGTGTTTACATCTCGCAATTGATTCGTTATGTAAGAGCCAGTAGCAATTATTCTGATTTCTTGAAGCGTCATCTTTGTCTGAAAAACAGGCTACTGGACCAGGGCTATAAAAAGATTCGCCTTATTCGATCTCTTAAAAAGTTTATATTCCGATATCAAGATCTTATCGAAATATATTCTGTCTCTGCAGATACAATAGTAAAAGAGACATTTTAGTGAAAATGTATAAAGATAAGGATTTGGTATACGTGGAATACAATGTCAAAAATATTTCTTGTGAATGTGTGACGTAAAAATGCTTTTGACATTTACGGTCGTAATTAAAATACTTCAAAGGACTCATAGTTTATGGTGATGGTTCACGAGATATATTAGATACTGAGTTTGGTACTGTTTGACTGCTATTTTGCCTGTTCTTTCCAGTATTGTTGTAAATGCTGTTTTAGTGACAACGGGAACCTTTGAACCGTAATGGAAGTGAGAGGTTGGCGCCGTAAAATCTGATTCAATCCACCATTTCTTTAGAAATGCCTGTATCAAGTCAGGACCACTGCGGTTTTCCAGTTTCCCGGTTGTTGACTGATTTTGTCTGTTTATTGATTTATGAGTTTTGAATTTCCCTTTGGAAGATTGCTCTGTTTTCGGTAATTTTGTTATTACCCTTATATTAGTTTTCTGTTTTTTGTTTTGTTTGTCATCATTCTGTGTCTTGTGTACCCAATGTTTTCCCTGGATTGTCCATTCTTGATTGCCCTATTTGTTTTCTCTTACATTCATTTAACATATAAAATGTCAAATTTTATTATTATTATACCTCATATAATAAAGAATCAATTTTATTGGTTAAAAGATAATCACATGACATAAATAATCTGGATATTTTTGCTTCTAATCGCCGCCATAATCTGGATATTTTTGCTTCTAATCGCCGCCAACGGTGAATAACCTCAAGAATTACACACGTCCATTGAATAACCCTATTATTCAACGGTGTAAAACATGGAATAATACTTTAACAATTCAAATATTAAACTGTATATTTAAACTGTTTGTTCGGTATAATAAAACAGTTGCGGCCCTCTGAATCGGTGAATATCCAAAATTGTCAACCCCGCTAGGGTTATTTCTCTCGGGCTAAAGTCGTCGGGGAAATAACCCTAGTGGGATTGACAATTTTGGATATTCAGCTCTTCCGAGGGCGAGATTGTATATTGTCCGTTGATATGGGTTGAATGAAAGTTATTATTCATGACATAGAAGTGTCCCTCACAGGAATTAAGCATGTTTCAAAAATTAATCATTGGTATTAATACAATATTTCTTTCTTTGGTATTTTCCCCAATTTGCGGACATTATACAACATCATAACAAAATCGTAGATATCTAATTTGGTGCGCTCATTTCTGGAATAACCTTTATCGTGTATGCCCATAGTCAAAAGTTTGGAAAATTCATTAATAAATACGTAGATATCAAATTTAGTGCGCACGACGCGTTTCTAGAATAACCATCATCAGGTACGCTCAATATCGAAACATCAGAAAGCCAAACAATTTAAAAAGTTTTGGGAACAATAAAACCTAAAGGGCCGAAACAGCATAGACAAAATCGGGTAAGATCACCAATACTTGAGGGAGGGAAACCTTAGTTTATTAATAATTACATTATTTAGGAACTGTAAATTTCAGTAATAAATGTATCTAATAAACCATGTCAGTGATGAAGCACTGACTACTGGTTGGATGATACCCTCGGGAACTAATAGTCCACCAGCAGAGGTATCGGCCCAGTGATAGAAACACTGACTACTGGGTAGATGGTATCCTCGGGAACTAATAGTCCACCAGCAGAGGTATCGGCCCAGTGATAGTAATACAAACGTAAATATCTAATTTGGTGCGCACGATGCGTTTCTGCAATAACCTTCATCATTAAAGTAGTATTTCATTAACTAGCCAATTCTGGGTGAATTTGATTTTCCCTCAAGTGTTATCGATTTTAATTCATGTACCTTATATGCGATCCTTGTATATACTATATATAGAAACAAAACGTCGGCGTTAAAAAAATTCAAATTAAAAAAAAAAAGAAGCATTTATCTGGAAAAAATAGAGGCAGAACACCCTTTTACAAAATCGAGTACTGGATTACTAACTAGTCTGATATCATGCAATAAAATGAAAACCATAATAAATACCACACCGTCAGAACAATTCTAAACTCTAGTAAATAAATACCACACCGTCAGAACAATTCCAAACTCTAGTAAAGAAATACTACATCGTCAGAACAATTCTAAACTCTAGTAAAGAAATACTAAATCGTCAGAACAATTCTAAACTCTAGTACAGAAATACTACATCGTCAGAACAATTCTAAGCTCTAGTAAAGAAATACTACATCGTCAGAACAATTCTAAGCTCTAGTACAGAAATTGTAGAAACAGAGGCAAAATAGATTCTCTAATACTAAAACCCCTTCCCTTATTCATGACTTATCACCGGGTTTGTAACTAGATTAACACGACGGGTACCACTAGTGGAGCAGGAACTGCTTATCATTCCGGAGCACCCGAATTCACCCCGGGATTTAGTTGGGTTCTTGTTACTCGATCTTTAGTTTTATGTGTATGTTTTGTAGATCAATGTTTGTCCTTTTGTCCTTTTTCTTTTGTCCATTGTGTTGTCTGTTCTTCTTCAATATACGGATTTTGATTACCTCCCTTTGGTATCTTCAAGTTCTTCTTACATTTACACGGCGGTTCACTTTCCTGACTAAATAACATATGGCGAGGTTAAACAAGTCTTAAACCACAAAATCTCATCTCTTGATGTATTGAGGCTGTAAGCCATTAAAAGTGTCACGATTGTTCTCATCGTGAATTTTGTTTCAGAACTTAGAACTATAATGGGTGTGATGAAACGAAGTCAGGAAAACCACCCACTTTCATCGATCTGAGGTAGTCGTAGCATTTTGTTTTGTCATGAACATAACTCAAAAACAAGCACAGAGCCATCACACACATACTGCTAACCCTTCCGGAGAACCCGAGTTCAATACCGATTTTTAATGGGGTCTGTATTGCTCATCCTTAGTTTTCTGTGTTTATTCATGTTGATTGTTGGTTGTCCTTGTATATCTTTATTTTCTAATAAAGAGATTACTTTCTGGCTTTTAAATGACTTGTCCAAAAGGATTCTATGGAAACCCCATAAAAAGAGTGTGTTTATTTTACTTTATACATTTATGGTCTACACAAGGAAACCACTACGGTTGATAATGATTATATTCTGAATTATTAATCTAAGGTATCCGTGTACAAATATTAAGGGTTAGGGTTATGGTGTATGTAACGCCACTTTCAACAATATTTAAGTTATAATGTAGGGGTCAGTTTTATTGGTGGAGGAAACCGAAGTACCCAGAGAAAACCACCGATCTGCAACAAGTCACTGACAAACTTTATATAAATTTTTTTAAAGTTATTTAATATCGGTTATAATGGGTACATGTAAAGGTCAAAATACAGAACGTTATTGAAAACAGGGTGCATTATTATGTAAGTTTGTTTGTCGTTTATCTTTATAAATGTATTTTCACAGATGCCAGTTAAGGATGGTAAGGAAGTCATTAGCATGTTATGAAAACAGATTAACTCCATTTAGGAAAATCCATTAAACTATAAAGCAATAAAAACATAAGTTGTTTTTTTTTAACATTGACTATGACTAACATTTACATTAGTGGTTTTAGCTTGTCCACTCCATTTAGGAAAATCCACAAACAGAACTATGAAGCAATAAAAACATAATTTATAGTTTTTATCTATCGACTATGACTTGCCCAAATCAAAGGTCCGGTCCGGATATGAAACAGCGACTGAAAACGTAAAGGAAAAACCGGTAAATATTGACAAAACATTGGACAACATGAGTTTTATACAGAAATCGGGAGTGATACCAAATTCTCTGAAATACTTAAAAGGTGCATGTCACATCAATTGAAAAACAAATTATACTACACCATTGGAACATTCCAAAAATCCAAACCAAAATCATAGAACCAGAGGCAACCTCGATACCTCTAACACATAAAAAACGACCACCAACATTTCTGGCTTGGAACAGTCAGGTCAATAAACAGTGCTGTGTTAAATAAAACGTAGATATCAAATTTAGTGCGCTCGACGCGTTTGTGGAATAACCGTCATCAAGTACACTCAAAATCGAAAGATTGGAAAGTCAAATAATTTAAAATTTTGGGAGCAATAAAACCAAAGGGCCTAAACAGGATAGACAAAATCGGCTAAGGTCACCTATGCTTGAGGGAGGAGAACCTTAGTTTTTTATTAATAATAATATTATTTAGGAACTGTAAACTAGTTTTATGAGTCCAAACCTGTAAACCTGTAAATTCCTAAATCTTAAATTCAATTACAATGTGTGGTACATAATTAAAATATTTAAAACTTGATAAAATTGAAATATCTCTAAGTTGACATTCACTACTTCTCATGGAAAATACAACTGAAGTTGAAATTGGCCAAAATCTGTCAACTTTAATGTCGAATTAACGGCTTCTCATTACCTCTTGGTATCTTCACAATTTCTTGTTGCCAATACCATAGCTGTATACTGTTATACTATTATAAAAAGATAGCTGAATTAGTGATCGTCAACAATTCCACCAAAACCGAATATGGTGTTGGAAATCTAAGTCCTGGCACGAGACAGGCACAAAATGTGAAGGGATAAATCTTGTAAAAGAAATCTCAACCCTCGCCTGTGATCCTTATTACGGATTATTTTAGGGCTATAGCTATTTTTGTCACCTCTTTTATTAAGTATGGGGAGTCGGGTCCATTAAAACTAGACTTAACACGCCACTTTTCATTGAAATGCCTATATGAAGCAAAGAGAGTGCCCGGTCATGTACATTTATGTTAAAGTATAGCTTTTGTCGTTTTGTTTCTGTTCCTACGATTGCTGGATTGAAATATGGCGACGCTTTCGAAAGAGTCCATTTCCATAGTTGCGTAATGCACCCGTCATATATATCCAATTTAATAAGCAGTAGAGAGAGTAGAATGCATAGAAAATATGCAACTAGAAACAACAGAATCCCATGTTGCCAGTGTCTATGGATTGTACATTCGTGATTGTGCTTTCAGTTTTCTCTGACGTTCAATCAGTATTTGAACCCACATTATTATCATTATTATCATTATTACCGTTGTGACAGGCCCACTTCTAAAAGTACACATTTCCCGTGCAGTTAATATATAAATTGTAAATTTAACAATTTAAGAGCTACACAATATTTTTTTATCAATAAATCTTCCCACCTCTTGGTTTACAACAAACAAATACAAACGGATGTTCAGCTGAACGCTTTAATAAAATGTAATTTGATGCCATAAAATCAAAATTAATTCTTAAAAGATATAAATCGAAGTCCAAGGTACCCGATGTTCAGGTATTGCGCACGTGACGCTATACGGACCCATCTTTTACGTCAGCAATTCGCTGGAAGGGTTTTTTAATCAACCGTTTCTTCCTACGTATTTCCCCCTTAATTTAATCAATATTAAGCCAGACTGTTCATTCATATAAATTGTTTGTATATGTAGATGAAGGGTTAAAATAGGAAATGAAGGTCGTATTAGTTTTTCTGATGTTAACGGTAGGACAAGTTTTATGCCTATTTAATTGTAATGGTAAGCTATTTATAAAATATTTTTTCTCACACTATATGAGCATATAAAATGTATTTTTTAATTAGGTATCATGAAATGGGACATACATTGAAAACTTTTTTTAATTTGCGAAATTATCCAAAGTAAACAAAAAGAAAAAAAAAAAGGAAAAAAAGAATAAAATATACCAATAAATTTAAATGTACATGCGCTAGGTGAGATGTGCAATAACAATCAGTACTGTTATAATGCTGAAAGATTGCAGTAACCAAAACAAACACAATACATAAAAAATAAAAAATGAGAAAAGAATACATGTAATCAAGAATGACCAAAGTCTTCTATTTTTCAAAAATTAATTAGTTTTAGCTGACTTTATTTTTCACCCGAATGTCAATAGAATGTTTCTCACATAGAAATAATTTCAATTATTTAAGTTACCGTCCTCAAAATATTTATATCAAGATACATTTAATAAATTGTTTCGTTACAAGTTAAGAATACTTAAAACAAATAAAAACAACAAAAAAGAGAACGAGCCAATGGAGAAAACCATCAAAAATAAAATATGCATAACAGATAATGTATTACACTATAGTAACACTCCTAATTAGCACAACTTGTGTTATAACAAGTGTCAGTGAAACATTGATAACTTTTTTGCATTCTGTTGAGAATTGGAATTTCCGTATACGACCCAACTAGATGACGAATGTTTATCCGAGAGTAATAATGTATATCGTATCCTTGGAAATTAAACGTTTGCTCTGTCATAAATATTTGATAAAAGCAACAGGCCTGAAATGCAGGAACATAAGAATTTATGTATAAAAACAATATATATATATATAGTCCGTGGGCTAAGCATAACCTCCCGTGCACCCACCCCCATCTTCCATGTTAACATATTTTTTTCAAGTCCTCCTATATATCCTCTTGAAGAAAAAACATGTTAACATTGAACATTTTGGGACGAATTTGCCGTTTGAGGCTAATATGTACACCCTTTCGCAGCTTTTTGAGGATTTAAAAAAAAATGTTTTCAATTTTTGTCTTTGCGATTAACTGTATTCTAAACAGTCTTGAAAGTATATCAATATGGTATCAAATGAAAGCTTATGGTATTACCTTTCAACTGAATACAAGATATATACACTTTGTGTCTATCAAATTTTGTCAGACGCGAAAAACCTACCCCTCCCCCTTTATGAAATGACAAAAAAAAGACATTTTTGCCATAAAAGTTTAGATAAAAACATATTTCGCACTAAACTGCGATTTTTTTTAATACTAAGCCAAACAAATATATTACATTTAATAAATCAAGCACTATTAATTCTTTATGAGGTGAATTTTGTGGCCAAAATACTTGAAAAATGGGATATTTTCAATTTTGCAGATGTTCACAGAATTCTGCATATATCTTAATTTTACTAATAAAATAAAGGATAGCGCATCATAATGACGGTTGATTTTTGTATCTGGGTACTATAACAATGTTAAAAGGGAATAATTTTGTTCCTTTTACTTACTGATTAACAAATAAAAAATAGCAAAATATTAGCCCTACCCCTCTAAATTTTGATGAAACTCGGTTTATTTCCTTAGAAACATGGTCGGGAAGGGTGAAATTGTTATTTTCCCTGTAAGATATTTCAATTCTTTATTTAAACAAATCATATGAACATCATCTAAGAGGGCTTAAATTCTACCAATGTCACAAAACATGAAAAATGGGCAATTTCTGATTTTCAAAATTTCTACAGAATATTCCTTATTGGCCAGGTTAAGCTGCTTTATGGGAATTTTTGTCGAATTAATATAGTCTTATCTGAATGCTGAATGTATTAGCATTTATTTTAAAAAACATTAACCCTCATATATGCATATTATGATGCCCATTTTAGCCAAATTCTACCTCTTCCTCTACTTGAAAAATGGGACAAATATACATGATACATGTATACTCAATATTTCCATATTTCAGTTTCATTCTTCGACAAATGACATGAACAATGAGTATTGCAAACGGCCAAACAGTGTTGCAAATTGGCGAAACAGTTCTCAATAGTCTTCCTCTTCACCATCAATCAACGAGTATAAAACATCGTCGAATTCATCATCACTTTCATCGCTTTCTTTCAAACCTGCAATATTTTCGTCGTCGAGTTTTTTGTGGAATGAACTCATCAGACACCCATTTTGATTCAATCATCCCATCAACACACTGCCAACCATTGTCATGAGTATGCTCCGGATATACTGGTTTTACAATATGGGCTCTTTTCAATTAAACAACAATCCACCAAGATACAACACTGTCAAAATAGTTCCAAAATCACATAAACATTCACGGAAAGAGGCAAAATCGATACTCCTTGAACACATATACATAACCCTTCAAATTCCTGCCTTGGTAGAGGAACTTCAAAATATATATATTTTATTTTTACCAATATTATTTTATCAATAATATCATTATCCAGCAATATCGAAAGTCCAAAACAACTTTCAAATTTAATGGAAAGAGCGTCGATCCAGTTTTGTCAAGTATGACATCTTTCATTTCTGCGTTATTACTCTTTTATCGTGTCTTACCGTACCGAGGAGCTTTATTCATAAGGTACGAATAAAGATACAATTGATACCTTTATTACTACTAGAAATGCAATGATTACAGGATAAGTTTAAGGAAAAATATCAATTAAACAAGGTTGTATTAAATATTTAAACAACTGCACATAGTTAATTATATTATAATGTGGTCTTGTCCAGGTAATATGCCAAACTATTACCCAGGTCTGAGAGACATATTACACGACCCGAGCGAGTAATATGTATCTCAGACCTGGGTAATATTTTGGCATATTACCTGGACAAGACCACATTAATATCATTATTATACTGTGTGTCTAATTGTCCAGGTAATATGCCAAAATATTACAATACCAAATATCACTACAGAAACTCACACGAAGCATAATAATTTCCAATGACCAGGTAATACATAGACAGGCTGAATATATGTAAGTTTATTGTTTGATACATTCTAGCTCACTGCAATATCCTCGTTGTAAGTCGTTACTAAGTTACAAGATACACTACCAAAAACATGATGTCATAGGTTTGGGACAATTCCTTCTTGCATTTTAACAATATCTAGAAAAGGATAATTCTATGAATACTTGAAATGAAAATATAGATATCTCCTTTAGTACAAACTGCACAAAAAGATTATGGTTTCAAAGACAAAACAAATGGAAAATTTGGAGGAAATTATCACTTTTCATTAAAATACAAAATGGAATCGACAAGAATTGTTGTAGAGTTTGTTTGTAGCATTGAATTCATTCCGATATCTTGAAAAGCGCACCACTAAATTGGAAAGCTAATTATATCATAATATAATAAAATATCAGAACATTTAGTGTTTTGACAATACCATCTTCACTATCAACAAGATTAGTAATTGTTTTGTTTTTATCAAAGGCACAATAAATATATTATGCATATACTTACTGTCAAAGGTCTTACAGCAGTGATAAAAGCTCCAGAATATTCAATTTGAACACATGCATAATACATTCACTGCCTGTACTGATCTAATATTCAAAATTTAGTATTGTTGGACTTGTAACATTCACTATTCAACAAAAAGTATGATTAGAATTTTGTTTCTTTGTTTTTACTATTTAGATGTCAATATCCTTTAAATTTACTCCTTTGATCAAAAGTACAACATTGCACTAACAAGCAGTTCACAAATAAAAAAAAAGATTCAAAGTCACTTAAGAGAACGAAAATTTTCCTAACAAGCAAAAATATTTTCAGACATGTAAACGGCATTAATACGTAAGAGCAACATCCGGTTGGTTAGGAGACCTAATATTATGTCCGAGTGGCGTGATATGTGGACTGTTGGTTCATTTGACTGACATTTAAGCAAACATCCTGGTCATGGGTTGGCTTAATACAAAGCAATCATACTTCTGATGGTTAAGATATAACTGAGAAATGCCCATATACCATTTATAGACAGTTGATCACTCATTATTATACGGCATATACGACATCATTTGTGGAGGTAATACCTAGACAAATGAACAATAATAACATTCTATTGATGGAATGGTAATCTACAAAATACAATGGGAATAATTTTGCACAAAGGATACGGACGGTAAAAAATATTCTGCATAAATATTAGTAAGTGTATTAATGTTCAAAATATTATTTGTCTGTCGAGTATTATGGGCATGACTGCCCACGCTATTCGGAACGATATCTCGTGAAAACTGCGGGGTCTTATTATTAATAATCTTATGAAATAAAGTAAGTTTATGGTTTTTCTGCCTGGTATCTAAGGTATCCCACCCAGTTTCCTCGTATAGATTACAATGTGACGTTAACTTTGTCACCCCACAAAGGATTAGATACTTGCTTTAGTAATCGCAATTTCATGTGATGCAAACAGGGCATGATGGAGATGTTTTCTCTCTCTCGGCTGGTTTCATTCACTCCTGATGTTTTTGTTGGAGTTCGTGTTGTCCGGGCCTTTGTCTCTACTCTATACACTTATATTCTCTGCTTCCTTCTAATTAATGTGTGATCACTTAGGGAATTCTGAGATTGTATTAGAAAACATATGTCACGTGAACACGCCATTAGTATTAAATAAAACAAAAAATTCAATGATTATGAATTATCTTTCTTGCCATGGAGGAATACAACAATACACATTACTACATGTATATTTACAGATTTTTCCCAACGTTTTCGATCGGATGATTTCTCATCTCTATTAGGTGATCTAAGTACACACAGGAATGGGATGAATGGACTATTATGTGCGGTGAGTAAATTAGTACTAATACTATGAAGTGATGAAATATTTCTCTGTAGCCTGTCTTTAGTGTGCTTTGCGCTAAAAAAAAGTAATTAGATCAAGTTTGTCAAAATGATCACTTTTCTCTCTTTTCAAAGAAAGTTTTATAATAGAAATATATAACCAATCTATCAACCATACTAATATGACATAAGAGTTTGGATTTGAATTTGGGAACTGAAATAGCGGCATTAGGCAATAACTATTCTAAAATTTGTAGATATTTGGGCCGATATAATTAGCTTAATCTGAGTTCACTCGGGCTTTTAGTGATTTTTTAAAATAGTTTTCCATGTAATGCTTTGTAATACGTTGTTTGTTCTTTTGTCGTTGTTTCTTTTGACTATTGTATTGTCTGTCCCTCTTCAATTGACGGTTTCTGATTACTCCTGTGTTATCACCAAACTCTTCCTCCTTGAGTTAAATGTTTATGTTCGAGTAAGTTTCCGTTACAAACTCTTTGCATAGCGCTTCGGGACACCAAAAATGGAGACCGTTGTCCAGTATCTGTTTGTTTTTAATAAATAAAAGATTGATGAAAAGGCATCATAGCTTCCATACATTACCCACATTTTTATTGAACTGCCTGCATTACGCCAGGAGAGAGTGGGTGATCATGAATATATTATGTGTTAAAGGTACTTTACCTCTGTTTCTAGATTTTCTTGATTGAGTTTGGAACAGGTGTGACGTAGTGATACTGTTTGTTTTTCATTTTATTATCTATTTGTTAGTTATTGTATTCATCAAATCATTAAATATACACACAATATAATGATAAATTTAATAAAAAGTCAACATACAAATCAATTAAAGGGATTGGGGAACAAGATATGATCTAATGTAAATATGTTAGTGTAATATATCTTCTTTTTATGTTTGTCCCCGAAGATACCATGGAAACCAGCATGATATATACTGCTACGAGTGTACATATCATATCAATGGTTGTATTTAGTTATTAATGTTTAATTCATGTCCTGTTTTAAAATACATTAATTACCGGGAAAACAAGATAACTTATTTATGATATAACTTTATTTTATTCAGTGAAATTTGTCCCCGAAGATACCATGGAAACCAGCATAATATATACTGCTACGAGTGTACATGTCATATCAATTGTTGTATTTAGTAGTTATTAATGTTTAATTCATGTCCTGTTTTAAAATAAATTAATTATCGGGAAAACAAGATAACTTATTGATGATATAACTTTATTTTATTCAGTGAAATCAGATATTTTATGAACATTTTTGGGCTTTCCAACCTTTCGACTTTGGATGAAAGTAATTTCAGAAACGTGTCGTGCGCACTAAATGTGATATCAGTGTTTCTATTTTAAATGGAAAGAGATTAAATTTCACATGCGGATCCAATTTATTTTTTTAATAATTATCCGCGTTCAGCATTAGAATAGTTGACCATTGCATTATATTACATTTGAACTTACATATATATTTTATAATTACATGGTAAATATGCAGGATAATTAAATAATATAATTATATGTCTTGTGACTTGTTTTCCAGCTACAAACACTTCGTGATGATTTGCGACGTCGACACCGAAGAAATGCCATACGGAGATTCCTAAATAGGCAACTTTTCCTATGATCCTAAACCGAAATCTGATCTTGAAAAAAATACCAAACCAATAACAACGAAGACAGCAGGTAGCAACAACAAATCACACAATAGAATAGAATACACAGCATTTTGACGATACATGAAAACGGTTTGACTAATTCAGGAAGCACATAGAAGCGCAATCGCCGTGCAAAGAATTATGGGTATCCTACATCAGCCACTGCTCTCTGTGCCAGAGAGCGATGAAAGCGTATAAACTGAGATAAATGTTACCTGTTTGGTTATTGCAATCGTAAATCATCCAATCACATAAGTAGATATCGATCAAAGTCGTAAGGAGGGGCAAATATGGATATCGAATCTTCTCACCCTCTGTGTACATTCAAAGATTTTACATTCGTCGACTGAAATAAAAGTCATGACTTGTAGCAGCAACAACAAAATGCAGAAAAAATATAAGAGAAAATAGGCTAGGCCACTAATCCCGGAATTGAAACTAAAACTAAATAAAACATTATTAAAATTATATTGTATGACAATAATAATCTATATTTGGAATTAACAATCAATATCAATATCTTCAAAACATGGATCATACTTTATATACATTGGATTCAAAATGTTGGATTTCAAAATGATTGCTATATATATCACGAGATAGTGATGCATCCATTATACTTTCAGAGAATGCATAAGCAAAACAAAAACGTATGAATTCTTGAAATCTTGAACAATTTTGGAGCAGCTGGTTTTATTTTCTGTCTATAGGTCGTGTTCGATTATGTTTATCTCTAGAAAATCCAATCTTCCCTTTTGGTTTAGATCCCTGCACATCTTGGGTGTACAAAAAACTAAATACAAAACTTCTCACACGAATAGTTCTAAAATACAATCCAAAATCTGTAGAAATTAAGGCGAAGCCGATACCCTTAGCACACATATACATGATCTGCCATATTTCCTGGCTTGGTATAGGCACTTCAATAACAAGTGGCGGGAATAAACTTGTTTTATGGACCTAAGTCTCCCATATTAGGATACTTTTCAATTACAACCCAGAACTCTGATAATACTGTGTTAACTAAACAAACCAAATATTAGGCCCATTGTTATTGCTTTATTAGTTAGCAGTTCTAAAATCGACGTCATTCAGGTCGACATATCCCCCACTTTCAGTCCAAATTAAGTAGAAAAAAACACGGAAACCGTGACACAGAAAAGGGTTCTAAAATCCAATTTACTCGGTGTTATGGAATACAAAAAACCATGACAGCTTTTGACATGTCACACATGTACAGATAGCCTTATACATATTCTTAAGCCTTATCATACAGTTGGCTTATCAGTCTATATGACATGATATCGTAAAATAAAGTTAAGTAATCTTTAGAGTCAAAAGACGATATATATGAGGGGTATTCGAAAAGTTCTTAGAATCGGCTCATTTAAACCAACTAAATAATGTGATTTGAAAATTTATTATGAAAGTCCCTCAAAGTATTCTCCATTGGCATCTACACTTTTTCAGCCTTACAATCCATTTAGAAAACTCTGCTTTATAGTCATTTTGTGGGATACTGTTCGTACACTGAAATATAGAACTTCCAACGACCGGTCGGCTCTCAAATTGACTTCCCCTGAGACGTTCTTTGGTAACTGGGTTCAACCAAAATTCACAGGGAGCAAGAGCTAGACTGTATGGAGGATGTGGTAAGAGCTAGACTGTATGAAGGATGTGGTAAGAGCTAGACTGTATGGAGGATGTGGTAAAGTTCTTACGTTTTTTTTAATTTCTTTTGTTAGCATTGAGTCAGGTAAATATCATAAGAGCTACGGTTCCACATCTACCTCTCACATTAAATCTTTGAATCAAAATAAAAAAAACCGACAACGATGTATGGCTTTGAAACACAAAAATGTGGCTGAGTTAAACTGGTCAATGTGATTTCAACATATTTTATTTTTCAGTCAGTGAATGTGTTGATATGGTTAGAATGGCTTGTCTAATATAGAATTCAGATTATTCAATATTTTGTTTTCGCTTTGCATTATGTTGGTCATGAAATTTTGCATCCAGACTTTATTTTTGTTTATTATTATGTGTATTGTACATTTATGACTGAAACGTGATTTAAAAATCAAAGGGGTTTGAGCTTCGATCGGGTCAAATTAAAGACTATGAAATTAGTATTTGTTGCTTCGCCGCTAAGCACGTAGCATTAAGAAGATCGAGCAAAGACTGGTTGGCTCGGAATCAGGATAATGTGTCCGAGTGGGGCGGCATGTCTACCCACGGACTGTAGTTTAAATGAGCTAGCACTATAAAAATCCAATTCAGCGTGTTGATCTAGTACAAAGCGGACCTCATCATCATTTCATCGCAAATGAACTTGTTCTTCCCATGATATTGCAGAAAAATTGCTGAGTTGGCGTTAAACAACAATCACCTACTCATTCACTCCCTCACCCTAAATTAAAGATCAACAAATTTTGCATTTAAACAACGTTAAATTTGTATATTCGGTCGCATATACCGCCTCAGTTCACCAAACTAATACTCTAATGTAACTTCATAATATAATCTTTGATGTTTTTTTTGTTATTTGATGTATGTCCTCTTTAAATTCTATTTTATGCTCCACAATAATTATTCGAGATTGTTTGTTTTATTATACGAATGTAAAATGAAAGTACAATGTAATTAAACATACAAAAATAACCACACTGATACTATATATGACCCAAAATTGTTAAAATGGAAAATAATAATAAAAAAAAATGTGTTATAAATAACCAAGTACCGTGTGACACTTACAATGTATAATTAACCGTAAAACAACAATGAGTAGGCATAAAAAAGTTCTATTTACCTGTCCTTTTTTTTTACAGTGAAATCTGCAGCTATTATCGCTATATAAAAAATAAACAGAACAAAGCAAAAAAAAAAACAAAAAAAAACAAAAACCCAAAAGAAGAAAACACAAATGAAAGCAAAACATCAATGAAAGCAAAACATCAATGAAAGCAAAACATCAATGGTAACATGATATTAAAAAAAAGTGCTGCGATTAATATTAGCAATGTCCATGATCAATAATTCATTTAAAAAGTACACGATAGCACTCAGGGATCAGGGTGTATATGTTTGTTTTTGAGGTAAGCGAATGATTATGCCACCTTATTTCACTACTTTTTTAGTTGACCTGAAAGATGTAAAAACATCATCGGACACTACACTTGTGAACAAGAAAGTTTTGGTAAAATTGGCGGATCCTAATTCAACGCACATGCCAGTTTTTTTATCTATCAAAATTGTAAAGCACAATATGTTCAAAGAATACTCCTCTTTATAGTTTCAATGGTTTTCAATAAACACGTTGAATAACAATGTTTAAAAAATATAACCATAAGTCGAACATAAATAAAAACAAAGTTTTAAACCAACACAGTAAATTGTCTGATCTCTCTGGGTTTTGAGTTTGAGCATTATCTGCAATCATTGGTATTTTGTTTTAAATCCATTGTCGACGTCCTATGTGCTTTACTTCATTTGTACATTCGATGATTTAGATAACTTGATAATAAGGAACGAAACCATGTTTTTACTGACATTGGGTGTGTTAGATTTCATCTCTGCAATACATTTTCCCGTATTTAAGACAAAAGATGGCTGTTTTTGATAACCTTCATATCTCTGCCATTAAAGTTACACAAAATAGTAAAAATATATGAATGTAAATTGATTTGACAAAAAAAAAAAACAACAAAAAAACAACAAAAGCAAAAGCAATTAAAAACAAAACAAAACAAACAAACAAACAAACAAACAAACAAACAAACAAACAAACAAACAAACAAACAAACAAACAAACAAGCAAACAAACAAACAAACAAACAACGTTTCCGACAATATTAATTAATATCACCATGTGCCGTGTGCTAGTCAGCGTCCATGAATCTGGTTGTCAAGAACCATTACGATTCCAGCATTTTATTATCGTCGACCGCTGATATGAATGAGTGAGTGCTTGTTGTTTAATATTTCAGCTATATCATGGCGAGAACAAGTTAATTTTCAATGAGATGATAATGAGATCCGCTTTCTAATAGCCAACTACGCTTAATTGGATTTTATAGTGCTAGTTCAACAGTCCGCGGATAGACATGTTGCCTCACTCGGACACATTATACTAATTCTGAGCTAACCTATTGTTGCTCTTTCTCCTTAATAATGTGTGCTTAGCGGAGAAGCATCAATGCCAATTTTATAGCCTATGGTTTGACCAAATCGGGGCTTGAACACACGATCTACCTCACTTGAGACGAGAACGCTAACCATTGCACCACCGATGTGGTCGCGCTGATATGGCAGTATTTTCAACGAATCATGCAAATTTGTGGAAGTTTAAAATTTGTGAAGTAAATTATAACTTTTTATGACTTATTTATCACTTATTTAAGCAAAGGTAAAGTTTACAAAGGAAAATTGACAAATATGAACTTGAATATCCCATTCAGGACACAAAACATGACAACTTAAAAACAATAATAAAATGTTTCCGTCATGGCAGAGATTGTATGATATAATTGGATCTACATATGCAGTCAGTATTTATCTTCAATGGAATTATGGGTTCGAAGAAAAGCTTGAAGATACTAAAGGAGTAATGCGAAAACGTAAATCAAAGAAGGACTAACAACACAATGGCCAAAAGCAAAAGGACCAAAAGAACAAACAAACATCTACAAAACACTACACAGGGACACCCGCCGTTATTAAAGTGAATGGGTGAGTGAACGACTGTTGTTTAACGCCAAATGAACACTTGGTGTGGTTATATCATGGCGAGAGCAAGCTATATTCAATGAAATGATGATGATGTCCACATTTTGCACTACGCTGAATTGAATCGTTATAGTGCTAGCTCACTGATACAACAGTCCGCGATTAGACATGCCACTCCACTCAGACCCATTATACTCGCGATTAGACATGCCACTCCACTCAGACGCATTATCATCGCGATTAGACATGCCACTCCACTCAGACGCATTATCATCGCGATTAGACAAGTTACTCCACTCAGACGCATTATCATCGCGATCAGACATGCCACTCCACTCAGACGCATTATCATCGTGATTAGACATGCCACTCCACTCAGACGCATTATCATCGCGATTAGACAAGTCACTCCACTCAGACGCATTATCATCGCTATTAGACATGCCACTCCACTAAGACGCATTATCATTATTCACAGCTCTTACTCCTTTATGTTACGTGCTGAGCTGAGAAGCAGCAAATATCAAATTTTATAGTGTTAGGTTTTACGGGACCGGGGTCAAACCCACGATCTACCGCACTCGAGGTGAACATGTTAACCATTACAACATTGATGTTCAGAGAAGATAAATGAATTATATTCAATATGTACAACATATAACAAGATGGATGAAAACAAATACATGTACATTGTATATAAAAATTATAAATTAATCATAATTAAAGACATCAATCACTCAATGACATACGCTATCCAAAGGCCTATAGTAATCAACTACATATCGACACACGGCGAAGTACGGAAGGAAATAGATTCAGATTAGTTCTTTCACTTATAAATACATCGACTTAAGGCAGTTTAGATTGTCCCCCTTTAATCACATGTTATTTAATACACAGTCATGATCGTCACTACATTGCTAGGGTATTTTTTGATATTGACGGAGGCTATCATACAAAATACAAGGCGGTATCTTATAGAAAATAAACTTTAGAGAATACCGAAGGTGCAATAAAAAAAGGACAATCCAGAGAAACTGGCAACACATGGTACACAAGACGAAGAATACAAAAACTCAACACAATATGTGTTGGACACCTCTATATGCCAACAAATACAAATAACCCAAATAAGACACGAGCCCTCCTACAAACAACTGGAGATAAAGAAGAACCGAACACCGTCTCCATAAACAGGAACTGCTTATCTTTCACAAACACCTGGATTCACCCCGATGTTATGGTGTTGCTATTTTTTAAGTTTTCTGTGTTGTGTTTTTTGTTTTGTAAGTCTTCGTTCTGTTTCTTGACCTCAATGTTGCCTTTGTCTTTGGATTGCCAATTTCAGATAGCACCTTCGGTTTTCTCTAAACGTTTGTTTTTTTTATATATGCAACCTTTAGAATTAAAATGACACATACGTCATCGGAATTACATCAAAGTCATGGAAGGAAATACACTATCGTGCCAAAAGTATGTAACTTTTTCAAAAATACTCGTGTAAAACTTCTAATTGTAGAATCAAAGTCGGAAACATGCAAACGGTCTAGTGGCATAGGTTCTTATTAAAGTGCATGCAATCTATGCCGAAAATTGGAAATTATTACTTATCAGTGTTTATCTTCAATGAGTTCGTAGAAAACCTTGAAGATACCAAAGGAGTTGTGAGAAGACGTAAATCAAAGAAGGATAGACAACACAATGGCCAAAAGAAAAAGCACCAAAAAGGACAAACAACAGTCTAAAAACAGTACACAGAAAGTAAAATAGTCCCTGTTCGGAAACGTATGCTTTTGTACGCATCTAAGATACATACACCGACGACAAACTACGCTGCAGCTCAAAAGGTGTAGTGCTTTTATTTGAATTGCATGAATATTATCAGAACTTCTCTGAGTATTTGCTGTCCTCGATATACATCGGAAATACAGTATACAAACTCCGTGATCTAGATCTAGAGTATGCCTCTAATTATTGATATGTCTGGTTGTATTATGAGTACACATTGAAAGGTTAGGATATATTTAGGGCATACAAAGCTAAGTTTAATGACGGAGAAAAAGGTATGAATGAAAAATGACAAAATTTTGAAACATGAAAATAATAATAATATTTATTCAGGTAAAAGGCATGAAATCTAACAGTAATGCATTAAGACAGGCATACTACACAGATGACATTTGAATATGTATATATACTATGCATAAATTTGTTGGTTCATATATATTACATCCCTATTATTTGAATGGTAATAGAATCAAGTTTGTACTATTAACCCACCACAATGACGACTCTCATTTCAATTATTTTACTAATGCACGACGTGACACTAGCTGTGAAAGACACAATTTCAACATGACAAAACAAAACCCTTTCGTCATACATCTATTATCATTTAATGCTAATTGCTTTCAGTATCCAACTATAGATATTTAAAGGTGTCAAATAGTTCGGAAAATACTCGTTTAAATTCCCCTGAACTTTACAGCTAGAAAGGAAAGTTCAATCACGTAAAAGGACATGCATACTTAACATATTGAAATAATTTTTTTTTCAATAACACATTTTACTCTTGTTTATATCTATAATTAAATAATCAAATAGAAGTAAAATACAAAATTGTTTTTAGGATAATTGAATCTTTGTAATATATTTGAAAAAAAAAAGATTATTTTGATTTGAAAATGTATAGAAGAGTGGAAAAACAGTCCGACTTCGGACGGCACAACAGAAACAACTTGATTTGTCTCATTTCTTGACATTTACTTCGCATTTGACACCGGTGACCAACGTAGTACCAGATTTTAAAATATAAGTAACTTTATTATGCAATTGTGTGATTTTGTGTACTAATAAAGGGGGTAAAATACACTTCAGTAATATTTAGTCACGGACCTAATAAATCTTTTCTGGATCCCGATTCATGTAGGTCGACGGTTAGAAATTACACGGCAACAGTATAAGCGCGGACTTCTCAGAGGACACCATAAAACAAATAGAACGACGATTCTTTCTGCTCTTTTCAAACAAATTGGTACTTGTTTTGAACTTTTTTGCATTGCAGGATAGACACAATATGCGTACATTGTCAGTAAATATAACAATTATTTGTGCTCGCTGCGAAATAGTTCAAAATAGCTCACCACAGACTCGCTTTTAAATGTCATATCTCCCGACAACGAATGTACAAATGTACATGGATATTGTCTATTTAAATGTTGAACACCTTAATAGTAACATACCAAGCCCTCTCCTTTGTGGAGTTTGTATTGCACAGCTCAAGTCGAGCATTTCGCTCGGACTGGCAGCATGCATTTAGTCGTATCACAACATCACCGTTTTCTGTGTACTAATATATTAAGTCAATGATTTTTTTCGGCTTGACATAACCAGGTATAACTGTAATCATTCGACCGTTTGAATATTATAAAAAAAATGATATTGTATCAATCAAATCGACCTCAAAACATGTCTGTTCTTATTATACCAATCAGTAATTTTGGAATTATATCAGATTCAATAATTGTTTTGAAGAATAACATTTATTATAAAGGTCGGCACTGTTGTAGATTGTTAGTTGTCGAGTATCGTTTTCTAAATACGCTCTTGTTAATCATTGCATATTTTCACTAGGACAAGAATACATAACAACAATTTACTTTAAAGGTGAAAGAAAGCAACAACAAAAAATGTCTTTATTTAGAAAATAGTTCTGGCATTTATATCTTTGTTTAGTTGATTCGTACATATTTGGTTGACAAAATTACCAGTTTTATGGGTGCGAACATTTTGTGGAACTCTTTGGTATTGATGAGTACAGAATTTATGTTATTCTACGTCAGACCATCTATTCCGGTGTCCTTAATCAATACCAAATAACACTTGCTTAGCACACATATTCCCATGCAAGCAATGATAAGTACAATTCTTGGAACAGTAAGAATGTTTACACATATATACCTTTGTAAAGGAAAAGGAA
>MJUT01007292.1:578329-599403 GCA_002080005.1 Gigantidas platifrons
AATGGTATCATCATTTGAAATATAACAATTATCAGCAATGGTATCATCATTTGAAATATAACAATTATCAGCAATTTTTGCGAGTCAATAGGTATACGATTTATCTTAAATATAATTTGTACCAATTTTCTGAATACATTTTGTCACATTTTCCTCGATCAGAATAGTTAAAAGTGAATCTTATTTTACATGTGCTGACATTTGTACATGTTGCAAATGTAATAGGTACAATTAACATTGTAATGTGTAAATACATTTACATTTGTAATTTTCAGATGTGGAAAATGGCAAATGATATTAATCGATTCAAAGGCTGATCTGATTCTACATACAGAGATGACTGTCATTATAGTTACTAGATGAATCCAGACAAGGAAAGTGATGGAGATGAAAGTGAAATAAAACGGGGTAGCGTTGGATAGTGACACGAATACGAACGACACTAGATAACAGTCTTCTGTAGTCGAATGGATTGTTTTCTTGTTATAATACACCAACAAGATAAACACGTAGACTGAATTTATAGACATTTATACTGGATGTATGAACACATAGACTGAATTTATAAACACACATAGACTGAATGTATAAACACATAGACTTAATTTATAAACATTTATACTGGATGTATGAACACATAGACTGAATTTATAAACACACACAGACTGAATTTATAAACACACATAGACTGAATGTATAAACACATAGACTTAATTTATAAACATTTATACTGGATGTATGAACACATAGACTGAATTTATAAACACACACAGACTGAATGTATAAACACATAGACTTAATTTATAAACACATAGACTGAATGTATGAACACATAGACTTAATTTATAAACATTTATACTGGATGTATGAACACATAGACTGAATTTATAAACACACATAGACTGAATGTATAAACACATAGACTGAATTTATAAACATTTATACTGGATGTATGACCACATAGACTGAATTTATAAACACACATAGACTGAATGTATAAACACATAGACTTAATTTATAAACATTTATACTGGATGTATGAACACATAGACTGAATGTATGAACACATAGACTGAATTTATAAACACTTAGATTGAATTTATAAATATTTATACTGGATGTATGAACCCATAGCCTAAATCTATGAACACATAGACTGAATGTATGAACACATAGACTGAATGTATGAACACATAGACTGAATTTATAAACACGTCGACTGAATTTATAAACACGTCGACTGAATTTATAAACATTTATGCTGAATGTATGAACACATAGACTGAATTCATAAACACATAGACTGACTTTATAACACACATAGACTGAATTTATAAATTCGTTAATGAATTGTATGTATATTATAATTTGAAATAAAAGCTGCACTATACTTGTGCTATATTTTTGTCTTATATATTGTTAAGCAAATATCATCATTCTATCTATTACACACATACAATAGAAAACGGTCATGTAACACAAATGACAGCATCGGTTATGCTATAGTTGGAGTAATAGGACGGGCGCCACTAATAGAGCAGAAACTGCTGAACCTCTCGGAACAACACGCCGTGACCCGAGTTCACCTCTGGTTGTTAGTGCTGCTCGATAGTTAGTTTACTGTGTAGTGCTTTGTAGATCGTTGTTTGTTCTTTTGACCATTGCGTCGTCTGTCCTTCCTCGACTTACGGATTCTGATTATCGCTTTGGTATCTTCAAACGCTTCTTAGGGTTCCCCACGTGAGTGCGGTATATCATGAATTCGATCTCAGGTCGGGTGTAACCAAGGATTAAAAAATTGTTAGTTGCTGTTTCTGTGCTATTCATAAAGGGGCCATCATCTCTTGATTTAGTCATAAACCTCTTGCATGGTCTTCAACTTGTTGAAGGCAGTCAGTATTTGGTAGAAGAAGTAAAGTCTTCACTTATAATGTCATTAAGAAAAGGAAGTTTAAACAGTGAGTGTCAACAATTCCACCAATATCAACAAAACGAACAATCAACACTTCTCTCAATTCATTGATCACACAAAAACCACTTTATATGAAGTTGGAAATCCAGGCTTAATGGGATCCCAACCCTCGGTATGTTTTTACGTTGAAAAATGAGCTCAAATTCAGAAATTCCACATATTTTGAAGATTTACAAAATTTGGATATGAGTATTTACTTTGAGTGGATTGTGATTAGAGCGAGCGCTATGGGTAATAATTAACGAATGTTCTCTATTTTTTACGGTTTAATAATTAAACTTTGTTAAAAAGATCGTAAACAATTTGACCATGAACTTGTTTTTATTGTTCATTAAGTTCTAATAATAGTTTTTGCAAACGTTTCATCTTTATGAGTTTTTAAAAATAATAAGCATATCTATGTTGAAAAATATGCGAAAGAAAATAAATTCTGCTATTTTTTTAGGGAATACATAAATTTAAATTGCAATATTAAGAATCGCAAACATTGCAATGGAAGCCCAAAATGGAACCACATTACAAAACTTAATAGAAATGAATCATGCCACTATTCTTAGAGATCCCTAAATGTGAATTAAATGCTGTTAAAGAAACCCAAAAAATGAAATAACAAGGACAACGCAAAGCGTGGCGTATCCCCTCGCCTAAAAATTTGACCGGTGACCTTAACCTTTGACCTATGACCTTGAAGATCAACAGGATTCCATATTCTCTTAAGGACTAAGTATGTACCAAGTTTGGTCAAAATCCATTGAATGATGTTGATTCTGGAGTTTTCATAAGGATATTACGGAAGGACGGACAGAAGGACGGACGGACGGACGGACGGAAGGACGGAAGGAAGGACGGTAATACAGACGGTAGCATTACTATATTCCTTCGCAACTTCGTTGACGAGGTGATAAAAAATATCAAGATAGGGAGAGAGACATAGTCTTTTCTACACCTCCCAATTTCTTCAATAGTATTCCAACAAATACATATGCACTGCTCAGGGTTTCTGGTATAGAAGCATAATAGGGCCGTGTAAGATGGAACTGGAAGAGATAGTTCAAATCTATTTGAAAATTTCTTTTTGTTCGATTGGAGTTATTGATGGTAAATCATCTTCCATAGCGTAGAAAACACCTTTACTCCCTAGATATCGCATTTAGTGCGCACGACACGTTCCTGAAGCAACCGTCATCAGATAAGTTTATAATCAACAGATTTGAAAACCAAGCAACTTAATTCTTTTGGAACAAGAAAGTCAAAAGGCATAAACAGGATATCCAGATCGGCCAAGGTCACCTATACCCGCTGGAGAAGAGAAAAACCTTAGCTTTATTATTACAGTATTTAGGAACCTTAGCTTTATTATTACATTATTTAGGAACCTTAGCCTTATTGTTACATTATTTAGGATTCTAACATGGCGTGCTACTTTCGCTTTTAAAACGATAGAGGGCTCTAAATAGCATAGAACACCCTATCACATGCGCAGAAATGTACATTGTACATGTATATCAAAAGTATAAATTAATCATAATTAAAGACATCAATCACTCAACGATATACGTTATCCAAAGGCCTATAGTAATCAACTACATATCGACACTCGGCGAAGTACGGAAATAGATTCAGATTAGTTCTTTCACTTATGAATACATCGACTTAAGGCAGTTTAGATTGTCCTCCTTCAATCACATGTTATTTAATACACAGTCATGATCGTCAATACATTGCTAGGGTATTTTTTAATATTGACGGAGGCTATCATACAAAATACAAGGCGATATCTTATAGAAAATAAACGTTAGAGAATACCGAAGGTGCAATAAAAAAGGACAATCCAGAGAAACTGGCAACACATGGTACACAAGACGAAGAATACAAAAACTCAACACAATATGTCTTAGACACCTCTGTATGCCAACAAATACAAATAACCCAAATAAGACACGAGCCCTCCTACAAACAATTGGAGATAAAGAAGAACCGAACACCGTCTCCATAAACAGGAACTGCTTATTTTTCACAAACACCTGGATTCACCCCGATGTTATGGTGTTGCTCATTTTATAAGTTTTCTGTGTTGTGTTTTTTGTTTTGTAAGTCTTCGTTCTGTTTCTTGACCTCAATGTTGCCTTTGTCTTTGGATTGTCAATTTCAGATAGCACCTTCGGTTTTCTCTAAACGTTTGTTTTTTATATATGCAACCTTTCGAATTAAAATGACACATACGTCATCGGAATTACATCAAAGTCATGGAAGGAAATACACTATCGTGCCAAAAGTATGTCACTTTTTCAAAAATACTCATGTAAAACTTCTAATTTTAGAATCAAAGTCGGAAATATGCAAACGGTCTAGTGGCATAGGTTCTTATTAAAGTGCATGCAGTCTAAGCCGAAAATTGGAAATTATTACTTATCAGTGTTTATCTTCAATGAGTTCGTAGAAAACCTTGAAGATACCAAAGGAGTTGTGAGAAGACGTAAATCAAAGAAGGATAGACAACACAATGGCCAAAAGAAAAAGCACCAAAAGGACAAATAACAGTCTAAAAACAGTACAAAGAAAGTAAAACAGTCCCTGTTCGGAAACGTATGCTTTGTACGCATCTAAGATACATACACCGACGACAAACTACACTGCAGCTCAAAAGGTGTACTGCTTTTATTTGAATTGCATGAATATTATCAGAACTTCTCTGAGTATTTGCTGTCCTCGATATACATCGGAAATACAGTATACAAACTCCTTGATCTAGATCTAGAGTATGCCTCTAATTATTGATATGTCTGGTTGTATTATGAGTACACATTAAAAGGTTAGGATATATTTAGGGCATACAAAGCTAAGTTTAATGATGGAGAAAAAGGTATGAATGAAAAATGACAAAATCTTGAAACATGAAAATAATAATAATATTTATTCAGGTTAAAGGCATGAAATCTAACAGTAATGCATTAAGACAGGCATACTACACAGATGACATTTGAATATATATATCACAAATACAGACTGATTCACAACAACTAAAATAATAAAGCCAAGTATAACACTTAATAAAGTGCGTTAGATAGTACTGAGTTTAAAAATGGATCCGGATTGCCTAGCACCTAGGATAACCGAATAAAGCTGTTGAGCTTATTTCCAATGTGGTCCAGTAACGTCTACGTTTTTTCAACCAAGTGCACCAGAAATACATTATGTAATCATATTCAATTTATATATGTTTGTGGTTACTATGCATAAATTTGTTGGTTCATATATATTACATCCCTATTATTCGAATGGTAATAGAATCAAGTTTGTACTATTAACCCACCACAATGACGACTCCCATTTCAATTATTTTACTAATGCACGACGTCACACTAGCTGTGAAAGACACAATTTCAACATGACAAAACAAAACCCTTTCGTCATACATATATTATCATTTAATGCTAATTGCTTTCAGTATCCAACTATAGATATTTAAAGGTGTCAAATAGTTCGGAAAATACTCGTTTAAATTCCCCTGAACTTTACAGCTAGAAAGTAAAGTTCAATCACGTAAAAGGACATGCATACTTAACATATTGAAATAATTTTTTGTTTAATAACACATTTTACTCTTGTTTATATCTATAATTAAATAATCAAACAGAAGTAAAATACAAAATTGTTTTTAGAATAATTGAATCTTTGTAATATAGTTGAAAAAAAAAGATTATTTTGATTTGAAAATGTATAGAAGAGTGGAAAAACAGTCCGACTTCGGACGGCACAACAGAAACAACTTGATTTGTCTCAATTCTTGACATTTACGTCGCATTTGACACCGTTGACCAACGTATTACCATATTTTAAAATATCAGTAGCTTTATTATGCAATTGTGTGATTTTGTGTACTAATAAAGGGGGTCAAATACACTTCAGTAATATTTAGTCACGGACCTAATAAATCTTTTCTGGATCCTGATTCATGTAGGTCGACGGTTAGAAATTACAAGGCAACAGTATAAGCGCGGACATCTCAGAGGACACCATAAAACAAATAGAACGACGATTGTTTCTGCTCTTTTCAAACAAATTGGTACTTGTTTTGAACTTTTTGGCATTGCAGGATAGACACAATATGCGTACATTGTCAGTAAATATAACAATTATTTGTACTCGCTGCGAAATAGTTCAAAATAGCTCACCACAGACTCGCTTTTAAATGTCATATCTCCCGACAACAAATGTACAAATGTACATGGATATTGTCTATTTAAATGTTGAACACCTTAATAGTAACATACCAAACCCTCTCCTTTGTGGAGTTTGTATTGCATTTCGCTCGGACTGGCAGCTTTGGTATCTTCAAACTCTTCTGAGGGTGCCCCAAGCGAGTGCGGTATATCATGAATTCGATCTCAGGTCGGGTGTAACCAAGGATTAAAAAATTGTTAGTTGCTGTTTCTGTGCTATTCATAAAGGGGCCGTCATCTCTTGATTTAGTCATAAACCTCTTGCATGGTCTTCAACTTGTTGAAGGCAGTCAGTATTTGGTAGAAGAAGTAAAGTCTTCACTTATAATGTCATTAAGAAAAGAAAGTTTAAACAGTGAGGGTCAACAATTCCACCAATATGGAACCACATTACAAAACTTAATAAAAATAAATCATGCCACTATTCTTAGAGAACCCTAAATGTGAATTAAATGCTGTTAAAGAAACCCAAAAAATGAAATAACAAGGACAACGCAAAGCGTGGCGTATCCCCTCGCCTAAAAATTTGACCGGTGACCTTAACCTTTGACCTATGACCTTGAAGATCAACAGGATTCCATATTCTCTTAAGGACTAAGTATGTACCAAGTTTGGTCAAAATCCATTGAAGGATGTTGATTCTGAAGTTTTCATAAGGATATTACGGAAGGACGGACAGAAGGGCGGACGGACGAACGGTAATACAGACGGTAGCATTACTATATTCCTTCGCAACTTCGTTGACGAGGTGATAAAAAATATCAAGATAGGGAGAGGGACATAGTCTTTTCTACACCTCCCAATTTCTTCAATAGTATTCCAACAAATACATATGCACTGCTCAGGGTTTCTGGTATAGAAGCATAATAGGGCCGTGTAAGATGGAACTGGAAGAGATAGTTCAAATCTATTTGAAAATTTCTTTTTGTTCGATTGGAGTTATTGATGGTAAATCATCTTCCATAGCGTAGAAAACACCTTTACTCCCTAGATATCGCATTTAGTGCGCACGACACGTTCCTGAAGCAACCGTCATCAGATACGTTTATAATCAACAGATTTGAAAACCAAGCAACTTAATTCTTTTGGAACAAGAAAGTCAAAAGGCATAAACAGGATAGCCAGATCGGCTAAGGTCACCTATGACTGAAGGAGAAGAGATAAACCTTAGCTTTATTATTACAGTATTTAGGAACCTTAGCTTTATTATTACATTATTTAGGAACCTTAGCCTTATTGTTACATTATTTAGGATTCTAACATGGCGTGCTACTTTCGCTTTTAAAACGATAGAGGGCTCTAAATAGCACAGAACACCCTAGCACATGCGCAGAAATGTACATTGTACATGTATATCAAAATTATAAATTAATCATAATTAAAGACATCAATCACTCAACGACATACGCTATCCAAAGGCCTATAGTAATCAACTACATATCGACACTCGGCGAATGACGGAAATGGATTCAGATTGGTTCTTTAACTTATAAATACATCGACTTAAAACAGATTAGATTGTCCCCTTTAATCATATTTTATTTAATACACAGTCATGATAGTTAATACATTGCTATGATATTCTTTAATATTGACGAAGATCATCATACAAAATACAAGGCGATATCTTATAGAAAATAAACGTTAGAGAATACCGAAGGTGCAATTAAAAAAGGACAATCCAGAGAAACTGGCAACACAGGGTACACAAGACGAAGAATACAAAAACTCAACACAATATGTGTTGGACACCTCTATATTCAAACAAGCACAAGCAGCGCAAATAGGACACGAGCCCTCCTACAAGCAACTAGATGTAAAGACGAACCGAACACCGTCTCCAGAAACAGGAACTGCTTACCTTTCAAAAACACCTTTTAAGTTTTCTGTGTTGTGTCTTTTGTTTTGTTTGTCTTCGTTCGGTTTATTGTACCCATACGCTGCCTTTGTCTTTGGATTGTCAAACTTAGATAGCACCTTCGGTTTTATCTAAACGTTTGTTTTTATATATGAAAAGTTTATAATTAAAATGACACATACGTCATCGGAATTACATCTAAGTAATGGAATGAAATACACTATCGTGCCAAAAGTATGTAATTTTTCAAAAATACTCATGTAAAACTTATAATTTTAGAATCAAAGTAGGAAATATGCAAACGGTGTATTGGCATATTAAGGTGGATGCAGTCTGAGCCGAATATTGAGAAGACATAAATCGAAGAAGGATAGACAACACAATGGCCAAAAGAAAAAGGACCAAAAGGACAAACAACGATCTAAAAACAGTACACAGAAAGTAAAATAGTGCCTGTTCAGACGCGTAAGCTTTGTACGCATCTAAGATACATACACCGACGAAAAACTACGAAACTCATAGAGCACGCTGCAGCTAAAAAGGTGTTGTGTTTTTATTTGAATTGGGTGAATATTTTCAGAACTTCTCTGAGTTTTTCCTGTCCTCGATATACATCAGAAATATATTACACAAACTCGGTGATCTAAGATTTAGAGTAGGCCTCTTTAATTATTAATATGTCTGGTTGTATTATGAGTACATATTAAAAGGTTAGATTATATTTAGGGCATACATTTACAAAACTAAGTTTAATAATGGAAAAAAAGATATGAATGAAAAATGACAAAATCTTGAAACATGAAACTAATAATAATAATATTTATTCAGGTAAAAGGCATGAAATCTAACAGTAATGCATTAAGACAGGCATACTACGCAGATGACATTTGAATATGTATATATACATATCACAAATACAGACTGATTCACAACAGGTAAAATAATAAAACCAAGTATAACACTTAATAAAGTATGTTAGATAGTACTGAGTTTAAACATGGATCCGGATTGCCTAGCACCTACATTTAGGATAACCCAATAAAGTTGTTGAGCTTATTTCCAATGGGGTCCAGTAACGTCTACGTTTTTCCAACCAAGTGCACCAGAAATACATTATGTAATCATATTCAATTTATATATGTTGTACTTGATTTATGGTTACTATGCATAAATTTGTGGATTACATCCCTATTATTTGAATGGTAATAGAATCAATTTTGTACTATTAACCCACCACAATGACGACTCCCATTTTAGTTATTTTACTAATGCACGACGTCACATTAGCTGTGAAAGACACAATTTCAACATGACAAAACAAAACCCTTTCGTCATTTAATGCTAATTGTTTTCAGTTCGAACTATAGATATTTAAAGGTGAAATATAGTTCGGAAAATACTAGTTTAAATTCCCCTGAACTTTACAGAAAGGAAAGTTCAATCACGAAATAAGGACACCTTTACTTAAAATAAGATTTGATAGAATACCTATTTTTTCAATAAAAAATGTTACTGTTCTTTTCAAAATTCCTCTATTTTAAGTTAGATATTCAAATAAAAGAAATATACAAAAATTACATTTAGAATCATCGAATCTTTGTAATATATTTGAAAAAATATATTGTATCGATTTGGAAATACAAATGTATAGAAGAGTGGCAAAAACAGTCTGACTTTGGAGGGTGCAACAGAAACAACTTAATCTGTCTCATTTTTTTGACATTTTCCTCGAATTTGACATCAGCGATTATCGTATTTCCAGATTCTTTATTTCCCATTTTATCCTGCAATTGTGTGATTTTGAGTACTAATAAAGGGGGTTAAATACTCTTCAGTGTTATTTAGTCATGGACTTAATAAATCTATTCTAGCACCTGATAATGTAGATTGACGGTAAGACACAGTAACAGTATAAGCGCAGACTTCATAGAGGACACAATAAAAACAATTAGAGCGACGCTTGTTCCTGCTCTTTTCAAACAATTTGGAACTTATTTTGGATTTTTTGGCATTGTAAGAGAAACGTATCCGTACATTGTCAGTAAATTTAAAATATATTTGTACTCGCTACGAAACAGTTCAGAATAGCTCACCAAAGACTCGCTTTTCTACCTACTTCTAAAGCTCGTAAAAATAAATTTTATATCTCCCGATAATGCACGTGTATTGTCTATTTAAATGTTGGACACCTTTATTGTAGCATACCAAGCGTATGGAGTTAATATTTCACAACTCAGCTCGAGCATTACGCGCGGGCTGGCAGCCTGTATTCAGTCGTATCACAACATCACTGTTTTCTGAGTACTAATGTATTAAGTCAATATTTTTTTTTGGTGTTTGAGATAACCAGGTATAACTGTAATCATTTGACCGGCTAAATATGATCAAAAAGTTGAGGTTGCATCAATCGAATCGACCTCAAACTGTATCCGTGCTTATTAAATTACCAATAAGTAAGTGGAATTATATCAGACTCAATAATTGCTTTGAAGAATAACATTTATTATAAAGCTCGGCACTGCTGTGGGTTGGCAGTTGTTGAGTATCATTTTTAAATACGCTCTTTGCTAATCGTTGCATATTTTCACTAGTAGAAGAGTACATAACAATAAGTTATTTGTACTTTAAAGGTGAAAGAAAGCATAGAATTTGCGTTTATTTTGAAAATATGTATTCTAAATAGTTCCGGCATTTTGATCTTTGTAAATAACCAATAGTTGATTCGTACGTTTATGGTTGACAAAATTACCAGTTCTATGGGTGCGGACATTTTGTGGAACGCTTTGGTATTGAAGAGTACACAATTTATATTATTCTACGTCACACCATCTATTCCGGTGTCCTCGCGCAATACCAAATAACACTTGCTTAAGACCTATATTCCTATGTAAACAATTCTTGGAAAAGTAACAATGTTTACACATATATACCTTTGTAAAGAGAAAGGAAAATTTTCTGTGGGTTGTTGCTGTTCCGTAAGACGATTGGCGTCAAAAAGAGAGAAGGGTGTGATCCAGTGCTTGGAATTGGCTACTGAATGTTGACGACTGACACTTTGCTCTACCCACTATTCTAGGCCGAAATGATAAGAAACTAAGTCTATGTTGTGTGTTTTCCTTTCCATAAAAAAGTCCAAAAATTAGTATTTTATTGATTGTTTATAATGTTTGTTTTGCTGATACCGTGCTTGAAATAACCGGAAAAGACGGAGTGACGTCACTACCATTATCAGTGTGGCAGCTGCCTTGTCGACGAAAAATTTATGATATTTGGCTTTAGCAACTGTTTCATTTTAACTGTTCATTTCTAATACACTCGGCCATAGTTAACTGCGTAACAGGAGCGAAATTCCATAGATGTTTATAAAACAACGAATGAAATAGAACACAAAGTACACAAAATTAATTTATCATAGCAAATAATAATAATAAGTATATCTATTAGGTATGCATATCATATTAATATCTTTCTGTGATTCTTTTAACCAACACATGTGTTTTATTACTTTAAAAATATAATTAAGATTTTATAACGTTACATTGTCATTGGATTTTCCTTCTTCTTTAGAGAATAAATTGTAGTAAAATAAATTGGAAAGGACCCATGTAATCAAATTATTGAAATCTTTAGCAATAAAATATGTTTGATCTGAATTACTACACGGTCAGAACTGTTTACAAATTTAATGGGAAAATCGCAAAAACAGGCAAATCTGAAACATCTAGCACATATTTACATAACCGCTCATTCATCTGGATTGGTCCAATCATCTTAATAAAAAGTGGCGGATGTTAAACTAATTTTATGATCCCAAGCCTCTTCTCTTAATAGAATGATGCGAACGTGTGTTTACGACCAGTAAGACCATCTCATATAACTGAGTGAACAGCGTTGTTGCAAAAAATGTCGAGTCATAACCTGTAATTTAATACATGATATATTTATTCTCTTTGATGCAAAGGTTTCTTGCGCACATAACATTTTTTTTTTAAAGAGACCAAATGTCATTTATAATTATTTAAATTGATCCTGAAATACACTCTTATAACTGAAGGAATGTAAAGAATGGAATATAAAAGGAAATTCCGACGTGTGACTAAAAAGATGGGATTGAGTAGGTTATGAATGGAAACGAGTTTTTCTAAACCCTTATCCATTGATGAACATTAAAATATGTTTAAATAAACAAACAAACAAAAACACAAAAAACAAAAACAACAAAAACAGAAGAAAACAAAACATAAAATCAGGCTAGTGCTAGAGTATACTGTTATGGTGTCGAACGCCATTTTAATTCAGATATTAGTCATAGTACGGGGGTCGGTCTTATTGGTGGGGATATCGGTTTATATTTAGAAGAACACCAACCTCCCGCATGTCACTGACAAACTTTATGACCAAGATGTTGTATCTGATACACCCAACCATAGGCGAACTCATAAATTTAGTGGTATTACTACATGTGTAATGTACTACTTGATATATATAGTGTCGGGTACATAGCTGTATATTAATTCAAAGTGAACGGCTATATGATGGTTGGAACAAGCTCATTTTTGATGAAATGGAACAACAAGTTATGGTATAAAATAGAGACCAATAGGAAATGCTGATCGGGTGTTGAATAAAGCAAATATACATAATATAGAACCTTAGAGAATACAGAAGGGGCAATGATCAAAAATGGACAATTCAGAGAAATATTTTCTAAATCCACCACATCAACTATCCATCATCGTTTTTTCACTCCAACAATCATCTTCTTCATATGAAACAATGTTATCATCAACAATAAGCATTTGCACTATGAATCTGTGTTCTTTCCATGAATCAGTGCTCTTCTTAAGGCAAATTTAATTTATTTACAAACAACCAAATACTTGTAAACATACCAACGTATAATATATTGATGTAATAATATTATCATTTTTCTTGTTAAGATTTGAAATGTGTATATTTTTAATTTACACTACATGTGTAGGTACATATACATGTATTAGACAGTCAAAGCGATATCCCGTACATACATGCAATGTTGCATGTTTTTCCAGCTGGAACAACATATCTTTCATGAAGGTTTGCCAATTCATCAGCTACTCTCCAATCTATGATGGTTTGTATTGCTTTAACACCATGTGGTTTCTTAATTCTAATTAAATTATAATCTAATTGAATTTATTTACAATCAACCAAATACTTGTAAACAAACAAACGTATATCATTTCTCTTGTTAAGAAGTGATCTGACTAACATACATTTTCTACTATGCTGCATGCTTCGTCATCTGGAACAGATATCTTACATGAAGGTTTGTCAATTCATCAGCAACTTTTCAATCTTTCAAAATCGTTTTGTTCTTACATCCTGTAGTTTCTTACTACAAATTTCAATCAATCATATAGCTGATTTGATCAAGCCGGTATGGTCATTGACGACACAATCGTCTATCTCTCTTCTTTCATATAGTAACGTAGTTACAAGTCTCCTCATATATTCCCTTAATAAGTAAAATTTGTTTCTCCAATCAATGTACTCGGGCTGTTACAAAGCTAAAATGTTTAATCATACAAATATAATTTAAAATATTTGTCCTTTTAATACTTGGGTAGCAACTGCCTTCGAGACTTCCTGAGCATCTGTCTTCATCCTCGGTTTTTAGTGTTGCTTGATTGTTTGGTTTTTTTGGGCATTTGTTGTCTGTCCGTCTTAGATTTACGGATTCTGATTTTGTCCTTGGTGTCTTCAAACTCTTCTTGAAACCTACTGAGAATATATTTAACCAATCTTATCACTACAGCAACACCAGAAAGAAGCTTCTCATCTCTCCGTCGTGGTAACGCATACATGTACCTTAGAAATACCATGACCCAAAGTAGTTTTAATACATGTATGCTTGCATCTCTTTACAAGAACTTAACAAACTCAATGGATGTAACTGAAATTACTAGATATGTTATTAATAAGGTAGAAGACCTAGAAAAGTTCTTCCGAAAGTTGTCATGGCAAACTTTGTTAATTGACACACACTCTTTAATTTTTCCTGAAAACCGTTGCCTAGAGGAAGAAACATACACTGTCACAAATTAAATTGTTTTTCATATTAACATGGTTTACATTTCTGTTGCAAAAAAAATAATCTTATCCGTATATTTTACACGACATCAACCAATTTAATACCACAAGCATTTGAAAATGAATCACTAAGGAAAACAACTACCCACTATCGACATTGGAAACGGAACGAGGAGGTGTAAATATAATAGAGTGATATAAATATCGGACCAAGCAACTGAGTAAATCATAAGTATACACAGAGAAATATCAAACAAGGTTGAATAAATATGAAGATAGTTATTTTATGTTTCTTCCTCTTTACACTTGAAGTGCTGTGTCAATATCCAAGTTCATGCAATAAAGGTATGTCAAATTATAAAAAAAAAGTTTTGGTTTATGGTGTTTAATGCCTCTTTCAACAATATTTCAGTTATATCGTGGCAAAAAAAAAACAGAATAGGGGTATGTGTTCAAGATATAGAAATGATTATTGTGAGGGTTATGGTGTTTAACGCCACTCACAATAATATTTCAGTTATATCGTGGCAGTTAGTTTTATTGATGGAAGAAACCGGAGCGCCCGGAAAAAAACCACCGACCTGTCGTAAGTCACTGACAAACTTGATTATTATAAATTGATGTGGTGGAAATGGACATTACATATTACATTCTTAGTGACGTATTTTTGTGTGATATTTGTTACTTTGTCAATTTCTCGTACCTTTTTTTTTCATTATATACATGGTATTCATTTTAAAAATACATATCATTTTTATTATTTACATGATGTTTTTCTAAAAGGTAGTGTTTCATTACAAGTTATAATACCCCTTTTTTTGCGGTTATTTAAATGCCCCGTTAAGCTAATTTTAAATGGGGTATTATATGGTAATTAAATTCAAAATATAACACATACAAATCTGTCCTGTGTTGACATACATATCTATATAATATGTTGCAAATTTCCGAATTTATAAACATTTTATAAAGTAAAGCTGTAAACAATAGATGTTAATTATTATTCTTAAGCTTACTATTACTGTTCCATCGGTTGAATCTGAATTTTTCTAGTTAAAAATTCGATTGAAGCATATGCAATTTATACACGAATTATCTCCCTTGTTTTCATATTTTTGCATATTTTGTTTTCATAAAATTCTTACTTTTCCCCTATTTAGATTTTTCTAGACTTTTTATATGTTGAATATGTTAATGTCAAGAACTAATTACAGTTGAAATAAATTATTTTGCAATTAGTTTGAGGTTTGGCTATTTTTTTCCATAGATTGACTGGACTACTATGCACGAGAGAGAGAGAGAGAGAGAGAGAGAGAGAGAGAGAGAGAGAGAGAGAGAGAGAGAGGTGCAATTTCTCATGGACTTGCAATTAATTGAAATAAATCAAATATTACTGAGAATAATTTATAAAAATAATTATCTTTTTTACTTGAAGGCCTTGAGCAGGCATTGAAAACGACCAATTACTACACTAAGTCATTTCTGGATGTGGTCCAAGATATCAAAAGGTCAACTAAATCTAGAAGAGGCGTACGCAAAGCAATTGCTTGTTTGGTAAGTAAAATGGCATAATGTACAAAGATTTCCAATATAAGTTTTACGATGTAAATAAAAGTTAAATGGGAAATAAGCTATAAAAACCGATAATCGGCAAATCATATAAATTTACAGTTGGACTGACCGAAATCAATCAATCAATCAATCAATCAATCAATCAATCAATCAATCAATCAATCAATCAATCAATCAATCAATCAAGCAAGCAAGCAAGCAAGCAAGCAAGCAAGCAAGCAAGCAAGGGAGCAAGCAAGCAAGCAAGCAATCAATCAATCAATGTTATCATCATTTGAAATATAACAATTATCAGCAATGGTATCATCATTTGAAATATAACAATTATCAGCAATTTTTGGGAGTCAATAGGTGTACGATTTATGTTAAATATAATTTGTACAAATTTTCTGAATACATTTTGTCACATTTTCATCGATCAGAATAGTTAAAAGTGAATCTGATTTTACATGTGCTGACATTTGTACATGTTGCAAATGTAATAGGTACAATTAACATTGTAATGTGCAAATACATTTACATTTGTAATTTTCAGATGTGGAAAATGGCAAATGATATTAATCGATTCAAAGGCTGATCTGATTCTACATACAGAGATGACTGTCATTATAGTTACTAGATGAATCCAGACTGAATGTATGAACACATAGACTGAATGAATGAACACATAGACTGAATTTATAAACACGTCGACTGAATTTATAAACACGTCGACTGAATTTATAAACACGTCGACTGAATTTATAAACATTTATGCTGAATGTATGAACACATAGACTGAATTCATAAACACATAGACTGACTTTATAAACACACATAGACTGAATTTATAAATTCGTTAATGAATTGTATGTATATTATAATTTGAAATAAAAGCTGCACTATACTTGTGCTATATTTTTGTCTTATATATTGTTAAGCAAATATCATCATTCTATCTATTACACACATACAATAGAAAACGGTCATGTAACACAAATGACAGCATCGGTTATGCTATTGTTGGAGTAACAGGACGGGCGCCACTAATAGAGCAGAAACTGCTGAACCTCTCGGAACAGCACGCCGTGACCCGAGTTCACCTCTGCTCGATATTTAGTTTACTGTGTAGTGCTTTGTAGATCGTTGTTTGTTCTTTTGACCATTGCGTCGTCTGTCCTTCCTTGACTTACGGATTTTGATTATCGCTTTGGTATCTTCAACCTCTTCTTAGGGTGCCCCACGCGAGTGCGGTATATCATGAATTCGATCTCAGGTCGGGTGTAACCAAGGATTAAAAAATTGTTAGTTGCTGTTTCTGTGTTATTCATAAAGGGGCCATCATCTCTTGATTTAGTCATAAACCTCTTGCATGGTCTTCAACTTGTTGAAGGCAGTCAGTATTTGGTAGAAGAAGTAAAGTCTTCACTTATAATGTCATTAAGAAAAACACAAAAACCACTATCTATGAAGTTGGAAATCCAGGCTTAATGGGATCCCAACCCTCGGTATGTTTTTACGTTGAAAAATGAGCTCAAATTCAGAAATTCCACATATTTTGAAGATGTACAAAATTTGGATATGAGTATTTACTTTGAGTTGATTGTGATTAGAGCGAGCCCTATGGGTAATAATTAACGAATGTTCTCAATGTTTTACGGTTTAATAATTAAACTTTGTTAAAAGGATCGTAAACAATTTGACCATGAACTTGTTTTTATTGTTCATTAAGTTCTAATAATTGTTTTTGCCAACGTTTCATCTTTATGAGCTTTTAAAAATAATAAGCATATCTATGTTGAAAAATATGCGAAAGAAAATAAATTCTGCTAATTTTTTAGGGAATACATAAATTTAAATTACAATATTAAGAATCGCAAACATTGCAATGGAAGCCCAAAATGGAACCACATTACAAAACTTAATAAAATTAAATCATGCCACTATTCTTAGAGATCCCTAAATGTGAACTAAATGCTGTTAAAGAAACCCAAAAAATGAAATAACAAGGACAACGCAAAGCGTGGCGTATCCCCTCGCCTAAAAATTTGACCGGTGACCTTAACCTTTGACCTATGACCTTGAAGATCAACAGGATTCCATATTCTCTTAAGGACTAAGTATGTACCAAGTTTGGTCAAAATCCATTGAAGGATGTTGATTCTGGAGTTTTCATAAGGATATTATGGAAGGACGGACAGAAGGACGGACGGACGGAAGGAAGGACGGAAATACAGACGGTAGCATTACTATATTCCTTCGCAACTTCGTTGACGAGGTGATAAAAAATATCAAGATAGGGAGAGAGACATAGTCTTTTCTACACCTCCCAATTTCTTCAATAGTATTCCAACAAATACATATGCACTGCTCAGGGTTTCTGGTATAGAAGCATAATAGGGCCGTGTAAGATGGAACTGGAAGAGATAGTTCAAATCTATTTGAAAATTTCTTTTTGTTCGATTGATGGTAAATCATCTTCGATTGATGGTAAATCATCTTCCATAGCGTAGAAAACACCTTTACTCCCTAGATATCGCATTTAGTGCGCACGACACGTTCCTGAAGCAACCGTCATCAGATAAGTTTATAATCAACAGATTTGAAAACCAAGCAACTTAATTCTTTTGGAACAAGAAAGTCAAAAGGCATAAACAGGATAGTCAGATCGGCTAAAGTCACCTATGACTGAAGGAGAAGAGAAAAACCTTAGCTTTATTATTACAGTATTTAGGAACCTTAGCTTTATTATTACATTATTTAGGAACCTTAGCCTTATTGTTACATTATTTAGGATTCTAACATGGCGTGCTACTTTCGCTTTTAAAACGATAGAGGGCTCTAAATAGCACAGAACACCCTAGCACATGCGCAGAAATGAACATTGTACATGTATATCAAAATTATAAATTAATCATAATTAAAGACATCAATCACTCAACGACATACGCTATCCAAAGGCCTATAGTAATCAACTACATATCGACATTCGGCGAATTACGGAAATGGATTCAGATTGGTTCTTTAACTTATAAATACATCGACTTAAAACAGATTAGATTTTCCCCCTTTAATCATATTTTATTTAATACACAGTCATGATAGTTTATACATTGCTAGGATATTCTTTAATATTGACGAAGATCATCATACAAAATACAAGGCGATATATTATAGAAAATAAACGTTAGAGAATACCGAAGGTGCAATAAAAAAAGGACAATCCAGAGAAACTGGCAACACAGGGTACACAAGACGAAGAATACAAAAACTCAACACAATATGTGTTGGACACCTCTATATGCCAACAAATACAAATAACCCAAATAAGACACGAGCCCTCCTACAAACAGCTGGAGATAAAGAAGAACCGAACACCGTCTCCATAAACAGGAACTGCTTATCTTTCACAAACACCTAGATTCACCCCGATGTTATGGTGTTGCTCATTTTTTAAGTTTTCTGTGTTGTGTTTTTTGTTTTGTAAGTCTTCGTTCTGTTTCTTGACCTCAATGTTGCCTTTGTCTTTGGATTGCTAATTTCAGATAGCACCTTCGGTTTTCTCTAAACGTTTGTTTTTTATATATGCAACCTTTAGAATTAAAATGACACATACGTCATCGGAATTACATCAAAGTCATGGAAGGAAATACACTATCGTGCCAAAAGTATGTAACTTTTTCAAAAATACTCGTGTAAAACTTCTAATTTTAGAATCAAAGTCGGAAATATGCAAACGGTCTAGTGGCATAGGTTCTTATTAAAGTGCATGCAGTCTAAGCCGAAAATTGGAAATTATTACTTATCAGTGTTTATCTTCAATGAGTTAGTAGATCTAGAGTATGCCTCTAATTATTGATATGTCTGGTTGTATTATGAGTACACATTAAAAGGTTAGGATATATTTAGGGCATACAAAGCTAAGTTTAATGATGGAGAAAAAGGTATGAATGACAAATGACAAATGACAAAATATCTTGAAACATGAAAATAATAATAATATTTATTCAGGTAAAAGGCATGAAATCTTAACAGTAATGCATTAAGACAGGCATACTACAGAGATGACATTTGAATATGTATATATATATATATATATATATATATATAATAAAAATTAAAACAGAATTCTGGAACTTCAATCACATTTTATATAGCACAAGCGCTTTCACTGTTTACACAGATCATCAGGTACAATAAATAATTCAAATGTTTTTCATATTAGTAAACAATATAAAGACGTCAACAATAGAGTGACGTTATAACTATAAATGCGGGAAAATTTTCGGGAAACAATTCTGCATCATTTATCATTTAAACCCGGCTTTAAAAGATTGATTAACAGTTTTTCCTTTTCTCCTCTTAAAGAATCTCCGCCGTAAACTTTATATAACGGGAAAATACGGAAATGTCCTCCCGAACATTGACGGAAATGTTCATTGGCACGCAGTATTGTAAGTTCGGGATTATTCGTCTGCTGTCGATGTAAAGTCATTCTAGCCTTCAATTCCATTCGTATTTCCCCGACATAAAATTCATCACAGTTTTTACATATAATAGAATATATCACATTTTTTGTTTTACATGAAATATTTTGTTTAAGTTTAAAGTGTTTACCGTTTTTGAAAGTAAATTCACACGAATTAACAATATCGGGGCATGTTTTACACCTTTTATCACTGCATTTCTGTACGGACACTGTCGTTTCAATAGAATCAAACTTTGAAGATGATAATATACGTTTGAGATTTTTAGATTGTCTATTACTGTTTATGATCCTCTTCTTCTGTAGAACATTATCCATGGTTTGACTAAGTTTTAAATTATTTTCAATTAGTTTCATATATCCAAAAATATTGAAGTTTCTTGGATTATAAGTAGTTACGAACGGAATAACTTCTTGTTTTTCACTTTGTCTATTAGATGTTTGTATTGGACCTTTTTCTAAAGCTTTCGAAATGCCAAAATTTATTAATTGTTCCGGATAACATTGTTTCTGCAAATACGATTTTAATTCGGAAAGTCTTTTGTCTCTGGTTTCTTCCGTATTGACAATTGAAACAATACGGGATGCTAAATTGAAGGGAATATTTAATTTAGTGTGTTTCGGATGACACGAATTAAAATTTAAGTACAAATGAGAATCCGTAGTTTTAGAGTATAAATCTGTTTCAATATAATTATTCTCTGTAATTTTAACTAATACATCCAGAAAAGGCATCTCCGATTTACTACGATTCATGGTAAACTGAATATGTTCATTTAATCCATTTAACTCAGAATGAAAATTTTCGACGGATATATCTGTATTCCATAAAATAAAACAGTCGTCAAGAAAACGTTTCCAGTTATTTCTTATATATGTTGCAAACGATTCTCCGTATTTCACTGTAATAGT
>MJUT01007292.1:635726-688697 GCA_002080005.1 Gigantidas platifrons
GTGAATCGGAAGCGAATTCTTTCGAAACAAATACTTTCAAACAAAGACTGTCAGTAGAAACACTTAAATTGAGGCAAGAAAAATAAAATAGGCTGAACAAGGCCAAGCAGAGCATCGGCAATCAGAACCAGTCCAGGACTGAACAAGGCTCCTAAAATGTGCGAAACTATTTTCAGTCCTGAAGTGGTCTGGTAAGCTATTCCACAGAGAAGCTGCTGCAAAACGGAATGATCTCTTACCGTATGTTGTAGTCCTTACCTGTGGTCATTCCAATATATTTCTGTATCTAAAATAATATTTTGAATTTTTAGTATGGAGTAAATTTTGTAAACATACAGGAGCCAAATTGTGTAGAATTTTGTAAGTCTCAAGTGCCATTGTCCTGATACGTCTCACTTGTAGGTTGGGAACCTTTGCTTTTTCAAGCAAAGTTTCAGAGGAGGATGAATAATCATCATATACAAATCGCAGAGCTCGCTCTTGTATTTTTTCAAATTTTTTAGGGTTTTTTTCAGTACAAAAATGCCATGCCAAAGGGCAAAAATTAAAATTACTTAATATAAAAGTATGAAAAATGGTAAATTTATTGAGCTTTGTAAGATATGAACCAAGTCTTTTAAGAACATTTAACTGCTGAGATGCTTTTCTACATAAGTTACTAATATGTTGATCAAATTTTAACTGATAATCTATATCAATTCCCAATAATTTTACAGTTTCTTCGCATGACAGTATATTATTTTGAATTTGAATAGATGGATTTTTTGCAAAGGTTTTTTTCCCTACTGCCAAGACCTGAAACTTATCAGGATTTGCTTGCATCTTATTATCTTTAAACCAATCAATCAGCACTTGAGACTCAGCTTCTAAAGTAGAAATGAGAATATCATAGTCAGGGCTGCTGAATGACAAAGTATTGTCATCAGCATAATTATACAATGAACTATGTTTAATGAAGTAAAACATATAATTTATAAAGACGTTAAATAATAGGGGACCAAGTATGGACCCTTGAGGTACACCTTTCTGGATGTCAGCCCAGTCACTCAGAACACTGTTTATTTTAATTTGTTGTTTCCTGTTAGAAAGGTAAGATTTTAATAAAGATACAGAGTGTGAAGAAACACCATAAGCTGATAATTTATCTAATAAAATATTATGGGGTAAGCAATCAAAAGCTTTGGAGAGATCCATAAGAACTGCTGAGACATAAAAGTTTTTATCTAGGGCTTCTCTCCAGTCTTCCAGTAATCTGAGTAACGTAGTCTGACAGCCATGACCTCGTCGAAATGCACACAAGTAATGATTGAAAATGGAATAAAAAAAATCAGTTAACTGTGTTTCAATTACTTTTTCAAATAATTTAGAAAAAATAGGAAGGATACTAACTGGTCTGTAATTAGATATTACTAAAGGATCATTTTTTTTAAATAATGGGGTAACCTGAGCTCGTTTGAGTCTGTCTGGAAATACACCTGTGTCAATAGTAATATTTATCAGTGTTGACAACTGAGGTGCTATTACAGACTTACTCGCATTTACTATTTTAGCCCCTGTTGTTTTTTTTACATTTATTTTATTTATGATTTTTTCCACTTTTTCTGATGTAACCTTCTGAAACCCAAATTTTCCATTTAATTCTATACTATAGTAAATATCTAATATTAGATTTTAACTAAACTTGAGAATAAATATTGTTTTACTTGTAAAGACCTCAAATATCTGATATTAAATTTTAGCTAAACTTGAAAATAAATATTGTTTTTACTTGTAAAGCGCTTTACAAGTAAAACAAATATTTCTTTTCAAGTTTTAGTTAAAATATAATATGAGATATTCGCTTTACAAGTAAAAATAATATTTATTTTCAAGTTTTATTTAAAATTTAATATTATATATTTGAGGTATTTAGCTATAGTTCATTATAAATCGAAAAACTTAAATTTTCCCATATTTTGTTAGTTTTTGTTTATTCGTGTTAAGTCGCATTAACAATTTATTGTTCAAACATGATAAGAAATTTAAGGTGAAAAGTAAACATCTCAAAGGGAAGACAGACAGAAAATGTATTTTTGTGGGAATGGGATTAGGGATGAATTTCATATTCTGTTCTTATGTGAAAATAAAATTGTTGTAATATTAAGAAACAAGTATATACCGAATTATTATAGAATCCATCCATCTTATTTTAAACTTGTAGGTCTACTCTCAATTTGTGACTCTCAATTATATTAAAAGTATCTATGTTTATAAGAAAAATTGCAGCGTTATTATGAATTTGTATATTATATGTATAAAGTATATTTGTAATAACTTTTATGGAGCATGTTTGTATTAACTATTCTGTCATTTGTTTACTCCGTCATGTTAATTAACATTATTTTGTTATATTTAACCTCATGTTACACGTGTATATGTGTCTGAGTGTTTTCTCAATAAACTGTTCAAGATGATAATTGAAACAGATACTGACACTTTTCTAGAAATTCACAGTTATTGTCACTTAATCTTGCAATCTTGTAATAACAAACTGAGAAATCAGGTAAAAAAGACACATAGATAATGGATAGATAATCCTAGCAGATGAAAGCCAACTTTCTTCAATTAACACTCTTTTGTCAAATTTTAGAAACAAGTAAAAAATGAACAAAAAAGTTAACTCTTGTCTACCTGTCTGTTCACAAGATTTAAAATAGTAAATATTATGTTAACAAAAATGAACAGTTGTCAACAATGTGTACTTTCATGTGTACATAAAAGTGAACATACATGTGCACATAGTAAACAGAAGACCTTTACATAGTATTCATGGGTCGTCATGGTCATTGGATTTACAACTACTTGTACAGTCAGTGCCTATTATCACTAAAGTTGTGAGTTCGAATCCAGCTTATGGCGAGGTGTACTCCATAAAACATTATATTATAAATTTATCAGTGATTTGCGGCAGGTCGAGGGTTTTCTTTGAGTACTCCGGTTTCCTCCACCAATTAAACTGACCGCCATGATATAACTGAAATCTTGTTAAATGTGGCATTAACCTAATAACCCCCTAATCCATATTATTCGTGTAAACGAATTAATACTATTTTGCCCACAATAGCATTTACACACAGTCCACAAAGTGAACATGCACATATATGCACTATAGATTACACGCCCGGTGTTTAATGTGGTTTGTGTTTTGCAATCTTTAGTTTCTGCGAAGTGTTTTGTCGACCAATATTCTCTTTTTTTCTTTGGGGTGGGAGGGGGGGGGGGTGGCTCAATGAGTTAGGTCGTTAGATCTAACAACTCATACAAGCCTACCACGAATATGGCATGGGTTCCCGCCCGTTTTGTAAATTACAAAAAAGTGTGCACTCGACTCGCAGCCGCATGTGATAAAGTTTACCAGTTGGTTCTCTCCGGTACTCCGGCTTCCTCCACCACTAAAACTGATAGCTATGATATAGCTGAAATATTGTTGAAAGTGGAGTTAAACATCAAAAATCATCAAATCATCAACATATTTTTTCTTTGGTCATTGTATTGTCTGTGCTACATTGATTTATGGATTCTGATTACACCTTTGATATCGTTAAACTTTTCATGAGATAGGTGTAAGCTAATAGAATATAATACAAAAATGAAATACAAATATATTATGGTCAAGGGTGCATGACCAAAGTCATAAATAAAATGGGATGATATGCATTTTGTAATGCTGCGGTCTAAAATGTGGAAAACGACTACAATTTAGGATTAAATTTAAGAAATGGGGAATTCCGTTGTAAACTATAAAATAACGTCGTATTAACGGGATACACACATATATAAGGATAGGTGTGTTAAAAGTTCAAGGATAAGTGTCATTTTTGTAAACATCTTGAGACACAACAACATCGAAGTGATGTAACGATTAGTTATTTACAAATAAACGTAATTTATGTGAGAAGAAAAAATATAAACATGTTAATAGGTTTCTTGAATATTCAATACGATGATTATTAAAGGGAATTATTATCATTTATGTTTGAAATTTATCTTTCCTAAATGGAGCAGGTCGGTGGTTTTCAATGGGTTTTCCGGTTTCCGGTGGCGTTAAGCATCATAATGCTAACACGAACCCTACATTTCTTAAATAATGTAACTTCTTAAGACTAACAAAATCATCAACTTGTTGAAGGCAGTCAATATTTAGTAGAAGTAAAGCCAGTCTCATTCTGGCATATGTAACCTTAGACCATATGGCTAGCTATCCTGTATAGTCTCTTTGGTTTACTTGTTCTCAAAGATGTTTTAAGTTATTGGGTCTTCCGTAAAATCTGATTCAATCCACCATTTCTTTAGAAATGCCTGTACCAAGTCAGGGCCATTGCCGTTTCCCAGTTTCCCGGTTGTTAACTGATTTTGTCTGTTTATTGATTTATGAGTTTTGAATTTCCCTTTGGAAGATTGCTCTGTGTTCGGTAATTTTGTTATTACCCTTATTTATGATAAGTGTACCGGAAGAAGGTTATTCCGGAGTCGTGCACACTAATTTAAATACCTATGGTTTTTAATGGTAACAGCAAACATTGGTTGGTGGAATAATATAGAATAAGATTAAATAGAAAGAAAGTTAACATCTCTTTCAACAACATTTCAGTTATATCGTGGCGGTCAGTTTTATTGGTGGTTGAAAACGGAGTACGTGGATAAAAACCACCGACCTGCCGCAAGCCACTGACAAATGTTATCACATAATGTTGTATAGGTACATCTGGCCATGAGCGGGATTCGAGCTCACAATGTTAGTGGTGGTGGACACTGATTGCACAGGTAGTTGTAAATCCAACTACCATACGATCACGACAACGACGGCCCCAAAGATCAAATAAAAACATAATAAATCTTACATCAAAGAACAGCAATATTTTCACCACAGAACACAAAGAGTTTCTTTGCATTAATAAAACACATAGAAATACATATTACACTGTAAGAACAGCCCTTAAATTCAACAGACAAATCCTAGAAAGAGGCAATATCGATACTATATCCTTAAACGTGTGTATATCAATTATACACTTCTACTGCTTACACCTAAAAGTAGTTCTTGTGCGAATATCCTCGCCTCGAGTTCAGAAGATCATTATTTCGATCCTCCTGTCGAGTTATACCCAAGACTATTAAGCTGGTACAATGTATATGCTACTTCTCTGTTAAGCACACGCCATTAAGGATTTGATTTATTGTGTTCAACGCCACTTTCAGCAATATTTTAGCTATATCATGTCGACCAGTTTTAGTGGTGGAAGAGGCCGGAATATCCGGAGAAACAACCGACCACGGGCAAGCAACTGGTAAACTTTATCACTTGCGGGCTGCGAATCGAGTGCACCCTTTTCTTGTAATACATCATTAAGGAGTAATACTAACGACGGACTATCTCTAAGATTAATAATATGCCATAGCAAAATATTTTAACAGTGGAATGTTGTGTCACTTCACTAGAGCATCATTAAGCAGTATGCGAGTTTTCAATAGTCAATAGCCACTAATAACTGCAGGTACATATTGAAATTTAACATCAAATGAAAAATAACGGACATTGATTCGTATGACCATTTGAAAGGTTTCAACGTGAAGGCGTTGTTGGAATTGTATCTGTATGTGCTCCCAAAAACTTATAATTTATTTGGGTTTCTAATATTTTGATATTGAGCATACCTGATGAAGGTTATTCCAGAAGCGCGTCATGCGCAGTAAATTAGATATCTACGTTTTAATTTTTATCCTACTGTATATCAATCGTGCCATGATTTCGTTTCGCAATTTGTGTTCCCTCTTGTTTGATATATGTCGTTATATGATACGGACATTCATTTGATTACGTGTTGACGTTCAATCCAGAATTTGCTGTTTTTATAATTCAGCAGAACTATGACTTTGTCATCCATAGTTCGCAGAATGAATTTCACAATTTTCAGTATGTGTGTTGTTTTTAACTAACAAACAAGGTGGGATCAAGGATATTAATTGACAGCAAAAGGTAAATTGTATAAACTGAGTTAAAGCATTTATCACTTGAAAGTCTGGCAGATAAACAATATACATTACTGTACAATTTGTGTGGCTCTAATTTATTGGAACATCAAAAGTAAAAACACTTTAAAAAACGTCATGTCAGTCCTTAGTGTTTTGAAAGGAATAGTAGCTTAAACAAATTAAAATAATAAAACCCAGGCGATTTTTTTGCGTCAGATGTTATGATTATTGTATTTTTTTTTTATATAAAAGTGTCAATATTTGTAATATTCAAAGAGAGCACACGAATTATATCATGGATTAGAAGCTGAGAACCATTTACATTATATGGAATATGAAATATCATATACAGATATGTAATACAATAGAAATAAACAAGGTCACACCCTCCCCCGTTTTAGTAAGATTCGTGTTGCTCGATCTTTAGTTTCCTGTGTAATGTTTTGTAGATCGTTGTTTGTCTGGTTTTCCGTTTTCTTTTGACCATTGTATTGTGTATTTACGGATTCTGGTTAACCCTTTGCTATCTTCAAACTCTTCGCAATATATTTAGATATAGCCATTCGTAAGCAAGCACACAATAATGTTTCAGTTAGAAGGATACCAGTTTATATGGGAGTGGAAAGAATCATGAATGTACGAACAGTTTAAATAAATAACCGTTGCAGAAAAGCGAAGGGCAATCCAGAATGAACAATCCAGAGACATTGACAACAGTTGGCACAGAACAAAGTAAAATAAAACAAAAACACAACAAAGTGAGCTAAAAACCGGAGGTGAACCAAGGGAAAGCCGTATAGCGCACGGTCAAGTCCGGTAAAAGTCTTGTAAGTGATAGGAGACGGAACAAATCTACGTCTATAAAAGTCTTGTAAGTGATAGGAGACGGAACAAATCTACGTCTATAAAAGTCTTGTAAGTGATAGAAGACGGAACAAATATACGTCTATAAAAGTCTTGTAAGTGATAGAAGACGGAAAAAATCTACGTCTATAAAAGTCTTGTAAGTGATAGAAGACGGAACAAATATACGTCTATAAAAGTATTGTAAGTGATAGAAGACGGAAAAAATCTACGTCTATAAAAGTCTTGTAAGTGATAGGAGACGGAACAAATCTACGTCTATAAAAGTCTTGTAAGTGATAGAAGACGGAACAAATCTACTACGTCTATAAAAGTCTCGTAAGTGATAGGAGACGAAACAAATCTACGTCTATTAAAGTCTTGTAAGTGATAGAAGACGGAACAAATCTACGTCTATAAAAGTCTTGTAAGTGATAGGAGACGGAACAAATCTACGTCTATAAAAGTCTTGTAAGTGATAGGAGACGGAACAAATCTACGTCTATAAAAGTCTTGTAAGTGATAGAAGACGGAACAAATCTACGTCTATAAAAGTCTTGTAAGTGATAGAAGACGGAACAAATCTACTACGTCTATAAAAGTCTTGTAAGTGATAGGAGACGAAACAAATCTACGTCTATAAAAGTCTTGTAAGTGATAGGAGACGAAACAAATCTACTACGTCTATAAAAGTCTTGTAAGTGATAGGAGACGGAACAAATCTACGTCTATAAAAGTCTTGTAAGTGATAGGAGACGGTACAAATCTACGTCTATTGACATTTGAAAAAAGACTATTTAGTAGAGGTCAACCCGTTCGTGATAACGAACGTATGATTATTGTAGCGATGACTTTAACCTTGTAATGTAATATTGTTTGAGCTGCTTTTGTGTTAGCAGCTGAGCACTGCCCATAAAATTACTGTACTGGGCACAAACGCTTGAGTAACGTACGAGTTGTGAAATGTAAACTATATGCGCTTGTACTGCTAGAAAATTGATACTGACTGCATGAGAAGTTGATCATTCACATATTCATGTGCTAATCCAGTATAAATGTATATGCAATACATACCTTATGTAACCACATCGGTGGTGAAAAGTTTAGTATGTTTGTCACGAATGCAGTAGATCGTGGGTTCGAGCCCCGGTCAAGTCAAACAAAAGGCTGCAAATTTGGTATTTGTTGTTTCTCCGCTAAGTACGCAACATTGATCAGAAAGAGCAAAGACTGGTTGGTTCGGAATCAGGATAATGTGTCTATCCGCAGACTGTTGTTTCAGTGAGCTAACACTATAAAAATTCAACTAAGCGTGTTGGTCTAGTTCAAAGCGGACGTCATCATCATTTCATTGAAAATTAACTTGTTCTCGCCATCAAATTGAATCGGAATCGGGATATTGTATTCAAGTACATCGACATGGTTATCAAGGAACTGTTGTGTGAGTAAGCTAACACTATAAAGGTGCAACTAAGAATGGTGGTATAGTTCAAAAATGGACACCATTATCATATAATCGAATGTCGCAACGATATTGCTGATAAATTGCACATAATGTGTTAAACAACAATCCATCACTCATACCTTATATTATATAAAATATGCGAAACACAACATATTTTTTAATAAATATTTAATTTGTTAGGTTTCTAGAAAATAATTTAAATAACATTGAAACACATATGTGGTTTTCGATTTTGACAATACACAATACATACATACATACATACATGTACATACAATTGGGATTCATATTACAAGAAGTCTTAACATTATTGTTCAATATATAATAAATAATATCACAGAATTGCTTGGATATCACAATAATAATACTGGAAGAATTCATACTAAGTTAACTATTCATTAGCTAAATCGTTTTTGGTGAAATCTTCCAGCATGTCGCACTTTTCTTGAATTTTCAGCAAGTGTTCTCACTTCATCTTTTAAGAATTCGACCGTCTTAATTAAACATCCTATCTGTAAAACAAAAAATAGTAAATATAAGATAGAGCCAAACAAAGCTGGTGCGCACTAAATCTGATATCTACGGTTCTATAAGCTGACGTCAATCGCTGGCATAAAAGAGTTTAAATTCTGAAATGCAAAATTATTGAGGTCATGCGAAAGATGATAGTTGGTTTACAACTGACATCGTGTTATGGCTATTTGTTTTACCATTGCATCATTGGGGAATTACTATGTAGGTCATAATGAATAATAGCATTATAAAGAAATTTTCTAACCTAAGAATTCCTAACCATTTCGGAGCATCTGAGTCCCCCCCCCCCGGGTTTTGGTTGGTTTGTGTTATGTATATCTTTCTTTGTTTTGGTGCCTCTTTTTCTTTTGTCCATAGTATTATCTCGCCTTCTTCCTTACCCCTTTGATATCTTCAATCTTTCACAAGAATAGACAGCAGTTTCGAACCCTTCTGAAACATTTGCTCTCATGTCCCGTTTTTGTGAGAGTTACTGGTGTTTTTTTTTGTATCCGGGTTGTATCTTTGGAAACGGATAGTTGTTTAACCTATATTTGGATTGATCCATTTCAATATGTCTTTTAATGGCAATCAAATGCAACTTTTACAATAAATAAATAAATAAACTTCCCTTTATTAAGCATTACGATAAAATTGCACATCTCATTGCAGGATCAATCAATTCATGTTTACCTCAATGACTATCAATAATAGACAACTATTGGAAGGTTGGTTTGGTTTGGTTTATGGTGTTTAACGCCACTTTTAATAATATTTCAGTTATATCGTGGTGGTCAGTTTTATTGGTGGAGGAAACCGGAGTACCCAGAGAAAACCTCCGACATGCCGTCATTCACAAACTTTATCACATAATGTTGTATCGAGTATTTAAAAAGATATATTTTAAAGGGCTTACAAAAAGGGAAATACTTGATAACTTTGCAATAGATAAATTTGCCCTACCCTTCTTATTAAAGGGATACTAAAGCTCATTTTGGTATTTTATTTTTTATCCCATGAAACCTTGCAATTGGTTCAATAAATGATATTTATGATAAATTATCCCGGTTTTTATCAATGAATCTTTGTAAAAGTGACATAATTCGTTGATAATTCTTTCATGTCATGCGGTTTTCTCTGGGTTTTTTCATTGATTGAATTTTTTGCTTCCTAGACAAAAATTCATTTCGACCCTTTTAAGTGATATTTTAACGATATTAAGGATTATATGGGCGTGCAAATTATTTTTGGAGAGTGTTTACAATTAAATTGAAAAGAAACAACCTTCGTCAAGAGTTGAAAAAATATATGTTAAAACGAGCTTTAATATCCCTTTAAGCTTCTTCCATAGCAAATGAAGAATCATACACATGTTGTATATGATAATGATGTAAACCACACATACAAATGTGCTATATTGTAAAAGGCAAACAACATATGGTATGTATCATTTATAACGACGTAAGAATTTCATTACTTATTGGTATAATTACCTGTGATACGATGGCTTCCATAGGTGTTTCTGCATCCATATAAAATTCTAATTCTTTAACTGTCACAGCTGCAAGAGAAAATGGATGAATGAGGAATGATAGGTCATGATGCAGAACAATGTGCAAAAATATGCTTCATAGAAACAGGAAATGAAATCATGATATTGTCGTTCTTTCTATTTTCTTAAGAATTATATATATATCGTGTTGCTATGTTACCGTGGTATGGCGGCGAAAATTTATTGAAATACACAGAATAATAGAACCCGTGGTACTAAAGGGTCACAATATATTAAACAAATAAAACAATGAGATGCAAAATAAATGTTGCTAAAAAATAAACTTGGCATTTCCTAAATTAATAATAAAATGCATTAATAAAGCATATTAGCGGGCGATATATACACCACGACGGTGTCAATTAAAGTTTTAGATATAGTCATCGTCCTGTGTTTATAATTATCAAGTCTAAGTGTTTTTCTAAGTGCCTTTTCACAATATAAGTGTCATAAATAAACACTCAATTATCCATTTAAAATGTATAGCCGGTGACCTTACACTAAGGACATTCCCATGTAAAATATCATTTGAAAGGTCAGTATAAAAATCACAATCAGAATAGAAATATATCCCCATAATGGGTGGATTAACTAAAACAAAATAACCTTTTAGTTTATTCTTTGACTCGGCTGTTTTTAAATGTGTAGCGAGTGCAATAGAATAATGACAAGAGTTTAAACATACCAAAAGGGTGAGCAGAACCCATAAATCAAAGGACAGACAACACAATGCCCAACACGGTCAAATATTATTTAAAGGCAACAGTGCAAAAATGTCATCTCTAATAGAACAAAAATCCCCCATAATGGGTAAAGTAAGCAAAAGAACCCTTATAATTAAATCGCTGTTCCAACTTAGTTTAATATATATATATATATATATATATGAAGCAATAATCAGGAACAAATAAAATAAAACTTAAAATAAATAATAAGTGTTTTAAATTCGACACTTACCACAAGGAATACTTTTAGCTGATATACATGAAGCAAAGGCCATTATTAATAAAGACACTAGTAGCATACTTTTGGTTAGTACTGAACACATTATCCTCTTATATTAAATTGTTTTAATGACTACTATTTTCTGAACGATGTTCTATTTATATTATTTATTACAAACCGCAAAGTTGGTTTAAAAATATTTCTAGAATATATTAATGTGTGTACCAAACCGGGCATTGGTGGACAAAATCAAAATTCATTGGTTAAACGTAAATATAATTTTATGAATGACACTTATAAAACAATAAGATAGTAATGACGACATTATGTGTACATATTTATGAATGACCTCTACCAGTACATTACATCTGTGACGTAGTGTAATTTTATTGTATAGACGGAAATGTAAAGTCGTTGTAGAAGACTAATGGTGCAAACTTGTGTTGTTGCTCAATTGAACAAAAAAAAAAAAAACACTTGCTGATTAGATTAAGTTAATTACCGGTATCCCAAACAATGTTTGTCATGTTAATGTTACCACTAGATGGCGCTATTTATCAAAAGTTCACTCAGTATAAATATTTAAGCTTTGTTGTTGATTGATGGATGCATATGAAATAAAGCACAAATATAATTATGTTTATTACTAACTTTCCTTAATGATAAACATATATTCTCCTTCTGCTGTCAGTGGAATACGATATTTCTATATTCGTAAATTTCAAATTTCCAATCTCGAGATAGTTAAAATTTCTAAATTTAAAGCTCGAGCATTAAGATTTGAAAAAGAAAAAAATAAAAAAAAAAACATTTCAGAAATATCGTAATTCACTGATAGCAGAAGGAGACTCTGTTTCTACTATGACCAAAGCGTCAAAACTATTTTTTAAAGTTGTTAATTTCCATGCAGAAAATTAATAACCACCAGAATATTACGAAAGTCTAGCTAACTGGTTATAAACACTCTAAGAGAAGGTGAAAATGATATATCACGCGATGCAAAAAACATCATAATCCATATAAGCTTTTTAAAACATCCTTCCAAATGGAAGACTATTTTTAACTCCTGGAACACAAAAAAGCCATTGATTTCTGCAGATTTAGAACCACAAATCATAAGTTACCAATTGAGCAGGGTAGGTGGGATAATATTGATAGAAATAATCGAATATGCTTTCTGTGTAATAGTGATATCGGAGATGAATTCCATTATATTTTACAGTGTCAATATTTTAAACCTAGTCGAAATTTATTGCTATCAAAGTATTATAACAATCATGTGAATGTATTAAAATTCAGAAATCTTATGACTTCAAAAAACAAAGTTGTACTTACTAAATTATGCAAATTAATAAAGATAATAGAAAAGGTATTTTGCGATCCAGGCTGAAACATACCAACCATTATTTATCTGATGTACTTGTAATTATTGTAAATACTAACTAAAATGTACTTCTCTATACCTTTGTATATGGTTTGTTGACAATAAAAGATTATTATATAAAAAAATGCAACACCAGTGAAACAATAAAAAAAACAAAGGGAACCAATAAAACCAAATCGGACGAATCCGACTCTAAAAATAAGTTACCTCGTAATGCTAAACTTTTGATGATCCCGTTATAAAGTCATTAAGTACATGATCATTGTCCAATAAAACAAACCAGGTCAGGAGACAAATGCTCTGATTATTAAATCGGCAACATGTATAATGACATTGAAACTCTTTTTTTTATTAGAGAGATGACCTTAGCTTAGACACTTTGTGTGCCAGCATAAATCATTTTCATGACATATATAGTCCACTGGTAAGAAAGTCCCAATAATTTAGAACAAGGTAGAGAGTTGCCGACAGACTGCAAAATATAGACCATAATATAAGAGAGACAGTTTTATTACAAAATACGTTCTACTTTTTTCTATCACTTACTATAGACATTTTCACTGAATTAAAATTCAATCATTTTATTGCAATATTACAAGGTTATCATTTGTTCATAAGACTATTGAAAAAGCAAGGAATTGCGACAAGGATATCCAGTATTTCCCTTTTCATAAGCGTTTTAAAGACATGGTTTAGGCCCATAAAACTAGTTTAACCCCACAACATTTGGATTGAAGCACATGTACCACCAAGACAGGAGAGTGAGCTGTAATGTATTTGTGCATCGACTTGACTGTTTCTACGAGCTTTGTATTTTGGACCTGTTTCAACATTGTGGTATTTTTTTTTTTCAATGTAGTACCACATGTTTTTTCAATATTGTTTCGATTATTAATAGTCATTGAGGTAAAAATTAAATAAATCATGAAATTTGTCTGTTGGTGGTTTATCACCTGGACTCACTCCCGATTTGTGTGGGAATTGGTACTGTCTGTGCATTGTTATTTTGCTTTACCTCACATTGTCTATGTACGATTGGTATTGTGCAATCTGATTATCCCTTTGCCTCCGATCCATATTATGCCAAGCTCGTTTTATAAATGAATTCGTAATTTAATATCCCAAAATCATCGAGCAAAAAAGTGAGAGAAAAAAAAATAAGGAAAATACAAAAAATGTATTAAGACCATAGACTTTATGATAAATTATAATGTATAAACATATAAATATAATTTTGTATATACAAAATGGACAAGGTCTAGAAAATAAGTGAATAATTGCAATATAATTACGCCCACAACTAAAATATAGGTAAAGCCCACATCAAAGAAACAGATGGATTATGTACAGTGTGAACTTTACTTGTTCTATACGATATGAATATAAATTGGAACAGACGATATCATACATCTTGATTTTGTATGTTAGGGTGTGTCTCGATACGTCATTATCATGCCATTATCCAACCGGTCAGAGGTGATTTTCATACAAGGATTAGCAAAGGATGATTCGAACAATGGATTCTCCTTGTTTTTTGTTTGTATTTGGTTTTGGTTTTGCTTGTTTTTCCTTTTTTTTTTTTAAATATACATTTTTAACACATCCGCTATAAATTAAATTGCAAAATAATAATAGATACTAAGAATAATGTACTTTGTCCTATATATTGAATAATACAAAACTACAACTGAGTTAATTTAGAATATTCCATTTTTGTTCATGTTTATCTAGATTTATATCTAGCAAGACGGCATTGATTGTTTTCTTCTTGGTTAAGTTGAGGTCATCACCTCGAAAGTTTTACAGTCGCCACTTGGTTGACCGTTATGGAATATCTGTGTCACAAATGACCACGGATATGTTCCACTTTTCGTAAGCATTCCCCGGTCTTTTCCTCATTCATGACTTAACAGGACGAGTGCCAATAGTGGAGCAATAACTGTTTACCCTTCCGGAGCACATGAGTTCACCTCCGATTTTTAGTGGGGTTAGCGTTACTCGATCTTTAGTTTTATGTGTATGTTTTGCAGATTGTTGTTTGTCCTTTTTTCTTTGGCAATTGTGTTGTCTCTCTTGTCTTCGATTTACGGGTTCGGTTTACCCCTTTAGTATCTTCAAACTCTTCGTAGCTTAGATAAGGAGGAATATGGTTATATCATTTCCGGTTGTGATCCGACTTCCTGTTCCTGTCAGAGGCATTTCAAATATTGCACGTTGTTTTGCGTCATCGATGTCCCATTTGTTATAAATCACGTCTGACTTGGATACTGCATCAGTTTTATCCATATTTATAGGATTTTCTTGATAAAAAAGAAATCATTAGTAAGACAAAAGAGAGGCGAGACAAACATTTCTAATTTGAATCCTGCTTTATTTTTAAATAATAATTTAGAATCCTGTTCCGTTTTCTGCATATTTTTAAACACGATTAATAGACACTTTTAATGACAAAGTGAAATATGTTTTATAAACGTAGATATCACCTTTATTACACACGACGCGTTTCCTGAATAACCTTCACCAAGTACGCTCAAAGTCAAAAGATTAGAAAGCCAAACAATTTACAAATGTTTGTGTCTTTAAGCTAAGTAACAATACATGTTCCTTTCACTGTGCACATTAAAGGTGTTATACATATACATACGTGATAAATTATAATTTAAAAGCAGCAATTCCATGCACTTTATAGCAATTTATTTACAGTAAAAATATAAAAACAGTTAATTGTACATGTAGTAAATGTAATCTTCGGATTTGATATTTTTTCTTCAACTATTCATCTTAATAGCAAGACGAAAGGTATATGTAAATACAATAATCCACATTTTATGTACACAACTGCCGTATAGCATTTGCATACCGAACACCATGACTAGTCCAAAAACCTGAAATCTTTGCCACGTAATACCTGTCAATTCTAATTTAAATATGGGGTCTCAAAAGTTCTTAAGTTATACAGGTTCACAGTAAAGTTTCTTTTTAATATATTCTGGAAATTTAAAACACCATAGATGTTAAGCTAATTATCCTATAAATGACAAAATGACAAAGCCGTTCGATTCCATCCAAAGCTTAAAAAAAAGTAAGAAGAAACGTGATGAAAGTGTTACTTGAGGCAGGTTTTTAGTTTTTGTCCTGGGACCGTCGTGATCATGATCGCATTATAGTTGGCTTTATAACTACCTATGCAATCAGTGCCTATCACCACTAACGTTGTGCGTTCGAATCCTACGCAGGCGAAGTGCATTCGATACAACAGTATGTGATAAAGTTTGTAAGTGACTTTCGGAAAGTCGGTGATTTTCTCCGGTGTCCTCCACCACAACTGTAGTTACACTATTGTTGAAAGTGGCTTTAGACACCATAGCCGTTAATCCCCTGGTACTCCGGTTTTCTCTATCAATAAAACTGACTTCAACAATATAGCTGAAATATGGTTGCAAAACAAGTTTGGGTAATCAGAAGAAGAAAACCGAAGGAGAGACAGTACAAAGTCCAAAAAGACAAATAATGATCCACAATATACTATGCAGAAAGCAAACGATTGAGTAACATGAATTGCACAAACAAACAGGGGCGGACTAAAGTTTCCCGGAAGAACAAGCATCATCTGTAGTATTACTCTTCGTAAGAATCGAATTGTGCTATAAGCCATGACCATGACCTACATATGGATGTTTGCTGGAATCGATATATTTCTTCTTCTCTTTCATGTGTTTCTTGAATGAATTAAGGGAATAAGAAGATACATAATATATTTATATAATAATGTTGTGTTAGCAATGACTATGCCAATATAGTGGTCAGGGTTAAAGACATAGTGCACGATCCGAAGGGGAGTGCACTATGTCTTCAACCCTGAACACTGTATTGCATAGTCATTGCTAATACAACATTATTATTATTATGCTGACTGTTATATGTAGACAATATATATTGAGAACTATTAAAATAAAGGAGGTCCTGATATTGGTGACTAATGTATTGGACCAGGCAGTCTTGAAAGTATGAGAATATTCTTTGTTTCATTTAAAAAGCTTTAAAAATATAAAGATTTTTTAAGTTTGAAATTTAATTAACAACAATAACAAGCATTAAATAAACAGTAACATTATTGAACATTATTACGGAAATGATACTTAATTTAAAGCGTTTAGACGACTATGATATATTGACAGTTTGGATCCGCCCCCTTGAACGTAGACTAGCTATATATAGCTTGACAGACAGCTGAAAACCCAACCTTCCCCGTGTGTAACTGGCATAGTAGATGTACTATTTTCGCATAATATATCAACGCTATATAATTCTTTGTGATATATGCCAAAATATTGTATGAACTTATATTACAGAACAAATTTACAGAAAGCATAATAATCTACAATAACTCAAAATAGTATAATTTGCTATGGAAAAAAATATTTCACCTTGCATTGCCGTATTAGTAAATTTGTAACGTTACGCGTGACGTTGTCTGTACTATTCGGTTATTATTTGTACTATGAATGCAGTATTAGTAAATTTGTGATGTTACCCGTTGTCTGTACTATCCGGTTGTTGATTTTACTATGTATGCAATATTAGTAAATTTTTAACGTTTTCATTGACTTAGTCTGTACTGTCTGGTCAATGGTTGTACTGTGTATGTAGAATCATTGAATATAACCTTGTACTGTCCAGTAATGAGGTTACTACGTGTGTACTAGATTTGAATTAATCATTGGCGTTGAATGTACTGTCCAGTCATTTGTTTGATATGTTTATAATAGGCTTGAATCTATCATTGACGTTGTTGGTACTGTCTGGTTTTTGACATGTGTGTAATATATTTAGGTATACAAAATACCCTCCATAGCTTCAATATATTGACTGACAAGACTGTTGTAAATTAAGAAATAATTCATGCCGGCCATACTTTATTGTTATTCACATATGGGTAGGCATTATATTCATGAGATCATGCCGGCCATACTTTAAAAGTATGGCCGGCATGAATTATTTCGATTCTAATAGGATAAAAACGGCAATTTTAAAATTCGAGGCGGTCAATGTTAAGGATCCGCCATCTTGAAAAAGTGAAATCCTACATGTCATATGTACAACAATGCACAAAAATAACTAAAATGCCTACCTTGAAAAGTTATTTTAGTTAAATTCTATCTACATTGAAGCGTACACGAAGCCAATAAGGGTAATAACAAAATTACCGAACACAGAGCAATCTTCCAAAGGGAAATTCAAAACTCATAAATCAATAAACAGACAAAATCAGTCAACAACCGGGAAACTGGAAAACCGCAATGGCCCTGACTTGATACAGGCATTTCAAAAGAAATGGTGGATTGAATCAGATTTTATGGCGCCAACTTCTCGCTTCCATTACAGTTCAAAGGTTCCCATTGTCACTAAAACAGCATTTACAACAATACTGGAAACAACAGGCAAAATAGCAGTCAAACAGTACCAAACTCAGTATCTAATATATCTCGTGAACCATCACCATCAACTATGAGTCCTTTGAAGTATTTTAATTACGACCGTATATGTCAAAAGCATTTTATGTGCCAAAGTCGTTCAACAATATTTCCCGGAATTGTAATGTTTGTGCTTTTTAGACACAGGGATATGCAAGAATACATTTTTTTGCTCAGTATTGCATTTGAATTAAGAAATAATTCATGCCGGCCATATTTTATTGTTATTCAAATATGGGTAAGCATTATATTCATGAATATTTAACACCGAGCGATATGTAGGTGCTTTTTTTTTTTTTTAGCTCAGTGCGCATGTGTGGCCTATGCTTGATTGTTATTCAAATATGCCTTTATTTGTATACTTCGGTACGTCATATTAGAATGATATTTCAACAATAGGTGGATTGTTGGCAGGTAAATATTTCATGCTAACAGGAGATGAGAACAAATTCAACAATACATACAAATATGTACAGAATGAGACAGGGATGGAACAATCGCAGCAACGACTTTTGACTGCATGTGGGCAGTTGAATAGGCACGAAAACGTTGGTATTTATAGAGGCTACAATGGTTCAACCCTTTTTCGAAATTTACAAAGGAGGTCCGTACAATACAAGAAGCGAGACACTTTCAAAGCACGCTACATACTATGGTTCACGGTTACATACTATGGTTCACGGTTACATACTATGGTTCACGGTTTTCAACTACAGAACAATTTTGAATATGTATACATGTATATAGAAAAGTTCATAGTATTACAAATATTGGCGATAGTAACTTATTGTAAGGTTAAGGTTATGGGGTCAGTGTAACACTGAATTCAACAATATTTTTGTAAATATTAATGAAAAAAATAAAAACGTAGATATCAATTTCAGTAATATGAATTTCGGATCGGTATAAAATTAGCAATTTTTTTTTAGAATCATTCATGATTAAATAATGCACTTTTGCTACTTAAATCATGACGGTCATGATGTATTTGGCAATATTTTTATTGATAACCATAACTTAAATTAGAAATTTTAAAGACTGACGACAGACGTAGGACGCTAAGTGTTAGGAGCAGCTGCAGGATGCTAGGCGTTTGGATCAAAGAAGTTAAATTCACAAGCCAGTGTTATGCCCATTTGTAGATTTTATTTTACGTACTGTCTCTTAGTAGATATGCCTCTGTTGGTGGACGCTTATTTAGTACCCGAGGATTCAATCCGCCGCTGACTTGATTTATCAGATATATTCTTTATTGAAATTTACAGTTCCTAGCAATGTAAAAAAATGTTTGATGATATCAAATTGTTAAGCAGAAGCCTGTAAATCTAAGGACACACAATACAATGGCCAAAATAAAAAGAACAAAAGAACGACCAATGAACTTCAAAACCTTAAACAGCAGAACTAAAGATTACACAACACGAACCATCTAAGTTACCACAAACCACTCCTCTGGCGGGAAACTTCAAACTTCCAAAGGCATAAATGACAACGACAGAATATATTATCGGATGATTATTAATCTTGTCAATTCATTTTCGTCCACACGCCTAAATATATGTCCACAATAAAGAAAAAGTCGAATAAAACACATAACTTTTTATTGATAAAAATTTCCTTTGACACTTTGATGAGTTAATATGACGTCAAACAACAATTTTTTGCTATATACGAAATTTGTAATATCGTAGTTTCTACTGTATATATATAAGGTAAGAATTTATCTACAATTACATAGCTATATCACCACTAAAGTTGTGAGTTCGAATCCCACTCAGGCGGGCTGTAATTGATACAACATTATGTGATAAAACAGTGTCAGTGATTTGCGACAGGTCAATGGTTTTCTCATGATATTCCGGATTCCTCCTCCAATAAAGAAAAAACCGCCATGATATAACTGAAATATTGTTGAAAGTGGCGTTAAATACCATAACCCTAACCACGATGTAATCAGTGGCTATTTGAACTTCAGATTTGGGTTAAATACCAACTCATCGCAGACACATTAAGACAACATGTATCTGCCCTTATGTATGCAAACAGTGTTTATCACAACAAACAGAAAGCAAACATATAATGTTAAACAGACATATAATAGGGGCCATTACAGGTATCTTCTTGTGGTATGATTGTCAATCGGTGTCATGTTATTAGACCAATTCGTTTACACGGTAGCAATTAGTACTCTGAAATAAGTTGACATTTTTGTGTATCCTATCTTCATACCAATAATGAATGCTGTTTGTTCGATTGATTGATTGATTGATTATTGCTTGATGTCCGGTGGCAAATAATTTAGACATACTCAGGACGATTACAAGTTCGACAATATCAAAATAGCTATAGAGAAATAAGAGAGGAATTGGAAAACCGGTGCAACGACTTTAAGCTGAAACTTGTAAAGTATGGAATGCTGGGTAGCGACTACAATTCAACATTTCGTAGAACCTACAATAGGCCTCCTGCTCGACGTCAATTACTGATTGGATAATAAATGCAAAGCACATGCCATTTTACTGATAGCAAGCAAGTATCTAAAATAAGAAAATAGTTTTGATACATTCCCAAATGATAAAATAGTAGAAAATAGTAGAATTTACAGCTTTGTATTTTTCAATTAAGTGTATCTGAATATGGTAGTAAATATAGATAGAGGTAATGATCACTTTTCAGACTTGAAAAGTAGGGAATTTGTCTTTAGTGTATGATAATTATATATAGTATTTTGTAGATCAGTGTTTGTTCTTTCTCCCCTTTCTTTTGGTCAATTTATTTTCTATTCTTCGAGGCACCATTTCTGATTCTCACTTAAATTTTTCTTTACACAAAGAGTGAACATTCTTTATTGTGTCACAATATTCTTGTTTTTTCCAATGCAAAAATGAAAAGAAACCTCGTCACGTTTTTCAGCAGTGAAAAAAAACCAAGTACAACTTCTGATAAGTCTTATCTTAAGGTATACGAAGTAACAGGTGCATAATGATCAGACAGGATGTCTAAATATAAACGTAGTTTATATACATATTAATTTACAAGGTCAACTGGGACACAAAGTAATAAACCAGACACTTGTCACGTGACCTCATTTGTATCAATGTCATTGTAATTATATACAATAAATTCACCGTATTATACTGCATATAACCTGGGACTCACATTGACCTATATTCCTCATTAGCTTATAAATAGTCTTTAGAGTTGTTGTGTTTAGCGCCACATTCAACAATATTTAACTTATATCGTGGCAGTCAGTTTTATTGGTGGAGGAAACCGGAGTACAGGATAAAACCATCGTCTTGCCGCAAGTCACTGATAAACGTATTACATAATGTTGTAGCGTATATATATGTTAATTGAAATGAGTGCTTTTGCATTTTGTTTTGATTGTTTGATTGAACGTTGATTAATATCTATTAAGTCAACTCTTTTCAATTCGATATAAACAAGCTTAGAAACATTAAATCTTGTATGCACATATATTTCTAGCTGAATGTTTTGATTGTCACAGATCAATGTTAGATAAAATTTAGGTTGGATCGAACCACTTACGATCAATCCTATCAAATCATTGCTCATTATCAACTACTTAAAATAGTCTTGTACGTGCAAGGAGTGTTACTTTCTCCTAATACGAGTCACGTGCGAACGTGATTCGTCACACATTCAGCAGATGACACAATGGACTGTACTATTGATAGGAGCAACTTTTATATTTCTGTATCCCGGAAATCTATATTCAAAAGTATAACGTTCTATACCTAACATATATTGTTTATTGTAAATAATATTCCACGAACATTTTATGAAAGTAATAGCTTGTGCCATTTAAGTGATACATGGCGGTTATTGTTTGTTAATAATGTAATGACCGCTGGGGACCTAGATATTATGAGCAGATAGCTAAGATACCACTGTCATCCGCCCTACTGTTTTGTTTGGTCCAAGAAATGCTTACAGTAACATACATTTTCTTGTGCCCTTTGTTATTCTGTTGATGAGAAATACACTTATCATAACTTTCCTAACTATGTGTAATTATGAAATGGTAGTTCAGAAAATTTAAGACGAATTATATTCGCAGTGAATAGTGAAATTATACTGACGGAAACTGATAGATGAAGGATCTATAAGAACTGAAAAGTGCCCGATATCTTCGTCAACCAAGGGCTAAAATCCACACCGCCTCCTCTTCGACAAAGAGGAAGGGACAATGCGGATCGCTACTTTCGGCAAACCAAGATGAAAGTCCGATTATAACTTTGCTAATATACGAAAATATTAAGGCCATCGTCCCCGTCGAAACTACATGGCGCTTGATTCATTTATCAATATTACGATACAATTTATGTGTGTTATGTATGTATCTGGGTTGTTATTTTAATTATGTTCTCTTTAAACGGTGTTTTGCCTTTGCTTTATGCCTGGTACAAGCAACAAAGCATACAATCTAATCGTAAATATGATGTTTATACATTTTTAACCTAGATATTAAAAGTAAGATCATACTATGATGTCTATTTCTATTAAAACTAATTAAAATTCTATTAATTAGTGTTTACTAGTTTTGACCGAATCATTCAAATCGAGTCACCTTTATTTTGAATGATTGCTTATTATTATCATTAATAATACCCAACGCGTCATGTAATGAAGAAGAAAAGGTTAGGCAGACGACAATGATACGGCAGACGACAATCACATCACATTATACTGTTAAATAGCTACTTCATTGTGCAATTAATATTTCCAAATGTAGTACACGATATATTTAGTATATAAAATTAGGTTTATTGTCAGCGGAAATAGTCATTTTATTGGAATAGCCCCTTTGACAGACAAGTGTTATATAGACGAGAGATCTTACATGTCAAGTAAGTACACATGGTCGATTGCAATGGATGAAATAGAAGTTGTTTTAACACTATGAGTAATATACATTAAAAAGTACATGTTGTCATTGCATTGAGAAATGGTATTAAAATACGGACCAACAGGAAATTAGACTACACTACCCATGATTACGAAAAATCTTACAGGATCTACTACCCTTCCGGAGCACCTCCCCACCCAGTATTTAGTGAGGTCCGTGTTGCTCAATCTTTAGTTTTCTGTGCAGTGCCTAGTATATCATCGTTTTTCCTTTTGTTCATGTTCGTTTGACCATTGTATTCTCTCTCTTTCGATTTACTGATTTCCTCTTTTGTATCGTCAAATTTCCTTACACTGTATCTGAAAGATGTGTAACCAGTTGAACTAGGATACGACTACCTTTGCTTGGTAGACTCATCAACGACAAGCAGTAGGTTCTTCGACCAGTAGAACCATGATTTGTTCCCCATTGCTTAGCAGACTCATCAATGGCAAGGGAACCATGAATGAGCCATTGAGTGAGTGATTGTTGTTTAACGACAAGTCAGCAATATTTCAGCTAAAACAAGTTACATTCATTGAGATGATGATGATGATGATGATGATGATGATGTCCGCTTTGTACTAAACTAGCACGCTTAGTTGGCTTTTTCATAGTGCTATCTCACTGAACCAGCAGTTCACGGGTAGACATGTCCCTCAACATCCGGATTCCAAGCCAGCAGTTTTTGTTCTCACTGCTTAATGTTGGGTTCCTAGCGGATAAGCATCAAACACCAATTTGATAGTTTTTGGTTTGACCCGACTATGGATAGAATCTACGATCTGCCAGATTTAACACAGGAACACTAACCATTATATCATCATCATCATCATCATCATCGTGCCGGTCACCATTTCCTGGTATGGACAATGCAACTCAGGCAATAAGACAAGTGGTGTCTGAGATACATATCACAATGATGTGTCATGCCAACTATTGGGAGTAACATCTACCAATGCATGCTGTGCCTATCACCACAAATGAAAAGTAGATATCTAAAATTAAGCAAGAGATATAACCGGAACCATAGCATACCCATGTGTGTCACATGATCACCAATCGGCATTATGTTCCAAGATTTTAAATGTTATAGTAACATTGTAGTTATTAGAAATCTGAAACAAGATGGTATTTTTCTTGTGGTCTAGTTTTTGACCAACAATTACTACTGAATAATGAATCGACCCACGATCTACCACACACCAGCGAGCACGCTTACCATTACACCACCGATAAGATTGAATCATGAATGAACATTTCATTTTCACGTGACTCCTAATTTATTCCCTGTAGTCGTAAAACATATATGACTGTTGACATATAAATCTAATTTACAGCCATTAATAAAACATAAAATGAAAAAAATAGACGACAAAGTTATTTCTATAACGTGGTCTAAATATAGTTTGAAATTGTGGTGGTTATTTCCCCCTGTTAAGAAATTGGAGCATTTCGTGCCAATAAACTGAAGGTATGTGATATTTTCTTTTAGATTTCTTGGCAATTGCATCAGCCAGTTTAATAATGTATTCGTCTTTTCATGGTCCCCAGGGGCGGATTCAAGGGGGGGGGCACACCCGGCGCGCGCCCCCTAAAATTGGAAAAAATATAATTTTTTGCGTAAAATCGTGATTTTTCACACGAAATACCCCCAAAATTTTCGCGCCACCATCCGCTCGGCGCGATTTTTTTTAAGTGCGCCCCCTAACTTGAAATCCTGGATCCGCCCCTGGTCCCATTGCCTTATTAAAAGCATAGATATCTAATCTAGTGCACACGACGCGTGTCTGGAATAACCATCATCAGGTACACCCAAAGCAAAAAATATCTGAAAGATATATACCGGAAACAACATGCAGACAGTTATCAGGGTGTTCAGGTAATATATATGACATTTGATTTTAGATACTTTCATGTCTTTGTCACAGTAAATACACGTAATGAAAACATAGATATCTAAATTAGTGCACAAGACACGCGTCTGGAATAACCATCATCAGGTATACTCAAAGCAAAAAGATTGGAAAGCCATATAATTAAAACAAAATCCTAAGCAGGATAGTACAACTCAACATAGGTCACGTATGCCTGTGGTAGGAGAACATTAGTTTTAAGAATAATTATTTTACTTAATAACTGTAAATTTCGATAATAAATATATCTAATAAACCATGTCGGTGCCGAATTGCCAACTACTGTGTGGATGATGCTCTCGGAGACTAATAGTCCATCAGTGGAGGTATATCCAAAGTGATAGTAATAAAGACTTTTTTCAAGCAAAGGTAACAGAAAGAAGACTAGCTTCAACATGCAAACGAGACCTAGCCATTTCAACTACCTTATTCTACCATTTAAAACAAAATGCAACTATTGCAGAATTCGATCACATTTCTACATGATATGAATTCTGAAAGAAATATTACACCCAGTGAAGAAGCAATTATTTCTTATAATGGATAGTCTGGTAGTATCCGTAGTATTTTTTCTTCTTAATAAAATCCTTAGTCATTCATTATTCGAAGACATTTCCGGCAGGAAACCAAGCACCACAAATATACGTTATGATAGGCACGTAATTTGTTATGGAACCAGATTGTTCTTGCTATGATGTGTCAACTGTACATACATTTCATATTAATCATATTTCTATGCGAAGCTATAAAGGTTAACGTTCGAGACTTGATGTGTAGATGGTGCAGTACTTAACATGGTATTTCCTGTGATAAAAGCCCGTGTTCATATTTGTGGAGACTTTAATAATAATTCCTGTCAATCACACCGTGATGCTTAAAATACGGAGAGAAATGAAAATTTCATAAAAACATTTTTGGACTTTCCCCAGTGTTTAAGAATGGATCACATATACTTAAAATATGTAGATCAAGCAGAATACAATGACAATTCATTTAAGCGATGTCGTCTTAATTACTATGATTCAAGAACGAATTGTGTCAATTATAGAAAAGTAATTATTTCATTTCTGCTTTATTTGGCCCATAAAATAGTCTCACCCTGCCATTTTTTATGGAAATGCCTGTACCAAGCGTACAAGTTGAGCAGTCATGAATTTTTCTGTTAGAGGTATCGATTTTACCCCTTTCTGCGATTTTTATATTGGATTTTGGAACTGTTCCGACAGTGTGGTATGTTTTCTCTAGATTTTGGAACTGTTCCGACAGTGTGGTATTTTTTCTCTAGATTTTGGAACTGTTCCGACAGTGTGGTATTTTTTCTCTAGATTTTGGAACTGTTCCGACAGTGTGGTATTTTTTCTCTAGATTTTGGAACGGTTCCGACAGTGTGGTATTTTTTCTCTAAATATTGGAACTGTTCCGACAGTGTGGTATTTTTTCTCTAGATTTTGGAACTGTTCCGACAGTGTGGTATTTTTTCTCTAGATTTTGGAACTGTTCCGACAGTGTGGTATTTTTTCTCTAGATTTTGGAACTGTTCCGACAGTGTGGTATTTTTCTGTTTGTCATTTTATTGGATGTATTTTTGTTGTCTGTCTGGATTGTGATGTCTTAGTATTTTTCTCTCTAATAAGTATTTTATCGTTAAACGTTATTTTCTAAAGATTATTAGTGTATCTTACGATTTCCGCATAAAAACGATGTCCGGATCCAGTTGTTTTTCCTCATGTCTTATTTGCATTATTTGTACTTGTTGTGCATACTGGTGCCCAACACATATTGATTTGCGTGGTATTTGTTTTGTTTGTCTTCGTCTTGTGTACCCAATGTTGCTCATGATTTTCCATTCATAATTGTCCCTTCTGGTTTCTCTAACGTTTCTTTAATTTACAACGACATTTATCAAACGACGTTGAGCATTTTCATCTTGAAAGATCAGAATGGATATTATTTTTATACCAGTTAATAAGATTATGATGTCCAATGTTTAATGTAAATATTTAAATATATTCATGCATATCTCCCAGTCGTATTTATATAAAATAATAACAAATACATGTTGCAAAAAGAAAATAGAAAAAACCTTGCCAGAAGGTCTATGACGTTATAGCGGTAAGCTTAAACTAACTGTACCCGGCATTCAAGGCTGCACATCATTCATGTAATTTCACGCTGGTACATATTTCTGCATTTTATTTGCATTCGTAACCGTTATATCCGTCTTCGTGTGATAGCTAGGTCTACCTATGCAATCAGTACCATCGTCACTAAAGTTAAATTCACATTTATAGAGAGGTATAATTTTATGTGATAGCGACTTTTGCGGTGATTTCCGGCTAATCGGTGATTTCCACACATAATTCGATTTCCTCCTCGAATCGAACTGACCCCGATAGCATATCTGAAATAATGCTCAAAGATGCATTAAGCATCCCTTACCATAACCTTTTTCTCAATATACATCATCATCATCATCAGCAGCAACATGATCTTCTTCGTCGTCTTCGTCATCCGTTTGTAGTAATTGTAATCCGGTCATTTTCTCATTGATAACTTATCATCGAGTTTGTCACACGAGTAACACGACGGTTGCCACTAGCGAAGCAGGAACTGTTGGCCCTTCCGAACACCTGAATTCATGGCCGTTTTTAGTGAGGTTCGTGTTGCTCATTCGTTAGTTTTCTGTGTAGAGTTTTGTAGATCATCGTTTGTCATGTTTCTTTTGGTTATTGCATTGCATGTCCTTAGATTAAGGACATCTGATTACCAGGTTGGATCTAAAAACTTGTCTTACCCCCGCCACCTTTTCATGAAGTGCCTTACCAAGTCACGAGGAGATAGCGGCTATATGTGTGTTATGATTATCGATTTGGCTTTTGTTTTTCGAGTTTCTAATTGAAACTGTTCTGACCGTATGGTTTTTACTGTGTTTCCTTGTATTTATATATACATGAAGGGCAAGAACGAAAATAACAGTTACTTCAACAGATAAATTAGCTAAAGACTACGGTAGGGTACCCAAGTAGGAAGATATTTTTCGAAAAAGAGGAAAATCTGGAAACAAGAAATTATTGCCTCCCGAAACACAATTTTTAGGTGAAACAAAGCAAACGAACAAATACTCGAATAAAGCCTCAACTGTGTGCACGTGTTCCGACAAAATCTCATCGGATGCTCTATATATAGTATTCTTCGTCTATAACAACGTCAGGAAAGATATAAATGTTGTATATCACAAAACACAAAAGTACATACCAGAAAAATTAACTATAAAACAGGGGAAAAAACCCAATTCCAAATAGATCTGACATCTATATCCTGTATTTCAGAATGAATTGCAATTTTTACCGAATATTTTGCACCTGTCATTAAGTCCAAATGTTGTAACCCAATTAGGTATTTGATAACAATAGTATTTATTCAAGATGTATAATTCTGTTGGATAAACGAGTTCAAGATGATTGTACTTTTGATTTAAAATACATTTGACGTCATTATTCTTCTCGTAAGTGGCTGTAAATGACACGGATAATTTAATTAGTCTATTTATTTATTGTTTGTTTATTACCACAAATTTGTTTTCTTTCATTAGTATTCACTTGGAGAAAAAAATTAAAAAAAATGTATAACATATAATTTTTAACTTGATCTGCTATGAGCATATCTGTACCATATTTCAATGTAATTTATGATCATCCAAAACAAATGCCCCCAGGACCTGCATGGATGTCCGAGTGATTGTGGTCGTTGATATTTGACCACAAGCGTACACGTAACACCACTGACGAAGGCTCGAGTCTCGTGATCAACCTCAAGTGTTACGGATTTAAGACACCAACCAGTAAGTTCATTTCAACTGTCCAGGCTTTTCTTCCACATTGTCGACAACTATCAATCTGATCTCTTCTAGCTTTAGATACAGATCAGCTTTCCAATCCTGCTTCGCAGCGCATGCATATAAATGTGATACTTTCCAACAATGTACGTATATTGTGTCTATCCTGCAAAAAGCTAAAAACAACTGCCAAATTGTCTGAAAAGAGCAGAAACAACAGTCGTTCTCATCGTATTTATGGCATCCTCTGAGAATTCCGCGCTTATACCGTTACCGTTTCATACAGCTGCTCAACATGATTCGGGTACCAGAAAATCTATATATTGGTCAATGATCGTATAAGCAAAACAATACCAAGTCAATGCAATTTGACTGCTCAAGTAGAACCAGTGCAGGATGAAGCAAACTTATTGTACGCACCTGCAGGTTTTAGTTTGCTCATTTATTGCATTTATAGTTTGTAGATTCTATTAGTATTAGACGTGTAAATGTGAATTGAAATCTGGAGACTTTATATTGTTTGATAAAACATTTGTTAATCCAAAGTATTTATCGTTTACATAAAAGTAAATGCGTTTATTAAATGATGGTGGATTGTTTGTAAGCTCTAAGTATTTGTGTCTTCGTTAGTTACCCAGTAAAGAGAATAAAATGTGTTATGCCATGTGCGGTTGAACATGTGAAACAGAACATAAAATGTTAAGAGTGTATGATTAATTACACAAAGAAAGTTTGGATAATACGAGACATTGTAATCAGAAACTGTAAAAGGAAGAGCAGACAATACAATGTCCAAAAAAGGAGAACAAAATAATAAACAATGATCTACAAAACACTACACAGTAAACTAAAGATTGAGCAACATGAAAATTACTGAAACCCTGGGGTGGGGTGGGGCGAATTCAGGTGACACTGCTCCTTTGACTTCAGCTTTTATTGGATTTCGGAACTGTTCGATCGGTGTTTTATTTAATTGTTTTTCATAATATAATATTTCTAATTAATATATAAAAATAGAACACATAGGCATTATCAGCTAATTCAGGAAGATGACGCAATAAACAGATGGAACTTAATGCATGGTATGTCAATAAACCATGGGTAGACAAATGGAACATACAATCGTACAAGCCATTAGAAATACAGTCACACCTGTATATAAAGGCCACTCGAGGGAATCTGAAAATGTGGCCTTTATGATCAGTTGCCCTTTATATACAGGTTCAAATTACATGCACTATTCATTAAATGGAGAAAAATGATTTCTTATATACAGGTGCCCTATGTGCACCATAAGAAGGATTTAATATATATTGCATTTTTTTAAATAAATTAAACTTATATGTCCAATAATTACATAATATTATGCAATTTGCATTTGCTGTTTCTCCACTAAGCATGCAGCATTTGGGAGAAAGGGCAAAGACCGATTGGCTAGGAATCAAGATAATCTGTCGACATCGTTACTCACGGACTGTTGTCTTAGTGAACTAACACTTTAAAAAGACAATTAAGCGTATTGGTCTATAGAAGAGTTTGAAGATACCAAAGGGGTAATCAGAATCCATATATCGAAGAAAAACAGACAGCACAATGCCAATGGCCAAAAGAAAAAGTACAAAAGGACAAACAAGATCTACAGAACATACATATAAAACTAAAGATCGAGGAACACGAACCCCACTATAAACCGGGGGTGAACTCATGTGCCCCGGAAGGGTGAGTAGTTCCTGCTCCACTAGTGGCACCCGTCGTGTTAATCTAGTTACAAACCCGGTGATAAGTCACGAATAAGGAAAGGACCCGAGAGTGCTTACGACAAGTAGAAGATATCCGTTGTCATTTGTTACACAGTTATTCCATAACGGTCAACCAAGTCATGGAGGCGACCATAAAACTTTCGAAGTGATGACTTCAACTTAACCAACAGGAACCATTGTTTCAGTAGCTTCCTTGTTAGCAGCAACCCTCTATCAAGGAAATCCTGATAGGAACCACAAAACTCTGAAATATCGTATCAACTGAGAGATATATACTTCATATGCAGGTGATGCTGGAATGTTGCTATATGTAAATGGAAATTTCGCAATGGGAAAATGACATCATCTCTTTTGTCGTAAAGTTTCGTTCTTAATCGCCCCTCACTGTCAATTTCGAGGTGTAGGTCAAGGTACGAAGCAGACATATCTGTATCTGTGTTATCCTTTATTTCAAGCGCAATGGGATAGGTGCGATCAACAAAATCAACAAACCTAGAATTATTTAGTGAAAGTAGATCATCTATATAGCGGAACGTGAAATTAAAGGATCGGGCTGGCTTCTTTTCATTTTTATTGAGAAGCCCCTGTGTTAAGTCTGCCTCATATGAATAAAGCAACAAGCCGGCGAGAAGAGGAACACAGTTTGTACCCATAGATATGCGGACTATCTGTTGAAAAGTACATCCACCAAACATAACAAATATGTTGTCAATAAAAAACTCGAGTATGTTGATGGTATCAGATGAGAAATTTTTGGTAGAATCAGAGTGTTTTTTTTTACAAAATAAAATCTGTCCCTTCCTAGCACAAGCTATTTGTATCTACGTTGGCGATTCGCTTTCATGAAACACAGTTGGACCAACTCCCTTAATCTTTCCTTCAGCTGTGCACATCGTAACCTGTGGAACCGTAGCTCTTTTCGGTCTTTGCTATTCGTAGAGCTACTGATTTCACCCGTTTGTACACGTGCTGAATTGCGACTCTGAGGTCTGGCCTTTCCGGCGATATAGACTCATTTTATCGAATAAGTAAATTAATATCGTTAGTTTCGTTAATCGTTTGTCTATTACCTTCCATAGTTAATTACCTTCGAATAATTATGCTTTCGTCCTTCAAAGCTGATAAATGCATATACAGTTAGTTGACAAAAGTATTTCACGTTTTGTGTACACAACGTCACGCTACCAGATAAGAAGGTACTTTGGTTGCCTATAACTTTATTGATATTTATCATTATGTTACTAAATTTAGACACCATAATTTCCAAAATATGACGTGTTAGTGACGTAATTTCCACCTGCGTGCATAAACGTGACCGCTACAAAAATGGAGTTTCCAACATGTCTATAAAAGCAAAAGAGATGAGCCATGACTAAAAACGGCAGGTATTACAGCTACTTCAGGATGGATTAAAAAAATCAGAAATCGGAAAGATCATTGGATTTAATCGATCTGCAGTGTCTACATTTTTTAAAAGATTTGATCAATGGGAAAATATAGAAAACAAGCCGCGAACAGGTCGACCCAAATCTACGAGTAAGCAAGGTGAGCTTATATTTAAAAGGATTTAAAACAGGATCGTAGAAAAAGCTTACGCGATTTGATGAATGGATTTAGTCAGTTCCTATTTGTAAAAGGTCAATTCAAAGACGATTGAGTAATTTATGGCTTTCACAAGATAATTGTTGCGAAAACACTGACGATTTCGTTGAAAACAGAAAAAATCGTGTTCGATGGTTCCGAAATAGACTACACTGGACAATACAAGAACAATGGAATAAAATAATATTTTCTGATGAAATGTGGTGTTAACTAGGTAAAAATTGACGTGTGTATGTGTAGTGAAAAACAAAAGATAGGTGGAACACGCAATGCTTAGGACTGTATGGAAGTCGTAATGGCGGCACCCGTATTTCTAATGCTTTGTGGTGTATTTGTAAAGACGGGGTTGGTACAATCACAGATGTAGAAGGAAATATTAACTCGGCTAAGTACATAGACATCCTTGACAATAATCTTTTGTCAGTCGTTTTAAAATTACAATATTATGAGTGGATTTTCCAACATGACAGCGCCAACGGTACACCAGTCCGTACAGATAAATTTGTAGAAAGATGACACTGATGTTGATTGTCTTGATTGGCCATCCCAATCACCAGACCTTAATATAATTGAAAATATTTAAAGATTAATAAAATATGATTAGAACTGGAAAAGCACACAATTCATTCCAAGCATGACATAGTCCGGGCCGCCACAATTACTTGGTATTCCATTTCAGGTGTGTGCATTCCAAGACAAATAGGACATGTAATTGAAGTTAAAGGTCATGCTACTAAATGCTGAATGTTTGGTGAATATGATTATATTTATTATGAAGTTATAGCTTCTCAAACATCAACAAAGTGCAACCGCTTAACTAAGTGTGACGTTGTAAACGTGAAATACTTTTGTCACCTAAGTGTAAATGTATGTCTTTAATTCCGCCTTTAGTTCCTTATCTATCCTAAAGAACATGATAAACGTTATTCCAGAAACACCACGTGCACATCTACGTATTTATTATTACGAGAAATGTATATAGAATCGACTCCGGACGGGCGCGTATCTTTGCACACGTTTTTCTAGAAATTACTTATCGTATTTTCCAAAGCTGTCTAAGTCGGCTCTGATGAATTTATCCCTTTTAGGAAGTAAATATAGACATGCAAAGGTAGTAAACTATGAAACAAATTGTTAAATAACATATCTTAATGAACCGAACGATATCAATTTTCGTATTCAACGAACTCGACATATGGTTTTATATTATTCGAAAGACCACAAGTTTATACAAACTTGGTAATTGCAGAAATATTTATAAGCTGAGTACTTTGTGTGGAAAATTAAATAAAATAATATTTGCGATGTCGTAAAAAGAGACTGTTTGTTGTCGTAAAAAGATTTCTGATAAGACGTTTTCGAGCAAAGGTAATATCCGGCAACAACAAAAAAGAAAAACTATCGATACAATTTTCTTTCAATTTAACGAAAATGGTAGCTCCAAATACCGGGATTGATCACTCACGACCAAAGATCAAGGTCCATGTGACGCTAACGTTTGTGATAATTTGACCGTTGATGATAAGAGGACACTCCAACCCTTTTTCTTGACCATAAATACATTAAATATTCTTCTATATTTTATTGTATTGTATCTAATTTACAGTTGGCCCAATCCCATACCAAAATGTTCAATTTAATGCTATACTTTATTTGACCATCAAGCGACGGGTTTCACTAGTGAAGCAGGAACTGTTTTAGTGCGGATCGTGTTGCCCAATCTGATTTCTTTTTGTTTTTGTTTTTAGCCATTGCTTAGTCTGTCCTTCCTTGATTTAAGACTTCTGATTACTCCTTTGGTATCTCCAACTTTTTTTATTCAATATATACATGTAACTATGTTTACCATATTTGTTTTTGTTTCACGTTCAGTGAATCAGGGCAATTTCCCCTTCAATGTACGACGTTCTCCAAGACTGACATAGCTCATTGTCATTAAAGTATATTGAAACGCCATACATGTGATGATTAGATTATTGAATATTTTACAATGAGTTTGTTCATACATTGCATGACCAATGAAAGACATCATAGAATAATGGCTATTTGTCAAGGTAATGATGTCTTGGAAAATATATCTGAAATGATATTAGATATTGCACAAAGGGAGACCACTCACATTTCACAAATGAATGTTTTTCTTCAAAATTTACCTCCATTTTATATTTTAAAATATATAATTGAGTCAATAGGACATCAAAAATATTATTCTATTATCAGGCAGCTTTGATTGAGACAATGCAAACAAGGTGTATGTGTGAGTAATTGTTGCTTAGTGCCAGGTGAGCTATTTTTCAGCTATATCATGGCGAGCTCAACTGAGTTACACTCAATAAGATGATGATGATGATGATGTCCGCTTTGTACAAGACCAACATGTTTTGTTTGATCTTTATAGTGCTAGCTCACTGAAACAATAGTTCGCGGGTAGACATGTGGTTTCACTTGGACACATTATCGGAATTTCGAGTCGACCAGTCTTTGTTCTCACTCCTTAATGCCGCGTGCTTAGCGGAGAAGCAACAAATACCAATTTTAGTCTTTGGATTATTCCGACCGGCGCTCGAACTCACGATTTACCGCACATGCTAACCATCACACCACTGATGCTGTCTCTAACAATATATAAGTTTCACGTAATAGATATACTTTATATAATTAGCAATAAAGAATATGGATGTCACTGATCATATGAGAACTATCCAATTTCATCATCATTTCCTTGATAGAGGGTTGCTCAACTCGTACGTTCCGTGTGTAGTGATCACAATCCAGTCCTTTGCTCAATCATGACTTATCAATGGGTTTGTAACTAGCCTGAGACGACGAGTGCCACTAGTTGAACAGTTCCGAAGCTCATGAGTTCATCATGATATACTGAGTGAATGGACGTGAGATACCGGTAATATTTCCAAAATTTCAACTATATGTACATGTAGTGTTGGAAAACTTTCAACCGTTGTGTCCGTGAGCGTATGGTAGTTGGGTTAACAACTACCTATGCAATCAGTGCCTATCACCACTGACACTGATGATGTAAGTTCGAATCTAGATGAGGGAAAGGTGCATAGCATTATGTGATAAAGTTTGTCAGTCACTTGCGACAGGTCGGTGGTATTCTCCAGGTCCTACGGTTTCCTCCACCAATAAAACTGACCGCCAGGAATTAGCTGAAATATTGTTGAAAGTGGCGTTAAACACCATCAAACCAAACAAAACAAACAACGAACAATGAAAAACTTGCATATTTAACCTGCACCACAAGTTATATCACCTTATGAGGCATATTTGTTTTACAATAAACCAAAAGATAAAAGTACATTTATCAAAAACTTTCAAGTGGTTTAAGGGTGTAGACCTAGGGTATGGGAGATAACTCTATTTTCAGTGTAATCTCGAATATATGATCATCTGTGCGTTTGAAAATTCCACCTCAATACTAAGCTTCTTGGTGATAAAGATTGTTTACATTGGATTTGGCCAGTTAAAAAATATGACTCCTTTTCCATTTACCTTTCCATAGCTGTGCTCCTTGTATTTTGATATCTTATTGCTGTTTATGCCAATGTCAGGCAGTGTGTTATTATTATATGCCCACAAAATATCATTGAAATATCTCTTTCCAGAAAAAATGTTCATCGAAATATGTTGTCAAAAATGCCAGAAATGTAACACAATTTGTGTGAGAACCCTTTTCTATTAAATTTCAAGGGTTTGTAAAAAAAATAAATAAATAAATAAATATATTCATCAGAATCTTAGATATTATGAAACTATAGAGCAAATTATACTGTAGTAAAAAATAGAAAGCTATGTTTGGGAAAAAAATTGTAATATTATCTGATCCTCTCTTATATCGCCGTACCCTTCTCCTAAGACAAATAAAGAATAATCAGAATCAAACTGGAGGACAGCATTTAAAGGAATTTAACAATACAGCTGGGTGGCTGTCTGTGTTTTTTTTGTTCGTTTTTTTAATGAATTAATCAAGTATATTCACCCTCAAACCATCCCTCCCTCTACCCAGCCGACCTGAAAATAAAAAAGACAAATGCAGTCATTTGGCAATTTGGACATCCACTGTATCAATTATAAGAATTCAAAAGTTTTTTGTTATTGGTAACTAGTTATTTTTTATCTCACAAACAAAGAAACTAGCAAAAGATGGGTGTGTGGTATCTTTCCTCGACAATTTCATTTTTTTCCTAGGTGCCATGAAAAACATAAATTTAAATATTTTAAAAATCGGACGGTAAAAGTTTGTATAATTTGGTGCAATGATGTCTATATGTCTATCTTCAGTGTAGCATTTTTTGGTGGAAATTAATTGACAAGAATTTATTTAATCCGATTTTTAATACCAAGGATGGTCCTCAGGGCATCCCACCTTTTTGCAGTTTCTACTGTTTTGCACATGATTATCTACAAACAGGATATTCAGATATGCTAGATATTTCATAATTATTCAACAACAACACTCCCAGGTGTATTTAAGTCAAAATATTCCCTTTCAACCAGAAATAAATGTGCATATCTATTAGAATCTTCCGAAACTAGTATTACCATCTGGCGTCCAGAATACCCCAAAAATTGCTATATTTTGGATGTGCTATGGAGAAAACGGAACGGTGAAAATTTTTGAAACTTTGGCAGATAATGTATTTAGACATAACTATTCCATGATGCAATTTAAAAAAAAATTGATTGATGGAAAACTTTTAGGGTAACCCAGGTCTACACCCTTAATTAGCATATTAAAACATTCTTTCGGTTGATCTTGATCTTAAGACACGATATATAATAACATGATGCACAAAAATCCCCGCCCAATAAAAATAAAATAAAAATAATGTTCGCTTGGTAACTTTTCCGGTTTACATTATAATCTTTCGAAAATAGTTATCATAATTATTTGCGGTTCAGCTTTAGATAATGCAAAAAATGTACATAATTGACATAATGGATAATTCTTTTAAAACTAATTTTACTGAAGTGAACAATCTCGGCGGGGTAGATATTCAACAGTTTGTAAAAAGCATTTAAAATGGTTTATATTATTAAGCTATAGTGAGTCCTGCAAATCATGTATTTAATTTTAAAGGTAGAAATGTAATCATATATTTTTTTTTACATAAGAACAATAATACATACTTGTCTTATTTTAAACTTTATTTTTTTTTTAGATTTAGATTTTTGAACAATATTTTAAAAATAAATACTTAAGAGATAAATTGATTTTTTATTAAATTTATTAAGAACAGTTAACCAAGAGTTGAAGAGAACACACATGATGTGGTAACAGATTTTTATAAAAGATATTCTGAAAATAGAAGAGGACGTTCCACTTCAAGTTGCCCATAGATTGCGTAGACGTAGAGATGGCCGTCCGAGATATATAATGGCTAAATATGAGCACAGGAAAGACAAGGAACGTGTGTTAGATACGTAGTTGGGTCCGAGAGTTAGTAAATAAAGTTGTTGTTCAAAGATGTCATTAATTAATTATTTAATAATTCAGCTAATCATGTGGCTCAATGTGAATTTATCAAAGCCAATGCAAGTCATATTATTAACTCGGGTAAGATTTCAATCGTTCGCTGACTCGGCGAGCCTCGTCAGCGAACGATTGTAATCTTACCCTCGGGTGTCGGAGATTTCCCTGTCTTGCACTTTTGCCGGTGTTAGATTCTATATATCTTTTTGTCACGAGGTCATGATCGGCAATCATCGGCACAAAACAACCGAAAGTTAATCAGTCTCCACAACAATGGCGAGGACGATAAACATGCGCACGGATTTGCAGATTTAATAATTGTTGGGAACAAATTTCGACTTGAAACATGCATGAATAGCTTAGTAAAGGTACCGCTGTATTCCAAATTGATTTTTCAGGGAAAACATTTCTTCACCCAAAACTGGTGTAATATTACTTTAACTAATCTTAATACATTTCTTGTACTCATTTATTTGGATATCACATTTATTATTTTACTTTTGTATTACATTAGCTTAATTTGAATAATTAATATCTCAATTATTCATTTATGTATAATACTTGTAAATATTTATTTGTGAAATGCTATACATTACCTGACTCTTATATGAATAATGATATGAGACGAAGTCCCAACTATGGTAGAAATAGTAATATTTTGATTCCAGACCCATATCACTAATGGCTTAAATTCCTTGCACCGGAAATGACACACCGGAAACCAATACATGGTTAAATCTGCAGAAAATCGGATGCGAAATAATCTGGAACGATTTACAGATTCCATGTCAACTCGTACCTTTTCCAACTCGTACCCTACCAACTCGTACCCAATTTCTGGTTATGAATGTTAAAAAATGACTCAAAATCGCAGTGTGTTCAAACATATACCATGGGACTGACAATATCATTAAACAGAGTTTCATTTCTTCCTCCTCCTGTCCGAAATAATATTTTCTATGAAATTGAGACGTCGAATACCGGATTATACAACACCGGACTGAATGCACAGTCTATCTCAGACTAACAGTCTACAGGAGGGGGTAGGTTCCCGTTTTGGCGAAAAACCTTTAAAAAAGACGGAAAATTTGGGCTTGGGTCTCCCTATTTGCCCCCTCTTTTGAGAAAGTATGGATCCGCCCCCGGTCTACTTTGAAAAAAAATATAGGTCCATATATCTGAGTTAATATTATTTAAAAAAATTATTGGACTTCGTCCCAAGTTAGGTAACACCTATTATCATATTATGGGACGAAGTCCCAACTATGATAGAAATAGCAATATTTTTATTCCAGATCCAGAGCACTAATGGATAAAATTCCTTGCACCGGAAATGAGGCAACCGGAAACTAATACAGGTTTACTGGTGGAATTCGACTCCGTGAGGATGCGCAATAATCTGGTACTCGTGGTCCCGAAGGGGCCACTAGTACCAAAGTACTAAAAACGACATACATGTGTATTGTATAAATAAAATAAAGAACGGGTACAAGGATGTAGAAATAAATCCAAGTTGCTTACGCATTAGCTCTAAATCTCGTGAGAAGTGGAACCCGCTCAAAATATCGCGAGATAGAGCATGAAGTAGTCCTTGACAACCATAAACAACGATGGCGGACAATGTTTATAATTTTTATTATTTATAAAACTAATGAGGGTTTTTCTCGTGAATAAAGCATCGCACATGAACAGCAAAATGTGCAAACTAAAGCTATAGTACATTAAAGTTTATTTTCGTCTAACTCCATATATCTGAGTTAATAAAAAATCAGTGGACTTCGTCTCAAGTTAGGTAACACCTTTAGTATCATATTATATAGATTATTTAGTTATGTATAATACTTATATTACATATTTATTTGTGAAATGCTTTACCTGACATGTTTTATAGTGTTGTATTTGTGTAATTTTATTATGCATGTCGGTTTTAAAAGCTCTTGAGAGCTTATGTTGTGATGTTAAAAATGTACCGACTTTAAATAAAACTTTTATTATTATCATTATTATTATATGAATATTTTGTATTACTTTAGAAGTACATTGAACTTATTAGTATTTACTATCTTGAGTAATAATAGTGGTTTTTTTTAATGTAATATTATAATAAATATTTTCTCCCTTATATAATTACTTACATGTGAAGTTTTAATTATACTGAATTCACTGGAAGCCAAAAATACAGGTCAATTTGTTTAATCCTTTTTACACATCATTCATTCAAGTTTCTCCCACATATGTTTCTCCACCTGTATTCTGAAAAATTAAAATTGGGAGACACCTGACTACACCATATTCTACAAATCTAAGAATGTATGACAGTGCAAATCTCTTTCATACAAAGAAGAAAACTCATAAAACACTCATCCTACACATACTTATTATCTATTCTGTATCGTTTTCAATTGGAGTGAAATATCATATTTAAAACCCAAAATAAATATGCTATTTATATTATAATATCTTTTGTTTATTTAAAAAAAAAATTATAATCCACAATTCCGGATGTAACAGACCAGAAGAACTGATGTGGGGGACAATGTATCTCGGGGGTGGTACATTTCTGAACTATTACTGTACAATTGGTAAAACTATATAAAGTGGGATTTTGAATACAAGACTGTACATACTGTATATTAAAAATGAAATCGTCTGTCATCGTATGCTTTATTCTTCTAACAACACTTGTGTCCATTAGTGACCAAGCACCATGTGGTAGGTTTTGATTATTAGGTGGCTTGAGAAAGTTGTTTGTATCGGTGGTGACAATCCGTGATTTCTAGTTATTGGAAATTAGCGACAGTTTTCATCTATCTAACTATCCTGGTTACAATCCGTGATTTATCGGCAGTCTTCAGCTATCTTGTAACTATCCTGGTACAATCCGTGATTTATCGGCAGTTTTCAGCTATCTCGTAACTATCCTGGTTACAATCCGTGATTTATCGGCAGTCTTCAGCTATCTTGTAACTATCCTGATTACAATCCGTGATTTCTAGTTATTGGAATTTAACGGCAGTTTTCAGCTAGAGAATCTCGTAACTATCCTGGTTACAATCCGTGATTTCTAGTTATTGGAATTTAGCGACAGTTTTCAGCTATCTCGTAACTAGCCTGGTAACAATCCGTGATTTCTAGTTATTGGAATGTATCGGTAGTATTCAGTTATCTCGTAACTATCCCGGTTAAATTTGAGAGGAATACTCGGAGGGCTTTAACGAATTGGCAGATGAAACCTTCGAGCATAGCATAGGTAGGTGTCTGGAAACGATAGTAAGTGAAGTCCCACTAGTGGTGTGGGGCTTGTTGTATGAAGTCAGTTACCCTAATAATTCATCTTCCCATGGTCCTCACCAAGCCCTGCGATTCCAGTGGGTCAAAAAGATTTCAGCTTGACAACATATTTTCCGGAAAAATCAAAAAGGCATGGTATTTGAGCAATCAGAGAATGCTTACACGCCATTTTATGAGTTCAAAGGGTAAAATAAATGAAGATGTGAGGGGACTTCTTTTCTTTGATTAAATGTCTAATATTATCAATGTTAAACTACATGTATATTGATTGACATTGAACAATACTGTTATGATACTGCGCGCTATAACAACACAAGAAGTACATTAAATGTGAAATATAATAATAGTAATAATAAATTGGACAACGGAATGAACGGTTCTATGCTGTTCTCAATTTATTAGGAGAACATTAATACTCGCACTCTCTGTGCATCATACTCATTGCAAGTACAAATATAAAAATAATTCAGCTTTAGCTCAATATCATCATCAATATGACGGAAATAATCACGTTCAACAATGGAGAACAAATAGAGCGTCATCAATTGTGGGTTTCCGAAGATGACTTAGAATCAACATGCCCCTTCTGCATTTACATATATTATTTTTCCTTAAAAATGCAATGAAATGCATGTAGAATTAATCATACACTACCACTGTTACATGCTAACCCAAGTCTCCGTTGCTTTAAAATACCGTTCAAATTTTACGTTTTATCCTTTTTGTTAGTTTAGAATGGGGGGTATTTGTGTAAGGGGATCGTTCAGAAACTACATATTTTCCCAAAATTATATTATTTATTTTTTGTTTGTTTTCAATATGAATGTCAGTTTATTTTCAGAATTTTTCAGAATTCACATCTGAATTTTGTCACACCAGCCCTAGCCTATAGTAATTCGTATATAAACGTTTTTTTTTCAGTAACTATCTTTTGTTTATCGTAAAAACATTAATAAATTGTCGATCATCTGTAGTTTGAATTCTGCTATATACATGTCGGTGAGTCTCAATATTGTAGTTTTTATATTTAAGCATTCGAATTTTGTTATTCTTAAGATAAAAGATGTATTTATCTAATATTGATTTATAGATCTTTTCAATAAATAATGCTTTATTAAAATTATTATATTTGTTTTTCTTTTTAGAAATAGTACCAGACAAATTTTTTCAAATACATTATCAGACACATTCAGACAAAATATGGTATTTAAAGAAACAGGTAAGATTATACATTTATTTATTTGTTTGTTTGCTGGTGTTTAACGCCACTTTCAACAATATTTCAGTTACATCCTGGCGGTCAGTTTTATTAGGGGAGGAAACCGGAGGACCCGGAGAAAACCACCGACCTGACGTAAGTCACTGACAAACGTTATCACATAATGTTGTACACCTCGCCCTGATCTAGATTCGAACTCACAACAGCAGTGGTGATAGGCACTGATTGGATAGGTAGTTTTAAACCCAACTACCATACGATCACGGTCACGATGGCCCCATTACAAATTTATCATATTATAACAATTTTAAGATAATTAATTGACGTCTTGACTCCGCTACGTTTAAACCTAAGGTTCATTAACCTTGAGGAATAGATACTAGTACATGTATATAACCTTAACCGATTATTAATATATTGTTTAAACCCTGAGGTTTGTTTACGCCCTCAACTTTTTTTATTATTTGACTTTTAGAGTACCTTATTAAACTTGTGTACTCTAAATTAAATGTCCACTTATTTTTTTTTATACCACAATAAATTCCGAGAACCCATTAAAGATTTTTTTTTAGAAAAAAAAAATTATGAATTACTCTTTATCCGGTGTTCTTTTAATTGAAACGTCGTGCGCACCACACGTTTCTGACTTACTAGTAACCTTCATCAAGTAAAAAGGTAAGAAAGTCAAATAATGTTAAAACTAAGAAAGTCAAATAATGTTAAAACTATTTGTGATCAAGTAAACAAATAGGACTAAAGATGATAGCCAAAATCAGCTGTTATTACATTTGTTTGTGGATATTTGCTATAGGATTCAGAAACAAAGTAAAGCCATCAGGTTTAAATATAATGGATAACCAACATTTGTTTATGGTTACCTGTGCATGAGGTTGATGACTCGTAGTTTTAAAATTATTTGTCCAGACCGTTTTCATACAGACATTTAAGCATTTAAATATGCATTTTGGAGCACAAAATTTGATGACAATAGAGATCACGACCGTTTGCCATGTGCGTCAGTTGAACTAATTAATAAACAGATCTGACAAACTTATAGCTTATATAGACTTGATTATGAGTAGCACGATGGCTTAGTAGATATTGTTTATGGTGTTTAACGCCACTTTCAACAATATTTCAGCTATATCGTGGGGGTCAGTTTTATTGGTGGAGGAAACCGGAGTATCCGGAGAAAACCACCAACCTGTTGCAAGTCACTGACAAACTTTATTACAAAATGTTGTATCGGGTACACCTCTCCATGAACGGGGTTCGAACTCACAACTTCATTGGTTACAGACACTAATTGCACAGTCCAACTACCATACGATCACGACCACGACGGCCCCAGTAACACGGTGGTTGTAATATATTAAACAGGAACTGCTAGCCTTTCGTAAACACCTGGGTTTACCTCCAGTCTTTTCATGGCGTCCGTGTTGGTCATCATTTTAACTTTTTGTGTTGTGATATTCTGTATTATTTTTCTTCGTTCTGTGTCTTATGCCTAATATTGCTTGTCCATTCTTGATTGACATTCTGGTTTTCTCTGACGTTTATTTAGAAGCCACGACATAACTGAAATATTGTTGAAAGTGGCGTTAAACACCATAAACCAAGCCTGACGTTTATTTAATATTGGCCTTTTATTATATTTCAGTTAGATTGCTTATCAAGACAATTTAGCCGACTACGGAAGTTAAGTGGATATTGATGACAAACAGATTGCTTTATCAAGACAATTTAAACACCTACAGCAGCTAAGTCTGATCATGATGGCAGATAGATTGCTTATCAATACAATTTAACTGACTACGGCAGCTAAGTTGATCATGATGAATGAAAAGATCGAAACATGTTGAACTACATGTATCTACTAAATACTGCATATTAATGTATGAACATTTTTGTAAGACATGGGATTCATTTAAACATTATTTATTAAATAAAAATTTAAATATGTTGCATGGTGGATATTGTTGTTCATAATGATTTAGAAAAATTCCAATTTTATTTTTTATTAAGCGGTATCTCTATAAACGGTTTTTCTCTATAAAATATACAAATTGTAAGACATAGCCAAGGTCGTCTTACATGTATACATTTTGTAGATTAAAGAATGAACCGAGGAATTATAATTGGGTTTGGTTTGTTTGGTTTATGGTGTTTAACGCCACTTTCAACAATATTTCAGTTATATCGCGGCGGTCAGTTTTATTGGTGGAGGAAACCGGAGTACTTGGAGAAAAATACCGACCTGCCGCAAGTCACTTACAAACTTTATCAGATAATGTTGTATCGCGTACACCTCGCCACGAACGGGGTTCGAACTGACAACTACACTTGGTGTTCGTATAGTAAAAAACAAAATCAAAACAAGAACACACAAGAAAAAAGCAATAACAAAAACAAACAAACAAACAAACAAACAAACAAACAAACAAACAAAAAGACAACAACAAAAAGGCTAAAAGTGCTGTGTGATTGATCATTTTTGAATGTTATCCATTTTTGACAGATTAAGTCTCCAAGTCAAAAGGTCAACGTGAATTGCTGCTGTATTCAACAAATTTTGGATTATTGTTAAAAAATTCTAATTATGTTATCATTTTTTGTATTTATAAGTCGAATCTGTGTCGTATTCAAAAGGACCAGAGCTCATGGCGAGGTGTACTCGATATAACTTTATGTGATAAAGTTTGTCAGTTACTTACGGCAGGTCGGTAGTTTTCTCCGGTTACTCGGTTTCCTCCGACAATAAAACTGACCGCCATAATATAACTGAAATATTGTTGATATGGCGTTAAACATCATAACACTAACCTTCCTAACACTTAAAGAGACCGGTGATTTGACGTCGAAATAACCTTGCTAAATTAAACTGAAAGCTTGCACGAATGGATCATGTGTTTACTTTCGATTCGAGGTATTCCAGCAAACCCCACATATTACTTCGAAAAAGTTGTTCAATGGAAGTCATCACTTCCCAGTTTTACGGTCACCACCATGATTTAGTTACCCTACCCGCTATGCGATATCTTTGTCACAAATGACCACCACGGATATGTTTCGTTTGTCGTAATTACAACCCAGTCCTTCCTTCATCATCGTATGTGTAACACGACATGTCACACTAGTGGAGAAAGAACTGCTTACGGAAGCCATAAATCGAAGACAGACAGACAATACAATGACCAAAAGAAACAAGACAAAAGGGTAAACAATAAACTATAAAACACTACACAGAAAGCTAAAGATAGAACAACACTAAACCCGGAAGGATAAACAGTTCCTGCTTCATTAGTGACACCCGTCACATATTCATTGATTGTTTTTATTACTTAAGCAGTTATTTGTAAAGCTTTTGTAATTGCTCAGAATGGTTACCTTGGATCCTGAATTTTTAATCTCGAACTTCAGATATTGAATCTTAAATTTCGAGTTTTGAATCTAGAATGATTATTCTGGGCTTTCGTGTCGTATCAGTTATATATTTTCAAGCATTTTGATCTCCAATCATATGAAAGATAGTAAAATATATTGACCAATCGGACAACAACTCACAGTATCAGATCGGTTGTACCAATAAACAAGGTTACGTCCGTAATAGAAACTGGAGATAGAGTCAATCCAGATTACACTATTTCAGTTTAGACAGACGGAAACTCATATAATACACAATTAGTTTGTTTAATATATAAACCTGCCATGGAGTGTAAGACATTTTAAAAACAGATAAATAAAACATCATTTTGTATATTCGTGTTGACACTCTTGACTACCGTACGATCACGAATTTTAGTGAATGATTGTTGCATGGCGAGAACAATTTATTTTCAATGAGATAATGATGCGGTCCGCTTTGTTCTAGACCAACACGCTTAGTTGTTTTTTTTTTGTTTGTTATTTTTTATAGTGCTAGCTAACTGAAACAACAGTCCGCGGCTAGACATGTCGCTCCACTCGGACACATTATTCCGATTCCGAGCTAACCAATATTTGCCCTTTCTCCTTAATGCTGCTTGCTTCGCGGAGAAGCAACAACTACCAATTTTATAGTCTTTGGTTTGACTCGATCAGGGCTCGAACCCACGATCTATCTCACTCGAGGCGAGCACGTTAACCATTACACCACCGATGCGGTTCACGATTTTTAGTTAAACAATAAAAATAAATGGATCAATACATGGGCAACATGTATATTTCAATATTGTAATAAATTTACTTTTCAATTAAAGTAATCGTCTCAATTTCCTTGTTTTAATAATAATAATAATAATAAAATCATATGAAAAAGTAACGCTGTTTGCGCGAGAAAAAAAATATAATTATTAGTTTTAGCATTCGTGAGAAAATCAGCCGGATCGGTAGTGTAATGGTTAGCGTGCTCGCCTCGAGTGCGGTAGATCGTGGGTTCGAGCCCAGGTCGGGTCAAACCAAAGACTATAAAATTGGCAGGTGCTGCTTCTCCGCTGAGCACGCAGAATTAAGGAGTAAGAGCAAAGACTGGTTGGCTCGGATTCAGAATAATGTGTCCGAGTGGAGCGACATGTCTACCCGCAAAATTGTTGTTTCAGTGAGCTAGTACTATAAAAACCAAACTATAGGCTTGTTAGTCTAGTACAAAGCGAACCTCATCATCATCACATTGAAAATTAACTTGTTCTCGCCATGATATAGCTGAAAAATTGCTGAGTTGGCATTTAAGAAATAATTTTTGGAGATTTTAATATGGGTAAGTCATAATAGGAAGGGGTAAGTTTGTTGGAGATTTTAATATGAGTAAGTCATAATAGGAAGGGGTAAGTTTGTTGGAGATTTTAATATGGGTAAGTCATAATAGGAAGGGGTAAGTTTGTTGGAGATTTTGATATGGGTAAGTCATAATAGGAAGGGGTAAGTTTGTTGGAGATTTTAATATGGGTAAGTCATACTAGGAAGGGATAAGTTTGTTGGAGATTTTAATATGGGCAAGTCATAATAAATCGGGGTATTTGATACCCTTTTGTTTACAAAGCCAAAACAGCACGTCATATTAGAATAAACAACAATCACTCACTCACTCGTGAGAAAATCATTAGGATAGGATTACCGTTACGGTGATAACACATAGGGTCAACACCACCTGTTTAGAGATAATGAATTAGGCCAAATAAGGAATGTATTTCGTTCAATTTGTTATTGTTTTGATGGTCCCTGCTCTCCTGTCAACGTTTTAAAATATATTTCATGACGAAAGGCTTAAAATCGGTAGACAATAGAACAATTAGATATTGTGTTGTAATGGACTCAGTTCGTCCCCAGCTCCCTTGTCAATGACTGCTGTGGGGGTTTAACACCACTTTCAAGAGCTATAGTTTTTTGTTATTATTGTTTGTTTGAGTATTCTTGAGGAAAGTATGTTGATGTCTTAGATAGTTCAAGTATTAAAATATTTAGTACAAATAGATTAGGTTGAAAAGACACGTGTGATCTTAACACCATCAAACAAATAAACACGTGTGATCTTAAAATGTTGCGGTTAATAATAATGGCATGTTATTTATATTATTTATTATAAAAAAGGAGGGGGGTGGGGGGTAACAACACTTTAAACATTATTTCAGATATGCCATAACAGTCTTTTTTGTTGCCTGTTTTGATTTTTATACTGCTAGCTAGCTCATTGAAACATCAGTCCGCGTGTAGACATGTCGCTCCACTCGGACATTTTATTATGATTCCGAACCAACTAGTATTTACTCTTTCTCCTTAATGATGCGTGCTTAGCGGAGAAGGAACACATACCAATAGTCTTCGGCTTGATCCGAGTGCGGCTCGAACCCACAATCCACTTCACTCGAATCGAACACGCTGATCATTACACCACCAATGCATTAAAATTGTTATTAATGACCCATATCCTAACATAACATTTTTCTTAACCACAGTTTTTTATTTACTTGAAATATCTCGAAAAAATAATTTTCTCAAGAAAACTCGAAGTAGCAATTATATATTTTTAGATTATTAGACAAACAGCATCAATGTTTGATTTTATTTTGTAAATATAACTAGAAAATCGAAAGCTCATATAATTGTACATCTATTTTTTTTTGTTGAAAGTGGCGTTAAACACCACAAATAAAACAAACAACAAATATCTATTTTTTTTGTCTGTTTAACTTGAATAAGGTAAAAAATGGAAGAACTGCCATCAACATAATTTTTAAATACCAGAAAGTACCACAAGTCATGATCACTTTCGTTCTTTTAAATTCAAAATACAAACAATTTATATATATGATCGAAATGTTTGGGGTGTGCGTCCAAATCTATGATGGGACGGACAAATGTGGGAGACAGTTTTCAGAATGGAAAGGAAATGGGAGCGTGACAATATTCAAAACTGTTAAGCAAAAAATATGGTACTTGGCTGCAAACCCTTATATACCAGTCTACAATTTTCTGATGAGAAAAGTTCCTTTATTTATTAAAATGTGAAGAATATGATATTGTAGAAATTATTGTGAGGGGAGTGAACGAAATGTATAATTAGGAGAAATGAGTTGATTGATAAATAATTTTTTTTTATGATTTCTGTAAAGGATATTTTTGTGTATTGTTTAAAAAATGATGGCAATTAATTGCACAATGTGATTGTTTCATGAAAATATAGATCACTATTATATGTTGTATTTTGTTTGATATTTGAATCATATTTAAAATGTACCACCTCTTCATACCAACTGTCGTCAGGGAGGCATGCGTTTCAAACATAGTTACTTTGTTTTGTATTTAATGTGTTGTTTTGGTAACAATCCTTTGTATATGAATTTCAAACAAATAAACATTCTGATCTGTTTAATTTTGTGATCCCATGTTAAAAATTCAGCTTTCTCTCTTCTGTCATAATTCTTATTTGATTTAAAAAAAAACAAAAAACAAAAACTTTTCAATATTAGAACATATTGATTGTTCAGTTGTCGATAAAACAACCTCTTGCACGAACCGCTATATCAATGAAAACTATACATTCATCACTTTCTTTATTTCTCTAAAACCAAATTACAATGGTACAGAAAACATAATAAACACAGATTATTACAATAAATGTAGTACGAATGTAGCAGTACATGGAGGTAATAACAGAGTATTAGTCAAATATTATAACATTTTACATTTACATATCATTTAAGTAGGAAAATGATATATTGATATATGATATATGTAAAATATGTATGGTAAACCTCAAATATTTTTATTATTCAATTTTGAATCACCTGCTTTTGGACACTTCTTTCATCTTAGTCAGGTAGACAGTAAGCTAATGGCCTACTTATCTCAGGATAGAATCATGGAGGTGTCGATTGACATTTTTTGCGGTTTGCTAAATAAAAAAAAAAAAAAAAAAAAAAAAAAAAAAAACTTAAACTATTTTGATAATGCGAAATAATGAATCAGGCTGTTATAATTATGTTGCTACAACAGTTTTGTATCTATACATATCTACTTTAATTTCAAATTATTAAATTTACATATACAAGTAAACCGATTTTTAAATAAAGACGAATACATGTAATAGTATCTTATACCCCGTTCACACTTGAAAATTTGCCTTGGGGCGAACCCGGGTTAGTTAATCCAGATTAACTAACCCGGGTTCGCCTCTGTTCACACTTGTTTTGATATAAATATGATTTGTCCCACTATGGGTTTTTCCCTTTGCCAAAAATAACCACGCATGCGCGAAAAATGTAAACAGCGTCTGTGACAACAAAATGGAAGCCTACAGTATTCTTCTTTTGTTTCATATGTTTACTTTTTTTTTTTTAATATTTCGGTCGGTTGTTCAAAATTTTAGCGCCTCCAAAAATACATTTTTCAGACAAAAAAAAAATCGCTTGCTCGCTCCATTTTTTAATGAAAAAATCTGAAGAACAAGTAATCAATAGACCTAATTTTATTTTATTTTTTTTTAATCTTAACATCAAGTTAAAATAGGTGGCACATGAATAATGAATCAATAATAGTTACTTAAAATGACCAATATATTTGTTTTGACAGACGCCAGGAAGCGTCACGTGTCTCCATAGCAATAACTTCACTTTAACTTCACTTTGCGTTCACACTAGATAACCGCGGTAACTAACACGGATTCGCCCCGCATTAACTCCACCTCGACTGAGGGGTAATTTTAATCCGGATTCGCCCCGGTATAAAGCGTTCACACTTATAAAATTTACCCTGGATTAATTAATTGGGGTCGAACCCGGGTTAAATTCCTATAGTGTGAACGGGGTATTAGTAAATAATATTATTGTACGAGTAATACGATTTAAAAAACCCCATTATTTCTAATTATAGATCATAAATAAACTAACAGAGTATTTATATATATTTTATATTTAATTTATGACTGAAACGTGATTATGTTTATCGCTGATGACCTATCGATAGCAACCATTAATATTATGTTACGATGTATTACATAGAAACTTTACGATTATGTTTATTTGAATTGTTTTGAAAATGGTTGCAAGGCAAGACAATTCTAATATTCATTGTTTATTATTATTTTTGTATGTGTATAATCTAATTATAAAATTGATAGACAATCGGAAGTAAATATTAATTCAGTTGAATACCAAAAATTAAAACGTACACTCATAAATTAAGTCATTAAGTTGGTTGTTTGGGTTATGATATAAATTAAGAGTGAGAGCGAATTATTGTTATATAAAAGACTAAAAAGATAGATTTTAAACCGCAAATATGCACCAAATCAAATTGATAATTATTATACTTCTGATGAGGTTTTGGGAAAAGTCAGTCGTTAACGGAGAAGTTAGTAATACACTTTGTGGTAAGTAATTTGATTTAAGGGTGTAGACCTGGGTTACCCTAAAATTTTCCCATCAATCAAATTTTTTTTTTTAATTTGCATCATGGAATAGTTATGTCTAAATACATTATCTGCCAAAGTTTCAAAAATATCCACCATGCCATTTTCTCCATAGCACATCCTAAATATAGCAATTTTGGGGGTATTCTGGACACTAAATGGTAATACTAGTTTCGGAAGATTCTAATAGATATGCACATTTATTTCTGATTGAAAGGGAATATTTTGGTTTAAATACACTTGAGAGTGTTGTTGTTGTTGAATAAATATGAAATATCTAGCATATCTGAATATTCTGTTTGGAGATAATCACGTGCAAAACAGTGGAAACTGCAAAAAAGAGGGGATGCCCTGAGGACCACCTTGGTATTAAAAATCGGATTAAAAAAAAAATTTTGTCAATTAATTTCTACCAAAAAATGCTACACTGAAGAATAGACATATAGACATCATTGCACCAAATTATACAAACTTTTACCGTCCGATTTTTAAAATATTTAAATTTATGTTTTTCGTGGCACCCAGAAAAAAAATGAAATTTTCGAGGAAAGTTACCACACACCCATCTTTTGCAAGTTTCTTTGTTTGTGAGATAAAAAATAACTAGTTACCAATAACAAACAACTTTTGAATTCTTATAATTGACACAGTGGATGTCCAAATTACCAGATGACTGCATTTGTCTTTTTTATTTTCAGGTCGGCTGGGTAGGGGGAGGGATGGTTTGAGGGTGAATATACTTGATTAATTCATTAAAAAAAAACAAAAAAAAAACACAGACAGCCACCCAGCTGTATTGTTAAATTCCTTTAAATTCTGTCCTCCAGTTTGATTCTGATTATTCTTTATTTGTCTTAGGAGAAGGGGACGGCGGTATAAGAGAGGATCAGATAATATTACAATCTTTTTCCCAAACATAGATTTCTATTTTTTACTACCGTATAATTTGCTCTATAGTTTCATAATATCTAAGATTCTGATGACTATATTTATTTTTTGTTTTTTTTTAACAAACCCTTGAAATTTAATAGAAAAAGGTTGTCACACAAATTGTGTTACATTTCTGGCATTTTTGACAACATATTTCGATGAACATTTTTTCTGGAAAGAGATATTTCAATGATATTTTGTGGGCATATAATAATAACACACTGCCTGACATTGGCATAAGCAGCAATAAGCTATTAAAATACAAGGAGCACAGCTATGGAAAGGTAAAAGGAAAAGGAGTCATATTTTTTAACTGGCCAAATCCAATGTAAACAATCTTTATCACCAAGAAGCTTGGAATTGAGGTGGAATTTTCGAGATTACACTGAAAATAGAGTTATCTCCCATACCCTAGGCCTACACCCTTAAAATATCAACCAAAATACTTTTATTCAAACGTATATTAGGATTTTAAGATAGTTTTAAGCTGAGATAACATTTGTTCGTTTATCCGATCAGTCAGCAGAAATTGAAACTCTCAGATACCAAAAAATAAAACATAAAAAGGAATTTACTGTATGTAAATTTTACAAGTGCATTCGTATAAGAAAATTTGAAGATACCAGAGGGGAAATCAGAAGCCGTAAATCGAAGGACATACCATTCACAATGGCCAAGAACAAAAGGTCAAAAGGACAATGCAATGGCCAAAAGAAAAAAAGATAAGCAATGATCTACAAAACACTACACAGAAAACTAAAGATTAAGCAACTCGAATCCCACTAAAAGCCGGGGGTGAGTGAGCCAGGTGCCCCGGAAGGGTGAGTAGTTCCTGCTCTACTAGTGGCATCCGCCGTGTTACTCCTGTTGTAATTTCGCCTTCAGTTTTTAACAATTAAATATTTAGAAAATATAAAACTATTTTTTCAGATGCTTTGGA
>MJUT01007303.1:30204-57834 GCA_002080005.1 Gigantidas platifrons
CTGCGAGGCTCTGCCGAGCAGTCCCCCTATTTCGTGTCCAATACAAATAAATATCATATAAAAAGACAGCATACCTATATTGTTTTTATACTGCAATACTGTATTTTTTCTCACTGTTTTCTATGGAAAAAAATAATTAAAATTCTTATTCCCCGTCATGGGCCCGATTTAAAAAATGCTTTATACAGGACATTGTCCAGTATAAAGCAAAAGTTCCAAAAAGGGGTGTGACCTAAATGCTTTATACAGAACATTGTCCAGTATAAAGCAAAAGTTTATATGACCCCCTTTATCAATGCTGTAAAGTTACCAATTGCAGCATAAATCAGAATAAGTACTACTGGCCCTTGCATAGCGAATCGATTGCGAGATGTAAACACTATATGCAGGAGAAGCTGGTATGTTGCTGGACAAATGTGGAAAATTTATGATTTTAAAATTGAAGTGATCCCTGTAATGTTCATATTACTTAAATGACTGATGACTAAAATCCATGTAATTCTAATACTACAGTGAAATCTGACTAAACCGGACCCTGGGTAAACCGGACTCCTGTCCATTCCGTTCTAAATTTCACATCCCCAGATATTTCCTTAATAATTTTTTTAAAGATCAATGAATAAACCGGATACTGCACATTACGAATTCCGGCCTTGACTTGCGGTCCCAATACACTAATTACTGTCATAATTTATCTCCATAAATCGGTCATGGCTCAGATCAATCAACCGTGTGCTTACATATGTGAATATCGATCAGTAGTAATTGAAGGGGCGTCTGAGGGTAAACGTATTGAAAGTGTTTATCAAAGTTTGTATATTAGCACACCTGTAATTAGTGATCATCGGAAACTCATGTGGTTAATGTTTAAATGTTCATTAAATGTTAAACAAACATGGAATCAACCCCAAAAAATCGAAAACTTAATCAAGATGAAATACCCCGTACAAGTGTTTGTTTTCGCCGGGACGCTCTTAAAATATCCAACATGGGGGAATCCTTCCCGAAAACATTTCATATGATGACAATGATCATGAATGAACAACAAACAATGCCTTATTATTTAAGTGATGAACTAGCATCCAAGCCATACAATCATAACTTGAGATGATTTATTGTTAATCAGATTATAGTCTCCACAGCTGGGATTATTCAAACTTCCAGACTTGACATAAAAAATTACAAATACATTTGATTTTTTTTTCTTTTTCATTTCAATCATTAAAAGCTTGTGTAAGCACAGTCTGGCAGTCTAATTATACACGAAGTAATTATGACACCTTTATACATACACATTTTCAATCTTATCGACAGCATTATTGATTATTTTACGTATGGTTAGATATAGTCACACTTTTATTTTTGGTTTATTTTTGTATCAACGTTTACTGGTTCAAGACACAACTGCACTAGAGAGTATTACATAAAATGTAATTCTTTGAATAATTAAAAGTATTATACGCATTTAATGATTTTGTGGAATAGTGTACAAACAGGTAAAGAAATACAAAAATATTAGACAGTAGTAAATGTGCACCCTCCTGCAACATAAAGAATCTGGACAAAATCCAGTGCATTATGCATAAGAAATTACGATACTCAATTATTTCAAAACAATTCCTATTTTGAATTGTTAGTTAAGCAATTCAGACAATGTAATTCTAATATAACGGTATATTTGCTAAAATTTGATTTTTGTTAAAACTCAGGATCGGAAAAATTAAGTATACCGCTGAAAAAATCCTCCAATTTGGAGGAAAATCGCTACATTTGGCTCCCGTGAAAAAAAAACTTAGAAAAAAGAAGGGATGAAATTTTAATTGTCCATTGCTGCTTTAGTATAACTCAAAATGAGCTCAAATTTTAATTGCAGCTACATGGGAAGGAGTAGTTTAACATATATTCCGGGTTTTCCTCTGCATTTTTTTTTGTCAGCCGATTTATACCGATTATGCAAATTAGGTATATTTTGATAAAAGATCACATTTAAATCTTCTACTCTGAAACTGCTGAACTAAATTAAACCAAACCTGGCAGGGATGGCCCATTGGTGGGTCCATATCAAAATTGTGTCCGACAGCCCCACCCATCATTCAAGATGGCTGCTGTTACTAAAAAAAGAAATTTCTTCAATTGTCCATTGCTGCTTTAGTATAAGTCAAAATGAGCTCAAATTTTAACTGCAGCTACATGGTAAGGAGTAGTTTAACATGTAGTTCATTTCAATCTGTGATTTTTTTTTTGTCAGCCGATTAATACCGATTATGCAAATTAGGCATATTTTTAAATAGAAAAAGAGAGGGGATGAAATTTTAATTGTCCATTGCTGCTTTAGTATAAGTCAAAATGAGCTCAAATGTTAACTGTAGCTACATGGCAAGGAGTAGTTTAACATATATTCCGGGTTTTTCTGTGAAATTTTTCTGTCAGCCGATTTATACCGATTATGCAAATAAGGCATATTGATGTCTCCCAAACGAGACATATTGTGTTTGCTCTGTTTCTTATTCTTATTCTTATTATTCTTCTTCTTTCTTTCTTTCTCTCTTTCTTCCGCCGAAAGTGTGTCCGACACATTTCACGACGACTACTGAAAGGAAATCAATGAAACTCCACAGGAATGTTAAGCACTATGGGCTGTTTAAAAAAAATGACTCAATTTCTTTTATCATTGACCATTCTAATATGTGATGACTTAAATTGAATCTTTTTGTATCAGAGTATGTACTTTGGTACATAGAACCTTGCTGCAAAATTTCACGGCATTATCTGCTACCACTAAGAAACAGCGTCCAAAAAAATGTATAAAAAAATGTCAGGAGTGTAACACTTTTAGTGTGACATTTACAAAGATGCATGTACTGCCATGGTGTGTAATTAGAAAACAAATAATTGTACAGTAGAAAAATATATCTTATGGAAAAGTTTGATATTTTAGCTAAAATTTCATGCATAATTTATGCATTTTTTTGTAAATTTGAAGACATGACCAGATAGGCAAAAGTACCAAATATCAAAAAAATAAAGGTCAATAAAACTGTTTGTTGTCTAAAAGTGAAATTATCTAGGTATGTAGCATACTTCTCAACAACTGACAATGGTTAATTGTCTCCTTAAGTATCATACCTCAAACCAGAAGCATCAACATGTCTCTGTGAGCTTTTACATCAATCCTATATTCAATAGAAGAACACCTGTGGAATATGTCAGGAGTGTAACATTTAAATTTACAAGGTCATAATTTTAACACAATCTTATTAATTATAATATTTTGTGTTTTAATTTAGTCAACAGTCATGTCAAAGATCATGAGTGACAAGCATAATGATCTGTTGACCGCCAGTTCTTTTGTGTTGCCAAAACATATATGTCAGGAGTGTAACGCTTCTATCCAATTAAATACAAGCACTATTGAACTTACTTTTTAGTCAGATTTAGAAAATATGGTTGACTGAAACTGACCAACTGTATCTTGTTAAGGTATTGTAATGCAATTATATTTTATTTGTAGCTTTCTATCTCCTTGTTATAATTTATTTAAGCCGCTGATTGAAAAATAATCTATATAATCATGAGCACTTCAAAAAGTTTTTCAAAAATGATTAAGACATTCTAGTTTTCACAAAGCAGAAATGAAGGATATAAATATTGGTAATTAAAATATTAAATGTTTTGTGAATAATGGTCTCATTCATTGGAAAAAAGCTATGTATTTAACTATCAACATTAAATGTTAGACTCCTGACACAAATCCTACTTTTTAGCTATTTCCATCATTTGGCGTACGTCGTAGTAATTTTTTTAAAAGTCATTTCCTCTGAATCCAATGGGCAGATTGATACCAAAATTGATGTGGATGTTCCTCTATATGGTATCTATTTCAAAACTTTTGCTGTGATTTTGATCAGTCGACAAATATGCCTGCCAATACGTCATTCTTGTCAATAGACCATAGCTCTAAAATTACCAATCTCATGTCATATCATCAAAATTAAAACAGACAGAGGAAAGTTAGGGTGAGTCCTTCCTTCTTCAGCATCAAAAACTCTACAAGTCTCCATTGAATTGAACATTTGTTACACTCCTGACCTATGTTTGTACTTACCACCAAACAAAATATTAAAACAATGTGAATAAATCAAACAAATGTGAACTTTTCTGATGTAATAAGAAAGCAAGCGAGAAGTAACTAAATTTGGTATGGTATGTAAATAATGTATTTTTAAAGTAATTGACTGCCTTAAGTTACTTGATACAGCTGCTTGCTGTCAACTTTAAGTCTTAATATCAAGCAAATTAATATTTCTCTAAATATATAATTGTTAAATTATATGTTGATGGCCTGTTTTAATCATTGGACTCCAATTTCAACACCTATTTCTGTTGAAATATTCACTTTAGTTGATATATATATATATACAAAAATATGTCAGGAGTGTAACAAAATTACGTAAAAATACATGTGTTTTTCATTTGTCATTTGTGAATAATGCAAAAATGAATAAAGCAATTTCTATAAAATTTTCAGTGAATGAATTAGTATCGTGTATGTGTCTTCAAATGTACTTTTCATATTAGTGTGGAACCTTTTTAAGAGAAACAGAAACTTTTGTAATGGGAAACCAAACAATTACTTAAAAAATTGTGAAAATACATTAAATTTTATCTCTAAATTAAAAATATTGGTTAAAAATGATCGGACATTAATTTTTGAACTTCGTTGTATCAATAAATTAATAATGTACAATAATTTTAGAATTACTTCTTTTGTAATCTTGTTGAGAAATATTGTTAGTGTTACAAAAATATAGATCAAAAGCCATTAATAAAATGTTGCAATTGTTTTTTTCTTAATTTCTTTCACAAACCGATGATAAATTAGTAAACTTGGACTTCTGTGGGTCCTTAAAATTCAATAGGACATCAATTTCCAATTACTTTGATTTTGGTCACCTATGTCACACTTTGGGGTCATTTATTTTTAAACAGCCCCTATGAGTAGATGTGCAGACTACTTTCTGAATTTTCAAAATGGCTGCCGTTGCCATGGAAATGGCCAAAATGCAAAACAAATTAAAAACACAAAAATTATCAATGCAGGTTACTCGCCGGACAGAAATTGATGAAACTTGATAGGAACAACATCCACATCTAGTGGAACGATATGAGCTAAAAAATCGGAATCGGTTGGAAAACTTTGCCTCAGTTCCCATGGAAACAAAAAAGGAGAGATTTAAAATGTTTTTAGGTTCCTTTTATCAAACTTCATGAAACTTTGTAGGAATATCCACGTAGTGTGTGGCAGCTTTGGGGGTTGAAAACAACTCAAAATGCAGCCGTTTCTATGGTAACCAAGGTACAAAATGGCCGCCAAATACACAAATCCTCCGATTTGGGCGAAATTTGGTTTCCAAGTATATTATGATGCTGCGAAATGATATTCACCGTTGGTTTGCTATAACGACCATCTTTAATCCAAAATTGATGCCAAAATACAAAAATCCTCCGATTTGTTCGAAATTTGATTTCCAAGTAGACTATGATGTGGCGCATTGATATCCATCGTTGGTTTGCTATGGTAGCCATTTCAAATCCAAAATGGCCACCATAATGCAAAGCTCCTCCGATTTGGGCGAAATTTGGTTTCCAAGTAGATTTTGATGTTGGATATTGATACCCATGCCATAGCCATTTGAAGGATCATATCATATCTTGTGCATTGTTCGTTTGGGGGACATTTGTAGCGCTCTGCGCTACAGTGACCTATATTTTGATAAAATATCACATTTAAATCGTCTCCTCTGAAACCACTGAACCAAATTAAATCAAACCTGGCAGGGATGGTCCCTGGGTGGGTCCCCTTCCAAATTGTGTCCGATAGCCCTGCACTCCATTCAAGATGGCTGCTGTTACTGAAAATAGAAATTGCTGCAATTGTCCATTGCTGCTTTAGTATTAATCAAAATGAGCTCATATTTTAGCTGCAGCTATATGGCAATGAGTAGTTTAACATATATTCTGGGTTCTTCTGTGATATTTTTTCAGCCAGTTTATTCCATTTAGGAATATTATGAGATAAATGATGTGATCTTTGAGTTGAAATGATCTTTGGGTGGCCCACTTTCAAAATTATGTGTAACACCCCCATTTTCTATTAACTTCAGATATAAACTTGAAAACCAGGTGAGCGATTACAGGATCATCAATTTTTTTTAATTTTTTATACTTTTCGTCTTATATTTCAAACACTATAAGAGATTAAAGGTTAAGTTTAAATAGCAAATATACGCAGCATGTCAAGATCTACCTTCCCTGCAATTTTGAAGTAAATTGGATTACCCATTTTGGAGTTATTGCCCTTTTTTCATCAAGTTTTCAAAATTTTAATACTTTTCGTCCTTTATTTCAAAAACTATAAGAGATAGATGTTAAGTTTAAACTGCAAACATGTTCAGCATGTCAAGATCTACCTACCCTGAAGTAAATTTAATTACCCATTTTGGAGTTATTGCCATTTCTACCTCACCTGGCCAAAGGCCATGTGAGCTTTTGCCATCATGTTTCGTCCGTCGTATGTCGTCGTCGTCGTCTGTCGTAAACTTTTCACATTTTAATCTTCTCCTCAGAAACTACTGAGCCAATTTAGACCAAGCTTTGGTGGAATGGTCCTATGATGGGCCCCTTCCAAACGTGTGTCCGGTGATCCTGACTTCCAACCAAGATGGCGCCAAGCTAAAAATAGAAAAAAGGGGGATGAAATTATAATTGTCCATTGCTACTCTAGTATAAGTCGAAATGAGCTCAAATTTTAACTGCAGCTACATGGCAAGGAGTAGTTTAACATATATTCCGGTTTTAGCGCACCTGGCCTTTAGACCATGTGAGCTATTTCCATCACTTTTCGTCCGTCAATATTTCACATTTTAATCTTCTCCTCAGAAACCACTGGGCCAATTGCCACCAAACTTTGGTGGAATGATCATTGGATGGCCCCCTTCCACAATTATGTACGTGAAAACAAAAATTTCGCTCGCCGCCTCACTATTTTTGTCTAGTAAATCCGAAGAACAAGATTTTGTTTTGGTGTGCATAACATAAATTTTTTTTTAATTACATTACAAAATCTCAAGCACTTTGATGACATTTTATATTTTGTTTTAACGGTTATTTTAACATTAAATAATGTTAGCACATCAAACACTGTTTCTTATGATGCATGATAATCTTGTCCAAATAAAAAAAAAACAGAAAAACAAATCGGTGATTGGATCTCACGATGTTGTTATCGGGAGTCATGTGTGAAAACCATTACGCCACCGCAACGTGAATATTAAGAGGGTAGAATTAAGTTATATATAAATCAAATTGACATTATTACAATTATTCATCGGGAATTCACTTTATGAAAGAGCTAAATAAAATATATTTGTCAAAATAAATAAAAATATTAAAAAGTAAAGAGATTACTAAAAATAGAAAGTTGCGATGTGTCGTTTACATGTCCAATGAATTAATTTCTAAGATAATCTGACGTACTAATAGTTTTAGTGATTTTTCTTTTTGGTTGTTTGTTTTGTTTTCTGTACTTTTTGTGAATTGTGGGGATAATATTAAAGTATACATTAGTATAGTAACACATGAGATTCCACCGAGGGTTAGAAAAAAAAACACGTCGGACTCGATGCACAATCAGATCGGCAGTATTTGATATGACTTCCAAAATTTTGCCATTTTTTTTTCTATTTAAAACAAATTCGGTAAAAATCAGTATGAAATACTGGGTTTGTTGTATAAAAGAGCCTTGTTTGATCTCCAATAATTTGTACATTATTTATTTTAATTAAAACTATTTATTTTAGTAATGAAAGAGCTTAAAGTTACGAAAGATCAAGGTTACAAAGCTACGAAGGTACGAGATGGTAACGCCATCTATCGGGATAATTTATTATGACACAGTGACCCTTGACCCACTTTAGCACGTTCTACCAGTTTATGCATAATATGTAGGATAAATATGTACATTACTCTAAATTTGATATTCTATATTGTTACTAGATTGTATAGTGCGGAGATAAAACCATATAACACATGCAGATTTATTTTCACGAATTGCATGAATTATGTAAAGATACGAGTGGTTTAGTTTATGGTTGGTTTTATGGTGCTCAATGCCACTTTCAACAAATTTCAGTTTTATCGTGGCGGTCAGATTTATTGGTGGAGGAAACTGGAAACCACCGACCTGTCGTAAGTCACTGACAAACTGAGAATTTCTCGATTGGTATTGTCTTTTGGATTGAAGTGAGAATATACTCCATTTACTGTTAAAGAACCCGAGGGGAATAGTCAAATTATTTGAATTTTCATTTTTAGAAGGGATGGGAAACATGTAGATTTGTGTTACACTCTGTGTTTCTAGCATCCAAAAGAAGGAGGAAAAATCCAATAAGATAATTAGCTAAAGATCACTGGTTAGAGTCGTAGGTCTTATTCTGAGAATACAAATGTATGTCCAATTCAGCATCTTCTCTCTTAACCTATGCAATGGCGTATTCGTCAACGGAATCCATCATTATTTTGAGAGAAAAAGTATTCCTCAAAGTCATGTAATGCCTTTTTGAAATTGGTTTAATTTTAAAATATAATCTGCAGTTGTATTCTGAAAATACTTGGGAACATGGAATGTCAGTTCTTTATGATTCAAGATGTTGATCAGATTGACGGCATCGATTCCTCAATAAGCAAAACTAAAATGAAGGAACTGTCTGTTTTCTTGTGATTACAATTTCATCAGAACTGAATTTAAAATTCGAAATTTAGTCACATCACAAATAGTACTAATTGCCAGTGGATAATTATTGGGTAAAACCCATTAGATTTGATAAAGTTGATACTTTTTAATTTCATTACAGTTTTTAAGTTCTATATGCATCTATATGAATTTGACATGAAGTTCAGATTACTATCTATACACGTGTCTATATAGTTTATGTCATCCATATTTAATGCGCTTGTTGGAAATTGTCCAATCTACTGCCATATCAATATTTTATAATACCAAGGTACCGTGATTAAGGTTTCTGAATTATATGACAGTCAAGAAAACATTTATTTTCCAACCAAATTTTACAAAATAAGATATCGATATTTTTTACCCTAGCGATTTAAATTGTATACTTCTATTGTTGAGTGTTTTCTGTAAGTTGTTCTGCAATATTGATCACTTTGTATTTTGCTATAAAAAAACATTAAACACTATTTTTATCTTATAGAGATATTTTAGTATATTGTCAGACAATAGTTGTACAACAAGCTAAAACATGTGAAATGTCAATGAAATACCCTCTGTATGAATGATTTAAAATTTGATACCAAATATAAGGTACTCATTGACCTAAAATTAGTTGTTCTTTATATCCATTATATTACAAATATCTAAAAGGGCCGAAGGGCTTTCATGTTAAATTCTGACTACACTAGCAATACCTCAAGTGATAAGGGTTTAAGACACATCTCAAAGTCATCTCGATAAAGTCTTAATAAATGTTCTACCTTCCCTTTTCCGAAGAAGTGTAGTAATCACGATTGGATTGAAACAATCGTTGAAATAAAATTAAGAAACAATTCATGGTAGCCCGAATTTATATTATTTTTACCACGGGTAGGTATTTTATGCCAATTATTTTACCCCGAGCGTTAACGAGGGGTAAAATATAGGCATAAAGTGGCTACCTGTGGTAAAAATAATATACATTCGGGCTACCATGAATTATTTCGATTCTAATATGTAAAAATTGGTACAATATCGTTATAAATTGTCGATGACGTCATAAATTACTATGGGTGTAGGTATATATTATGCTTACCACGGGTTTGGACTCAAAGCGTTTGAAGGACGTCATATTAGAATTGTAGATATCTAATTTAGTGCACACGACACGTTCAATAAGATCCAAGTGACGATGCACAGCCATAGACCACACTGTATATTTACATGTCTACTGTGACCGTACATATACAGTCACACCTGTATTAAGAGGTCATGAACGAGATAAAATGACCTTATAAGACAGGTGGCCTCTTAAATGAGGTTTAATTCATATAAAATGTTCTGTGACAGGACAAGGAAAATTTGACCTTTTAATAGAGGTGACTGCTTAATAGAGGTGACCACATGGACATGTTTTACTGTTGATAACTACTGTGTGTGTAGTTACATTTTGTATATTCAGTTATCCTGCAATTCGGTCATAATAAATGGGTTGAGTAACACTTTTCACATTAGCTATTATGCCACGCCCCTTACCGGAACTACTATTGAGGTATCAATGGGGTTTGTGTTATGTTTTTTAATTATTAAATTAAATACCCTTTCCTCAAATTTTACGGCAGGAAAAATACAATATTGGTGTATTGGCGGTAAATATAGAATTGATGTGGCTCGGCTCGAAACGGATGGAAAGACTCACAAAAGCTTGTCTTTTCCCCATATCTGAGCCTCGCCACATCAATTCTATATTTACTGTCAATACACCAATATTGTAAATATCCACCGTGGTTGTAGTTATATTTAGATATCCACTGTAGTCGTAGCTATATTTAGATATCGACTGTAGTCGTAGCTATATTTAGATATCGACTGTAGTTGTAGCTATGTTTAGATACCATCTGTGGCCTTAGTTATATTTAGATATCTACTGTCACCGTGGTTATTTTTAGATATCCACTATGGTTGTAGTTATATCTAGACATCTACTAAGGCCGTATTTATATTTAGACATCCACAGTTGTTGTAGTTATATTTAGATAGCCATTGTGGCCGTAGCTATATTCAGATATCTACTGTGATCGTAGTTATTTTTTAGATATCCACTGTCGTCGTACCTATTATTAGATATATTCTGTCGACGTAGATATAGCTAGATTATAGTAGGTATCCACTTTGGCCGTAGTTATATGGAGAAATCCTTTATGTTGATGTATCTATATTTAGATATCCACAGTTGCCGTGTTTATTTTAAGATATCTACTTTGACCGTCCTTATTCCTAGATATATGCTGGGCATGTATTTATATTTAGATATCCACTGTGGACATCCTTATTCCTAGATATCTGCTGTTGTCATAGTTATATTTCGATATTCACTGTGACTATATTTATATTTAGATATCTACTGTGGATGTAATGTTATTTAGATATCCACTCTGTCCGTAGTTATATTTATATATCAACTGTCGCTGTAGTTATAATAAATATTTACTGTTACTATAGTTATATTTAGATATCTACTAAGACCATGGTTACCGTATGATAAGAAGTAGTGCTGAACTTTTCTAGATATCAACGACGTCTTCCTGTAACAAAAACTCTGTCATAAACAGTAACAATAACGTTCTGTCGTTTTTAAGCATCAAGAGCGATGTCTATGCTTTAAGAACGATGTACTGAGTGATATTTACTTTGATCAGACATGTCACTATGACTCTATCTTTTGAAGGTGTCAACGATGGAGTCTTGTTCCAATTTACAGTAACATAAATTGAGTGATAAAGAGTACAACCGGTACCGAGGTCCTATATTTTGACAGTTGTCAGTATCACAAATAGTGACTGTACAATTGATCTTGTATCATAACGTAACATGCAACACTGTGATATTTTGTGCTGCTATCATTCTATCTTCAGTCAATATGAACAACGGTGTCCAGTTCCACTGTTAAACAACAGAAATACTGTGATATGTCGTGCTGCTAACATCATTTCTTCAGCCAATATCAATAACGGTGTCCAGTCTCACTGTTAAACAACAGAAACACTGTGATATATCGTACTGCTAACATTCTATCTTCAGTCAATATATAAAATGGTGTCCACTTTCATGGTTAAACAACAGAAACACAGTAATATATCGTGGTGCTAACATACTATCTTCAGTCGATATCAACAACAGTGTCCCGTGTCACTGCTAAACAACAGAAGCACTGTGATATATCATGCTGCTAACATCCTTCCTTCAGCCAATATTAACAACAGTGTTCAGTTCCACTGTTAAACAACAGAAGCACTGTCATATATCGTGCTACTAACATCATATCTTCAGTCAATGTCAACAACAGTGTACAATTCCACTGTTTAACAACATAAACACTGATATTTCGTGTTGGTAACTTTCTGTCTACAGTCAACATCAACAGCGGTGTCCAGTTCCACTGTTAAACCTCATGAACACTTTGAGATAGCGTGTTGTAAGGCTGTGTACCTCATCACATTTTTAAAGTACTATAATAATTGTATATATTTTGATAAAAGATCACATTTAAATCTTCTCCTCTGAAACCGCTGAACCAAATTAAACCAAACCTAGCAGGGATGGTCCCTGAGTGGGTCCCTTTTAAAAATGTGTCTGACAGTCATGCCTCCCCCCCCCATGTTCTATTAACTTTAGATGTAAAGTTGAAAACCAAGTGAGCGATTACAGGCTCCTGGGAGCCTCTAGTTTTAATTTAGTAAGAAACACTATTTTTATGGGGTTATGCCATAACAAATCCTTTGAATCCGCTACTGCAAATACAACTGACATTCAGGTGTTGCACATGATAGTTGTTTAAACTAGAATTATATGCATGACCTATTTCGGACTCGATCAATTGTCTTCTATTTTAATTGGCATTTAAGTCAATTCAAAATGTAAATAAAACTTGCATACAATATTTACATAGATTGTACATCAGACACTACCTATGTAAATGTTCTTCCACAATCAGTAAAGGAAATCAGATTTTTAGCCGAGTTGCAACGAAGTTGCAGTCGGCTTATGTTTTGGCAAAAGGATTCGGGCGTACGGGCGGGCGGGCGTATGCATATCTTCGTTAACGCGATAGCGCTCTTAGTTTTTGATCGATCAACATAATTTTTCGTAGGAAGCATTATTACACTATTATTTAGAGCGAGTTCGAAATTCAGATTAATCTATTGTTTTTTTCTTGTAAAAGCATGGGTTTTTTATTAATAGGAAAATATATATTTTGAGAATGATCTTCGTTAACGCGATAGCACTCTTAGTTTTTCTCCGATCAACGTAATTTTTGGTATGAAGCATTATTACACAATTATTTAGAGCGAGTTCGAAATTCAGATTAATTCAGATAGAAAAAGTACATATTTTGAGAATTACACATTTCTCTGAAACTACATAAGATAGAAACTTCATATGTGGTATGGGTGGAGATGCCAATGTGAAGTTGTGCATTCAGAATTTTTTTATCCCCGGGGCTGAGCCCCACCCCGCTGGGGAATCTGTTTTAAAAATGTGATCTAGATCCCCACCCTTAAACCATATATATTGATGATCAGGGTGACTAGGCAAATTAAATGCATTATAGTTCAGGCCCCAGGATCATACACCATCCCCTACCTGAAGTGAACATTTTAATGGTTGCGATCCCCATCCCTAAACCATATATATTTATGATTAGGGTGACTAGGCAAATTAAATGCATTGTAGCCCAGGCCCCAGGGTCATACCCCACCCCCTCCCTGAAGTGAACTTTTTAATGATTGAGATCCCCACCCTAAACCATATATATTTATGATCAAGGTGACTAGGCAAATTAAATGCCTTATAGCTCAGGCCCCGTGGGTCATACCCCACCCCCTACCCGAAGTGAACTTTTTAATGGTTGAGATCCCCACTCTTAAACCATATATATTGAAGATCAGGGTGACTAGGCAAATTAAATGCATTATAGCTCAGGCCCCAGGATCATACACAACCCCCTACCTGAAGTGAACTTTTTAATGGTTGCGATCCCCACCCCTAAGCCATATATATTTATGATCAGGGTGACTAGGCAAATTAAATGCATTATAGCTCAGGTCCCAGGGTCATACCCCACCCCCTACCTGAGGTGAACTTTTTAATGATTGAGATCCCCACCCCTAAACCATATATTTATGATCAGGGTGACTAGGCAAATTAAATGCCTTATAGCTGAGGACCCATGGGGGGGAGGGGTCATACCCCATCCCCTACCTGAAGTGAACATTTAATGGTTGAGATCCCCACTCCTAAACCATATATATTTATGATCAAGGTGACTAGGCAAATTAAATGCATTATAGCTCATGCCCCGGGTGTTCACATCCCACCCCATACTTGAAGTGAACTTTTTAATGGTTGAGATCCCCACCCTTAAACCATCTATATTTATGATCAGGGTGACTAGGCAAATTAAATGCCTTATAGCTCTGGCCCCGGGGGTGTCATACCCCACCCCCTACCTAAAGTGAACTTTTTAATGGTTCAGATCCTCACCCTTAAACCATATATATTTATGATCAGGATAACTATGCAAATTAAATGCCTTATATCTCAGACCCTGCGTGGTCATTCCCCACCCCCTACCTGAAGTGAATTTTTTAATGGTTGAGATTCCCACCCCTAAACCATATATATTTATGATCACAAGACCAACTGATTTTGACTTGCAACTCGGCTGTTGCATCTCTGATGCTTTTCGATTTTTTAAAGAATTAAATTGTAGAGAGAAAAAATTACAATGGGATATAATATGTTATATACTTGTACACATCATGGCATTTTAATTTAATTCTCTTTCAAAGATGTCTATCTAAACACCAACCTATTTAAAATTAGATGTTTGTCGGACCGTTTACATTTGATAGCCGGAGTGTAAGTTGAATGCTTGATACACATTTCAATTTGATTGTCTTAAGAGAAGTATTAGTGAACAACACAGTTTGCTAAACACATTCAACTTCGTTATTGTATTCTAATATGATCATACATTTGTTCTCCACAGAACTAAAGACTATACAGACAATGGGAGCTCTTGACACGGTATGTATAGTGATGTAAAGTAAAGTGAAATATGCACAACGTAGGTGACTGTGAAGGGGGAGGGAGTGCTATTATGATTATGGATGCCATCAGATCAAGGGTTGTTCTTGGTGAAGCTCACACATTTAGGCGATATGAAATGATAATTTGCATGCGACAATTAGCAAAAAAAAAATCAGAGACGTATAAAACTATCCTGCACCCATCCCGTCCTCCTTCTGATGGAATCATATCATGTTAGTACTGTAAGTCAGTAACACAATGTTTACTAACAACTCCTACAGTTTAAACGGGAATTCTTCAACACTTTTCTTGATTGATTATTCCAATACGAATATTTTCAAAGATCATTATCAGTATACATGTAGTATATGTTTGCTATACGGTACCATGTCTTTATTTTATATCATATTGTAGTAATTAACATTTTTAAGAATTCAATATGACGGCTAGAATCCTTAATTACAACATATTTGATGATTTGACGGCACACATTAGTCAATGAAAGAACGTGTTATATAGTATTTGATTTTTTTAAATGTTTCACAATTATCTTTAACTTTTCTCATTTTATTTCAGAAACTTTACGATGCTGCATATCATAATGATATGGAGATGGTAAAGGAGTGTGTTCAGAAAGGTGCTGATGTCAACTATCAAGTTTATAGTGTAAGTAGTATATATAGTATATAACACACATTATGAGATCATTAAAATAATATAATAACATGTGAATAGAACAGAACATCACGTGTGTGTAAATATCTAGTAAACTGGTAAATGTGAAACACACCTCAGAATGAACCGGGTATGAGACTACCACATTGTCTTTACAAAGTGACTTCATTAAGGCTGAAAGCATAAACAATGTTACGGTGAAAGTACAAACCTAAATAGAAGACAGTTTGGAAATGATAGAAAATGTACAGTTCAGAGAAAAATAATATATCGGTCAAAAATTCAAGGGGGGGGGAGAGTTTGAATAAAGATTACAAAGTGAATAATTTGAAGAACAACGACGTTTCGATTGTTTGTAGTCCCTTTAAATACAAATTTATTGTAACAAGAATGAAATATGGCCCTTATTAGTAGATACACTGCTTACTTACTTTTATTGTAAAAAGTGGCAATTTCCAAATATGATTTTTTTTATTTTTCATTTCTTATAATAATTAGCTGTTTTATTTTGAAAAGGGTCTAAATGGGGATCCTATTTCTGAAATTGTTCATTCAAGAAGCATATATGAAAGGTCTACATATTTGTTTTTCCTTCCAAGTTTCATGTGTTTTTTTTTAACTCATCTTTTGCCATAATTTATCGTCCTTTTGGTGAACATCTCGACCCGCCATCGGTCAGTGTTAGTAACAATCCTTTCGTTGGAACCAAATTTCATAGGAAATGTCCTCTACCAAATCAATGTTTTTCTTTTTATCGGCAATGCACAACAGAAACACGAGGCTTTAGGATTACGTTACTAAAGGGGTGTTTACTGTGTTTGTGTATGCAGCATTTATTATTAATCTGATGCTGGTGATTTTTTTCTTTCTGTTCATTTTATGCAATTCTCTTTATGCAGTATCCAACATATTTTATATGACTGCTATTCTTTCTAAGACATAATCAGAATTGATCCAATACTCAATAATTTGATGTCTTGATAATGTTATTTTTTCCTTTAAGCTCATTAAGCAATTTTCTGGTTGCATTTTATCAAACAGATGTGAACTAACACTTATAGCTTCTGATATAAAAATGGCCAAAGAGAGCCAAAGGGATAATTAAACACTCAAAATTATAACTTTATTATTTGAAGTCCAATTTGTCTGCAGTTTTTTCAATGAATTCCTTTTCAAAACTTCTTGTTTCAACAAATGTGTTTTCCTTTTTTTTCGTTTTAATTATATAAATGTGTAAAAATGGGGCCAACATTCAAAATGTTTATTTTTATAAGTTTTATTTTTAAAGGACGTTTTCTTCAGGCTCCTTGTCAAATCTCCTACCTGTACGTTTTAATCAGATTTGCCTTAACTTTCATGGTTTCCATGTTAAAGGGGGCCAAATCAAAGTAGATTGTGACAGCTATCTTACATTTGTATATAAAAAAAATATACATCATATTCTGAGGTTTCAAATAATATTAACACATTTGATCTTACACTTTTAAAATGGTAAAACTAATCAGACTTTGATGGTGGTTTCTAAGTTTGTAGAACTAAATAATAACAAAGTGTTACTATAGGGATTTGAGGATGTTGCTTTAGCATGATTGCCAGAAATTGTTTTCTTCCGTTTAAGCAATGAACTGATGGTAATGATACACGTGGCATTCTCAGATTTCAGGATATACTGCATTAAATATATTTGCAAGTTTGTAATATTTATGAGCAGGCGACTTGAGAAGCGAGCGATATATAGGCTAAGGGCAATAGCACAATTACCGAACACCGAGCAATCTTCCAAAGGCAAAGGCAAAACTCATTAGTCAACAAACGGACAAAATTAGTTAACAACAGGAAAACTGGGAAAACCGCAATGACCCTAACTTGATTCAGGCATTTCCAAAGAAATTGGTGGGTTGATTCAGATTTTACGGCGCCAAACCTCCAACTTCCATTATGGTTAAAGGTTCCGTTGTCACTGTACCAGCATTTTTAACATTACTGGGACAAAATAGATAAAATAGTAATCAACGCAGTAGTTTATGAAAATCTATCGTTTATTATCGTCGGCAGAATGGTTTAACTAAACGGTCATCTTCTTACACAATTTAATTTCAAATGAGATGTTGAATGACGTCATGTCTAAACCACGATTACTTAATCCTTATCTTTATACATTTTCATATTTACTTGATGAAAATCCATCGTTTATTATCGTGTCTGCAGAGACAGAATATTTTTCGACAAGATTGTTTCTCAGATAAAGATCACGTTTCAAGAAATACACAATATAGGTATAGTGTCCTTTTATATAAGATTTATTTGGATGATGCTAAGAAACAGGGGTGCTGCGAGGCTCTGCCGAGCAGTCCCCCTATTTCGTGTCCAATACAAATAACTATCATATAAAAAGACAGCATACCTATATTGTTTTTATACTGCAATACTATATTTTTTCTCACTGTTTTCTATGTGAAAAAATAATTAAAATTCTTATTCCCCGTCATGGGCCCCATTTAAAAAATGCTTTATACAGGACATTGTCCAGTATAAAGCCAAAGTTCCAAAAAGGGGTGTGACCTAAATGCTTTATACAGGACATTGTCCAGTATAAAGCAAAAGTGTATATGACCCCCTTTATCAATGCTGTAAAGTTACCAAATACAGCATAAATCAGAATAAGTACTACTGGCCCTTGCATAGCGAATCGATTGCGATATGTAAACACTATATGCAGGAGAAGCTGGTATATTGCTGGACATATGTGGAAAATTTATGATTTTAAAATTGAAGTGATCCCTGTAATGTTCATATTACTTAAATGACTGATGACTAAAATCCATGTAATTATAATACCACAGTGAAATCGGGCTAAACCGGACCCTGGGTAAACCGTAATCCTGTCCATTCCGATCTAAATTTCACGTCCCCAGATATTTCCTTAATAATTTTTTTAAAGATCATTGAATAAACCGGATACTGCACATTACGAATTCCGGCCTTGACTTGCGGCCCCAATACACTAATTACTTTCATAATTTATCTCCGTAAACCGGTCATGCTCAGATCAATCAACCGTGTGTTTACATATGTGGATATCGATCGGTATTAATTGAAGGGGCGTCTGAGGGTAAACGTATTGAAAGTGTTTATCAAAGTTTGTATATTAGTACACCTGTAATAAGTGATCACCGGAAACTCATGTGGTTAATGTTAAATGTTCATTAAATGTTAAACAAACATGGAATCAACCCCAAAAAATCGGAAACTTAATCAAGATGAAATACCCCGTACAAGTGTTTGTTTTCAACGAGACGCTCTTAAAATATCCAACATGGGGGAATCCTTCCCGAAAACAATTCATATGATGACAATGATCATGAATGAACAACAAACAATGCCTTATTATTTAAGTGATGAACTAGCATCCAAGCCATACAATCACAACTTGAGATAATTTATTGTTAATCAGATTATATTCTTCACAGCTGGGAGTATTAAACTTCCAGACTTGACATAAAAAATAACAAATACATTTGATTATTTTTTTCTTTTTCATTTCAATCATTAAAAGCTTGTGTAAACACAGTCTGGCAGTCTAATTATACACGAAGTAATTATGACACCTTTATACATACACACATTCAATCTTATCGACAGCATTATTGATTATTTTACGTATGGTTAGATATAGTCACACTTTTATTTTTAGTCTATTTTTGTATCAACGTTTACTGGTTCAAGACACAACTGCACTAGAGAGTATTACATAAAATGTAATTCTTTAAATAATTAAAAGTATTATACGCATTTAATGATTTTGTGGAATAGTGTCCAAACAAGTAAAGAAATACGAAAACATTAGACAGTAGTAAAGGTGCACCCTCCTGCAACATAAAGAATCTGGACAAAATCCAGTGCATTATGCATACGAAATTACGATACTCAATTATTTCAAAACAATCCATATTTTGAATTGTTAGTTAAGCAATTCAGACAATGTAATTCTAATATAACGGTATATTTGCTAAAATTTGATTTTTGTTAAAACTCAGGATCGAAAAAATTAAGTATACCGCTGAAAAAATTCTCCAATTTGGAAGAAAATCGCTAAATTTGGCTCCCGTGAAAAAAAACACTTAGAAAAAAGAAGGGATGAAATTTTAATTGTCCATTGCTGCTTTAGTATAACTCAAAATGAGCTCAAATTTTAATTGCAGCTACATGGGAAGGAGTAGTTTAACATATATTCCGGGTTTTTCTGTGCATTTTTTTTTGTCAGCCGATTTATACCGATTATGCAAATTAGGTATATTTTGATAAAAGATCCCATTTAAATCTTCTACTCTGAAACTGCTGAACCAAATTAAACCAAACCTGGCAGGGATGGCCCCTTGGTGGGTCCATATCAAAATTGTGCCCGACAGCCCCACCCACCATTCAAGATGGCTGCTGTTACTAAAAATAGATTGTTTTTCAATTGGCCATTGCTACTTTAGTATAAGTCAGCCGATTTATACCGATTATGCATATTAGGTATATTTTGAAATAGAAAAAGAGAGGGGATGAAATTTTAATTGTCCATTGCTGCTTTAGTATAAGTCAAAATGAGCTCAAATGTTAACTGTAGCTACATGGAAAGGAGTAGTTTAACATATATTCCGGGTTTTTCTGTGAAATTTTTCTGTCAGCCGATTTATACCGATTATGCAAATTAGACATATTGATGTCTCCCAAACGAGACATATTGTGTTTGCTCTGTTTCTTATTATTATTCTTATTATTCTTCTTCTTCTTTCTTTCTTTCTCTCTTTCTTTCGTCGAAAGTGTGTCCGACACATTTCACGACGACTACTGAAAGGAAATCAATGAAACTCCACAGGAATGTTAATCACTATGGGCTGTTTAAAAAAATGACTCCATTTCCTTTATCATTGACCATTCTAATATCTCATGATTTAAATTGAATCATTTTGTATCAGAATATGTACTTTGGTACATAGAACCTTGCTGCAAAATGTCACGGCATTATCTGCTACCACTAAGAAACAGCGTCCAAAAAAATGTATAAAAAAATGTCAGGAGTGTAACACTTTTAGTGTGACATTTACAAAGATGCATGTACTGCCATGGTGTGTAATTAGAAAACAAATAATTGTACAGTAGAAAAATATATCTTATGGAAAACTTTGATATTTTAGCTAAAATTTCATGCATAATTTATGAATTTTTTTGTAAATTTGAAGACATGACCAGATAGGTAAAATTAGCAAGTATAAAAAAAATAATGGTCAATAAAACTGTTTGTTGTCTAAAAGTGAAATTATTTAGGTATGTAGCATACTTCTCAACAACTGACAATGGTTAATTGTCTCCTTAAGTATCATAGCTCAAACCAGAAGCATCAACATGTCTCTGTGAGCTTTTACCTCAATCATATATTCAATAGAAGAACACCTGTGGAATATGTCAGGAGTGTAACATTTAAATTTACAAGGTCATAATTTTAACACAATCTTATTAATTATAATATTTTGTGTTTTAATTTAGTCAACAGTCATGTCAAAGATCTTTTGTGTGGCCAAAACATATATGTCAGGAGTGTAACGCTTCTATCCAATTAAATACAAGCACTATTGAACTTACTTTTTAAGTCAGATTTAGAAAATATGGTTGACTGAAACTGACCAACTGTGTCTTGCTAAGGTATTGTAATGCAATTATATTTTATTTGTAGCTTTCTATCTCCTTGTTATAATTTATTTAAGCCGCTGATTGAAAAATAATCTATATAATCATGAGCACTTCACAAAGTTTTTCAAAAATGATTAAGACATTCTAGTTTTCACAAAGCAGAAATGAAGGATATAAATATTGGTAATTAAAATATTAAATGTTTTGTGACTAATTGTCTCATTCATTGGAAAATAGCTATGTATTTAACAATCAACATTAAATGTTCCACTCCTGACACAAATCCTACTTCTTAGCTATTTCCATCATTTGGCGTCCGTCGTAGTAATTTTTTTAAAAGTCATTTCCTCTGAATCCAATGGGCAGATTGAAACCAAAATTGGTGTGGATGTTCCTTTATATGGTATCTAGTTCAAATCATTTGCTGTGATTTTGATCAGTCGACAAATATGCCTGCCAATACGTCATTCTTGTCAATAGACCATAGCTCTAAAATTACCAATCTCATGTCATATCATCAAAATTAAAACAGACAGAGGAAAGTTATGGTGAGTCCTTCCTTCTTCAGCATCAAAAACTCTACAAGTCTCCATTGAATTAAACATTTGTTACACTCCTGACCTATTTTTGTACTTACCAACAAACAAATATTAAAACAATGTGAATAAATAAAACAAATGTGAACTTTTCTGATGTAATAAGAAAGCAAGTGAGAAGTAACTAAATTTGGTAGAATGTATTTTTCAAGTATTTTACTTGATACAGCTGCTTGCTGTCAACTTTAAGTCATAATATCAAGCAAATTAATATTTCTCTAAATAGATAATTGTTAAATTATATGTTGATGGCCTGTTTTATTCATTGGACTCCAATTTCAACACCTATTTCTGTTGAAATATTCACTTTAGTTGATATATATATATACAAAAATATGTCAGGAGTGTAACAAAATTAGGTAAAAATACATGTGTTTTTCCTTTGTCATTTGTGAATAATGCAAAAATGAATAAAGCAATTTCTATAAAATTTTCAGTGAATGAATTAGTATCGTGTATGTGTCTTCAAATGTACTTTTCATATCAGTGTGGAACCTTTTTAAGAGAAACAGAAACTTTTGTAATGAGAAACCAAAAAATTACTTTAAAAAATTGTGAAAATACATTAAATTTGATCTCTAAATTAAAAATATTGGTTAAAAATGATCGCACATTAATTTTTGAACTTCGTTGTATCAATAAATTAATAATGTAAAATAATTTTTAGAATTACTTCTGTTGTAATCTTGTTAAGAAATATTGTTAGTATTACAAAAATATAGATCAAAAGCCATTAATAAAATGTTGCAATTGTTTTTTTTCTTAATTTCTTTCACAAACCGATGATAAATAAGTAAACTTGGACTTCTGTGGGTCCTAAAAATTCAATAGGACATCAATTTCCAATTACTTTAATATTGGTCACCTATGTCACACTTTGGGGTCATTTTTTTAAACAGCCCCTATGAGTAGATATGCCGACTACTTTCGGAATTTTCGAAATGGCTGCCGTTGCCATGGAAATGGCCAAAATGCAAAAAAAAATAAAAACACAAAAATGATCATTGCAGGTTACTCGCCGGACAGAAATTGATGAAACTTCATAAGAACAACATCCACATCTAGTGGAACGAGATGAGCTAAAAAATTGGAATCGGTTGGAAAACTTTGCCGGAGTTGCCATGGGAACAAAAAAGGAGAGATTTAAAATGTTTTTAGGTTCCTTTTATCAAACTTCATGAATCTTTGTAGGAATATCCACCATAGTGTGTGGCAGCTTTGGGGGTTGAAAACAATTCAAAATGCAGCCGTTTCTATGGTAACCAAGGTACAAAATGGCCGCCAAATACACAAATCCTCCGATTTGGGCGAAATTTGTTTCCAAGTAGATTATGATGCTGCGAAATGATATTCACCGTTGGTTTGCTATAACGGCCATTTTTAATCCAAAATGGCCACCATAATGCAAAACTCTCCGATTTGGGCGAAATTTGGATTCCAAGTAGATTTTGATGTTGGATATTGATACCCATGCCATAGCCATTTGAAGGATCATATCATATCTTGTGCATTGTTCGTTTGGGGGACATTTGTAGCGCTCTGCGTTACAGTGACCAATATTTTGATAAAAGATCACATTTAAATCGTCTCCTCTGAAACCACTGAACCAAATTAAATCAAACCTGGCAGGGATGGTCCCTGGGTGGGTCCCCTTCAAAATTGTGTCCGATAGCCCTGCACTCCATTCAAGATGGCTGCTGTTACTGAAAATAGAAATTGCTGCAATTGTCCATTGCTGCTTTAGTATTAATCAAAATGAGCTCATATTTTAGCTGCAGCTATATGGCAATGAGTAGTTTAACATATATTCTGGGTTCTTCTGTGATATTTTTTTCAGCCAGTTTATTCCATTTAGGAATATTATGAGATAAATGATGTGATCTTTGAGTTGAAATGATCTTTGGGTGGCCCACTTTCAAAATTATGTGTAACACCCCCATTTTCTATTAACTTTAGATGTAAAATTGAAAACCAGGTGAGCGATTACAGGATCATCAAATTTTTAAATTTTTTATACATTTCGTCTTATATTTCAAACACTATAAGAGATTAAAGGTTAAGTTTAATAGCAAAAATACGCAGCATGTCAAGATCTACCTTCCCTGCAATTTTGAAGCAAATTTGATTACCCATTTTGGAGTTATTGCCCTTTTTTATCAAGTTTTAAAATTGTTAATACTTTTCGTCCTTTATTTCAAAAACTATAAGAGATAGATCTTAAGTTTAAACAGCAAACATGTTCAGCATGTCAAGATCTACCTACCCTAAAGTAAATTGAATTACCCATTTTGGAGTTATTGCCCTTTCTACCTCACCTGGCCGAAGGCCATATGAGCTTTTGTCATCATGTTTCGTCCGTCGTATGTCTTCGTCGTCGTCTGTCGTAAACTTTTCACATTTTAATCTTCTCCTCAGAAACTACTGAGCCAATTTAGACCAAGCTTTGGTGGAATGGTCCTAGGATGGGCCCCTTCCAAACGTGTGTCCGGTGATCCTGACTTCCAACCAAGATGGCCGCCAAGCTAAAAATAGAAAAAAAGGGGGATGAAATTATAATTGTCCATTGCTACTTTAGTATAAGTCAAAATGAGCTCAAATTTTAACTGCAGCTACATGGCAAGGAGTAGTTTAACATATATTCCGGTTATAGTGCACCTGGCCTTTAGACCATGTAAGCTATTGCCATCACTTTTCGTCCGTCCGTCAATACTTCACATTTTAATCTTCTCCTCAGAAACCACTGAGCCAATTGCCACCAAACTTTGGTGGAATGATCCTTGGATGACCCCCTTCCATAATTGTGTACGGTGATCCCGACTTCCAACTAAGATGGCCGCCAACCTTAAAATAGAAAGAAAGGGGATGAAATTAAAAAAAATCTTCTCCTCTGAAACTACTTGGCCAATCTCAACCAACTTTGCTGAAATGATCATTGGGTGGTCCCCTTCTAAAATTGTGTCCGACATTTCAGACTTCCGACCAAAATGGCCGCCACAGCCGAACTTAATTTAACATAGAACCCCCTGGGAAATTCACATAAAAATCTTCTTGTCTGAAACCATTTGCTCAATAAGAACTAAATTTTGATGAAATAGTCATTGGAGGGTTCTCTTCCAAAACAAATGTTTCTGACGGTTTGTCCCTTCGACCAAGATGGCTCCCACAGCCGAACTTAGCTTAACATAGAACACTATGGGAAATTCACATAAAAATCTTCTCTTCAGAAACAACTGGCCCAATTGCCACCAAGCTTTGGTGGAATAATCCTTAGATGGCCCCCTTCCAAAATTGTGTCCGGTGATCCCGACTTCCAACCAAGATGGCCGCCAAGCTAAAAATAGAAAAAAGGGAATGAAATTTAAACAAAATCTTCTCCTCTGAAATCACTGAGCTAATCTCAACCAAATTTTGCTGAAATGAATCTTGGGTGGTCCACTTTCAAAATTGTGTCCGGCATTTCAGACCTCCATTCAAGATGGCCGCCACATCCGAACTTAACTTAGCATAGGACCCTATGGGAAATTCCCATACAAATCTTCTTCTCTGAAACCATTTGCTCAATAAGAACTAAATTTTGATGAAATAGTCATGAAATAGTTCTCTTCTAAAAATGTGTCCGTTGGTTCGGCCCTTCGACCAAGATGCCCCCACAGCCGAACTTAGCTTAACCTACGACCCTATGTGAAATTCGCATAAAAAACAATCTTGTCTGGAACCAGTTGCTCAATTGGAACCAAACATTGATGAAATAGTTATCGGATGGTCCTCTTCCAAAATTGTGTCTGATGGTCCCGCCCCCTGACCAGGATGGCTGCACAGCTTAACTTAGTTTAAGAAAGGACCCTATGGGAAATTCACATAAAAAACATCTTGCCTGGAAACAGTAGCTCAATTAGAGCCAAACTTTGATGGAATAGTCATTGGATGGTCCTTTTCCAAAATTGTGTCCGGCAGTCGTGCTCTCCCACCAGGATGGCCGCCACAGTGCAGTTGCGTTGTTATTGAAAGCAGCTTTGATCCAGGTGAACGATTAAAGGCTGCTGGGGGCCTCTGGTTTCCTTTTGAAATATTACCGTGTTGTGATCCAATACCACACAAATTGTGATAATTCATATTTGTGTCATCTTCACAGAACGATGTCTGTCAATTTGCTCAATGGTACAACTATATATAAGAGTACAGTACAGTACTCAGTATGGAATGAAAATATAGTACAAACGTCTGATAGTCAAAAAAGAGTAAAGGCTGTAATTATTATTTGCCAGACCTCAAATCAGATTGCAACAACGGAGGAAAGCTACTGTAGTTCAAAGTAGTTTTTTAATGGGATATATGTTAACGTTTGTAAACACATGTCTGTAGTGTATGTAAACAGTTCGATAGATCGTAATATTAACCCGGTGTCGCGTATAAAATACCAATGCGGATGGATAAATATCTGAAGCGTCTACGTGGATTTCAACGAATTTTGAATTTGAATCTTCGCATATATGAACATATTTGATATGAAAACTACGATTTTATGTCACAGAAATGAGTAAAAAATAAATCAAAAGTTCGGTTTGTTGAAAGTAGCTTCGGATAAAAATGTCGGTCAAAATTCCCCTTGGCACAGCACTGCATTGGGTCCCCTGCTTTCCAGTCAAATCGGCCACAGTCAAATCGGCCCAAAAATGAAATCCAAATCGCCCCCCCCCCCCCCAAAAAAAAAGATACATACAAACAAAGACAAATAAACGAATATTAATGTATCAATGGTATTTTGAACTAGTTTATGTTCATCATGCAGTCCAGGAAATTGCACGAATGGAAATGAAAGATTTTTTTTCTAAATGAATACCAGTTATTATGCGTCAAAAACAGGTAGTTGCCAACAAGTCATAATGTAACTAGAAAGGTGAAAATTACGACCTAGTTATTTATATGCTTTAGAAATAAAATGTTGTGGCTGTAAACTAGAAATAGAATAAAAATAAAGTTTTAAATATTAAAAATTAAATAAAAAAACATAATAGTACAATGATTTGATCTGGGACCGATTTGACTTGGGACCGATTTGACTGGGGCCGATTTAACTGGGGCCGATTTAACTTGGGGCCACGTCCCCTTACCAAAATGGCGCCATTGTTGTTTGTTTACGAAAATGACATTCAAATAGTTTTATTTTAAGCCAGGCATATATAAACAATAAACAAACCCTCTAATGAACGAAATTAAAGTTTCTATTAACCGTACTGTATTACTTTCCAAGAAAATCACTTTCAAAATACTTAATAACGGATACGATAGATTTCAATAAACACGTGCACGATATCGTCAAATAAATCCAAATATATATGGCGACTGAAGAAAGTAAAACATTTTTGTTGGGGGAGATCGTGTGGGAGGAAAATGTGTGTGCGGGAAATGTATGTCTCCCGCGCGGGAGACCCAGTTCATGCAGGAGATAAGGCTCTCACGCGGTAGACTCCCACGCAAAGGGGGATGGTTAACAGGTATGCTCGGTAGTCAGAGAGTAGACACTGAATAAACCAGCCCACTGTCAATACCGGTCGTGAAACATGGTCCCAATGGTGGCCGGTTTACCCAGGTTTCACTGTAATTTATTAACTACTCTAAGACATGATTACAACAATTACTACAACTTAAGCTGTCCAATTCCCCAAGATATAATTATATATTTAATCACTTAATCTGTCACTCAGTCCAGTAGGTTCTTAGATGCATGTGTAAAGATAATCAGTGAAAGTGCTGAAGTAAACAAATACAAATGATTGATATCATTACAACCCTCCTCTGAAGAAAATGTTAAAGAAGTAA
>MJUT01007303.1:58473-71348 GCA_002080005.1 Gigantidas platifrons
GTGATTTCCGAGTTAAATAAAAACGATAATTTCACTAGTGAAATTACCATTATTATTTTCACTCTCGCTATTTTTCGCTCCATTTTTCGAGCCGGAACAATTTTTTTTTAGAATATTATATGAAGTGATATCCCTTTGCTTCAATTCATTGACAGATTGTTAGTTTCATTTACGATAAAGGAAAGATTTTAAAAAATATACAAAATGATATCTTAATCTAGTATTTCATTGAGATACAATAAAAAGCAGGTAAATTTGGCAAACATTGACAGTTTTGTTACTTTTCATTGCAGAATTATGCTCTAAAAACATGTGGTCTCGGAAGAAAGAATCTTTCCAACAGTAAAACTTTATCCAACCCCAAAAAATCGTCTGCTATAAATTAACTCCAAATAGCAGTGTTCGTTCTATTGCTTCTTGTGAAATGAATCCAAATTTGTCACAGCTTTCGTCAACCACAAGTACTAGTTCAATGACCTCTGACAGATGTCATCTCTTTTTTTATGGGAACGCTTACATTTACGGAGGAACATTTAATTTGAACAATCCTCAGTCTATTCAGAAAAGACAAAGTGATGATTCCGGACTACAAATAGCAAACACAAAATATAAAAGAATCCTACCTTCAGTGATTCCGATTCTGAGTGAACTTTAGTCCATTTTCCTTCCGTTATAATCCGTTTGAATTAGACATTTAACGATTGAACCGTTTGGACCCTCATTTACATGATTTAGCGATTTACATTTCCTAGCTGTTATATTGTTAAATTACTTGTTTCACAAAACATTCTTCCCACAACGGTTACAAATGAAATGTACATAATAAAAACAAAACATGCATCAAGTGTCAATAAATAAAATTGTGTCTTTCAAGGTCGAGTGCATAATATGATCACAAAGTTTAAAAGTAAACAACATGAAAATTACATTCCTAATCGAAATATGTGCACATTAATGTATTTATTTACAAAATTGAAAGCATTAGACAAACGTTTCAGTCAACGAGTAGCCAAGGACACAGTTGTATATTAATGCGCAATAAAGAAATAAACACATGCAATGCAGATGAAAAAAATATCAAATTTATTGACTCAAAACAGTCTATATAATACACAGTATAACTAACTGTGATGTCCGATTACCAAAAATATGCCACTCATGACCGCACAACACTGATAATGCACTTATGCGCTTCGCGCATTCGTGAATTATCAGTTGTGCGGTCATTCGTGACATATTTTTGGTAATCGGATATCACAGTTAGTTATACTATAATTATTTACAGAATATACAAAGCAAACGTGTTATGGCTTATGTATGTTTGTGTTTAACAGTAATGTTATTATCTGATAAGAAATAATCAGGCGTATTTTGAAAATAATATTCTGTGTCTGGTTCAAACACTCGAGGTAAAACTTCGTGACATAAAGGCCTACCCGTGGTAAAAACAATATATACATATGGCTTCCATGAATTATTTCTTAAGCAGATTCCAACATTATTGGAAGGTCAGAGTAGACTGCTCAGCCTTCCTACATTTATATCTGAGCAAGGGTGTTATTATGACCCTTCGGCACTACTCAGATCAAAACTGATCTATTTAACGTAGTCGTTGTATCTGATCGGTGGTCTAACAGTTCTGCCACTTCTGGTTGTGTATAATTTGTTGGAATTGTTCGATTGGTTTTCCCGATTTACATTCGTATCGCCGTATGAATGTTCAAATGTCATTTCATCTCTAGTGAAACATTTTCAAAGTTTTCATTTGTTTTTATAAGATGTTTCGCATTCCCACGGTACGTATTCCCATATGGTTGAATGGTGTAAGATCTCGGTTGGTTATGTTGATCAGTTATTACGGCTGGTTTTCAACGATTATTGTCCTGAAAACGAACAGTTTGTCCTTTCCTAAATTGTGGTTTGTCCTTTGCATCTCTATCATAATAGTTATTTTGTTTCATTTTCCTGATTTTCATCTTTTCACGGATACGACGGATGTTCGGTACTTTCGGGATAAGTTGTTTTTGTGTAGCAAGTAATTCTCCCCGAAGTCGTCTGTTCATAAGTAATTGTGCTGGTGAACTAACATCGTTTATCGGAGTATTTCTGTAGTCTAATAAAGCGATGAATGGATCTTTTGCATCAGCTTTAGCTTTGTCAAGTACATTTTTCACAATGTTGACATACTTTTCTGCTAGTCTATTGGATTGTTGGTGATATGGACTCAATGCAGAATGTTCAAAGTTCAACGTTTTCACAACATTTTGAAATTCAACCGATATATACCGACTACCATAATCACTTCGAACCATGGATACCATGGTATACCATGACGGGCGAATATTGACTTGAAATGTGTAATTACTGTTTTTAAACTGATATGTTCTAGCTTGGCAATCACAAAATATATTGAGTAGTAGTCCACAACGATCAAATAATCAGATCCATTCCAGTGAAATAAATCAGTTCCGACTGTGCCAGGAAAGTTCGGGTATGTCGGACAGGTTCATTGGCTCCTTTTGTTTTTTACTTTCTGTGCTCTAGACATATTCCACATTTTGAAATCATGTCAGAAATCTGTCCACTTAAACCTGGTCAATACATGAAATTCCTTGCTAATTTCTTGGACCTCTTTATTCCAAGATGACTTTCGTCTAGTCTTCTCATCATTTCGTCCCTTAGACTAGTTGGTATAACTATCTTTTCACCTTTCAATACGACCCCTTTACTTTCCGTAAGTTCATATTTACAGTTCCAATATTCATATATTTTATTTTGTATGTCATATTTATTTTCTGGCCATCCTTCTCTGATAAATTGTCTCATTATTGACAGTTTGTCATCTTTCTCAGTTTCAACTTGTATTTCTTCCAATTTCTTATCCGATACCAGCATGAAGTTAATTACCATGTTTATGAAGCATTGAATGTCATCACTCATGCTGTTATCTCTGTCATATTTGATGTATGCTCTTGATAGCATGTCTGGTACTACCAGCAATTTGTCAGGTCTATAGCTTACAGAAAAATCATAAGTCTGTAATCTGAGTAACATTCTTTGTAGTCTGGGTGGTATATTCGCTATTGGCTTTCTATGATAGCTTCCAGTGGTTTATGATCTGACTGAAAATAACATGTTTCCCATATGTATACTGATGAAATCTCTCAAGTCCAAACAGTATAGCTAATAATTCCTTCTCAATGTTTGTATATCGTGTTTCTGTCTCTGTCATTGATCTGGAAGCAAACGCTATTTGTTTCTCATCTTGAAATATCATAGCTCCAAGGCCTGATTTTGACGTATCACAGCTTACTGTGACTGGTTTTGTAACATTAAAGTACGTTATACTAGTACAGGGTCTTTGGTTAAAATTTCTTTAATACGTTCAAAAGCGGCTTTTTGTTCATATGTCCAAATAAACTTTGTTTCATCTTGCAATAGTTGACTAATTGGCTCTGTTATTGTTGACATGTTTGGTACGAATTTGGCAATATAATTCACAGTACCGAGTAACCCCTGCACTCCTTTCATGTCCTCTGGTGCAGACATGTGTTTGATTGCTTTGATTTTCTCTGAATCCGGGCTTATTGCATGTCCAATGTAGGTGACTTCTGTCATTTTAAATTGACACTTTTCTGGATTGAGCTTTAAACTTACTTCTTCACATTTACGTAAAACAGCTTCAAGCCTACGATTGTTCTCTGTTTGACCCCAAATAATAATATCATCAATGTCCATTTCTACTCCCTCTAAATTTTCAAATATCTGTGATGTGTGTTTTTGGTGTACCTCCTGTGCGCTTCGGATTCCAAACGGCATTCACATACAGCAATACTTGCCATACGGTGAATTGAAGGTTGTCAGCGATTGGCTCTCTTCGTTCAGTTTAAGTTGCCAATATCCCTGATTAGCATCTACTTTTGAGAACCATTGTGCGCCATACATTCTCTTTGTTATGTTTTCAATTGTTGGTAATTGGTAAAATTCCCTTTTTAAGGCAACATTAAGGGATCTTGGGTCTAAACACACTCTTCATTTGCTTGATTTAGGTTTCTTAACCACCACTAGTGAGTTTACCCAGTCAGTTGGTTCATCGACTTTTCTGATCACTCACGTTTCTTCCATTTCTTTCAATGTTTCTTTCAATGATTTCCTTAGCACTGCGTGTATGTTTCTCGGTGAATTGACGACATTTTGGACACTGGTCAATTTCAATGTGATATGGTTTCTCTAGACAACCCAGACCATTGCATACTTTGGGAAACGCTTTAATTGGGTTTTGTTCCGGTTTCACTGTCATGATTACTTGTGTAAGTCCCAAATCTTTGGATGTTTTCATCCCAAGCAGTGGTGATTGTTCAGTGGCAGTTACAAAGAAATCAAACTCTTTATCTTGTAATTTCAGTTGACATTTACCTTGTACTTTCAATTTATCACCAGAATAACTAGTTCATGTTGTTTTGGTTGGCATTAACTTTACATGAAGAAGTTTGCTAAAAATTGTGGTTGGCAAAATGTTAACTTGTGCACCGGTATCTACATTAAACTTCCTGTTCCTAATTTATACTTTGTATGTTGTAAAGCATTCATCTCCTACGATTTCCGTTTTTTTCTTTTTTCGGTGATGCTTCCAGCAAAAAATTCATCCTGATCGGAATCACTATTTGATTCATTATCCTTCAATCCGTGTACCTTCCTCTTTGATCGGCAACATTTTTGGAAGTGATTTAATCTATTACATTTGCGGCACTTTTTAGCTCACCTGACCGTAGGGGCTATTGCCATCACTTGGCGTCCGTCGTCCGTATGTCGTCCGTCCGTCCGTCCGTAAACATTTCAATCTTCTTCTAGAGAACCACTAAAGCAAATGGGACCAAACGTGCCAGGAATGTTCATTTGCATGGTCTAAGCAAGTGGTATTACTTTCGTTACGATCGGTTATCCAACATGGCTACCAGGGGCCATAACAGCCTCTGATTGGCTGACATTTGTAATGATCTTCTTTTCCGGTACTACCTGGAGAATGGAATTGAAAATTGTCATGAATGATCATTGCAAGCTGCTAACCAAGTGTTGTTACTTTTTGGACCGATTGAAAATCCAAGATGGCCACCAGCAGGGAACATAATTTAACATAGTGACCCTATGAGAAATATGTAAAACAAACTTCTTCTCAAGAACCACTGGATGGATTGGAACCATACTTGGCAGAAATGTTCCTTACTAGGTCCTGATCAAGTTTTGTTACATTTTGTTCTGATCGGTCATCCAACATGGCTTCCAGCGCCCATAAAAGCCTCTGATTGGCCGAAATTTCATAGATCTTCTTCTCGGATAATACATGGAGAATGGAATTGTAAGTTGTCAAGAATGATCATTGCAAGATGCTAACCAAGTGTTGATCCTTTTCTGGCTGATCGAAAATCCAAGATGGCTGCCAACGGCCGGTCATAGTTTAATGTATGACCCTATGGGAAATATGATAAACAAAAATTCTCAAGAACTACTGAAGGGATTATTGAAACCATACTTGGCAGAAATGTTCCTTACAAGGTCTTAATCAAGTGTTGTTACTTTTTGTTCTGATCGGCCATCCAACATGGCTGCCACAATGAACCCAGGTGAGCGATTACAGGCTCATGGGAGCCCCTAGTTTTCATAAGCGGAGCAATTGCGTTTTTCATGTTGTGTTCCACATTTTCCACAACCGAATTTTTTTTTCAGATCCCTTCCTTCTCGGAAGCTGTTGTTGGTTTGAATGTTTTGAATGACTAGACTTTCCTTTCAATGCACGAATAGTTTCCTCTTCTTTTAATATCTTGATTTGTCTTTTTCATTCCTCGTCTGCTCTGCAAACAGTAATTGCTTTTGTGAGGGTCAGTTCGTCATCTCGAAGCAATCTCTCTACTCTCTCTGAGTTTGTTCCACATACAATACGATCTCGTATAAGTTCTTCTGCTATAGCTCCAAATGCACAATTATGTGTCATATTTCTTAAATCAGTCACGAATTTATCAATTGACCCTGATTTTCCTTGTACTCCTGTATTAAATTTGTAGCGTTCCATAGTTACATTACTTATTTTCGGGATGCAGTATCTTTCAAACTGTGAATAGTCGAGCAATTTTGTCTTTATCTCCTTCCTGAATTATGAAAGTATTATATATGTTCCGGCCATCCTCTCCGATAACGTAAAGTAGCGCTTTGCATTTGTCCTTTTCTTCGGTGTCACTCATTGACACATCCAAATATAACTCCATAGTTTGACGCCATTCCTTTCATCTTTCTCACACATTCCCATCAATGGAAAAGTTCATTTCTGGAGGTTGCTTTAAAGGCGCTTCCATGTTTTTTTTGTTTTGCAGCTTTCGGCAAACAATAGGTTAAACATTCAACGAGAGATGTTCACATCTGACACCATGTAATGTTCATCAATTACTTAAATGACTGATGACTAAAATCCATGTATTTCTAATACTAATTTATTAACTACTCTACAACTACAACTGTCCGAATTCCCCAAGATAAAATTATATATTTAATCACTTAATCTGTCACTCAGTCCAGTAGGCGGTTCTTAGATGCATGTGTAAAGATAATCAGTGAAAGTGCTGATGTAAACAAATACAAATGATTGATATCATTACAATCCCGTTGATCATAAATTTTAGTACTGACTTGACCACTAGTCATAGTAGTTCAGTCAATTTACGAGAAACTCGGAACAAATTGCAAAAGAAAAAAATAAGTAGCCTATTATCTTTATATACACATGTTTAAGGAAATATAAAAATCGCCATAAAAATAATAAGGGGAAATGTATGAATTTAATCACGAAAAATTATTGATCTGGTCGTGAAAACTATTATCGGCCATTGCACTCAGTATGATGCTATATGAAGTACAGAGTCGTCTTGAGTATTTGAGACAATGAATAGAATTAAAGAGATTGCAATTGAAAATTATTCATGAAATATAAAGTATGCATCAATATAAAGAAATATAAATACATTACAGTCGAAATATTATATAATAAATGCACCAGAAATGTACGACCTTTCCCATTTTACTCAACTGAAAGCAGACCATTTGTTGCGGACCGACATATTTTGATAAAGCGCTCATTAAACATGACTCTTTCACAAAATAAACATTCAGTTGCTCTCAAACTTTAAATATTTGCAACCCTAGCACATATGTTCAATAAATATAAGCAAAATACAGATAAAGCAATCGAAATATCGTTTTAAAAGTGATATCATGTTCCATTTTTTCTGAAAATTACGGCAGCCCGTTGTGGACAGAAATAACGTTGCGATATGTTTAAAAGTGTATACCCAAATACATCAACTCTTCTATTAAATCTCAAGATTTTTTACCTTAAATATTGCCATACAAAGAAAGTTTTATTCGGAGACAAGGAAGGTCAGATAATGCAGTATAATTGGTGTCCCGTGTGATTTTCAGGAGGAAAATTTAATATCAGCCCGTGCATTATTAGATCGCTGTTCTTTTAATATCACTTCTGTTTCCACCAGAGCCTGTTTATTTTCTATGATGTTCAAATTAATGCAATAATTTATGTAGCCAATTGGTAAACTTTGTTAGGCGTTGTGATTGACAATAATACATATTATGTTATTATTATTCTTGTTCCATCATGTTCTTCGAATCATAAAAATGTTTTCAACAAACAAAATACTTTGGTCAAAGCCAAGTTTCGGTCTTACTTGTAGTTTTATATTTCAGCCAATAAAGTCGACCTCTTAAAATTGGAAAATCATACAAATGTCGTGACTGGCTGAAAATCTCAAAATAGTGAACCGAAATAGCTAGCAAATTTTCAATGCTGATTAAATTAAATAAAAAAATGACATTCGAATTTTTGAACACTGATCGGCATTTAGTTTGATAATCTATTATTTGGATGTTCTTAATTAACTTTGCATACATATAGCTCTCTGTATAAATGAAAATGACACAATTGAACAGTTTATTTAAAACATTATCCAATCAGAACAACGAATCGCTCGTTTCACACCACCTATGATTACCAAACACAATAAATTTCATGTAAGGCACTATTCGGTTTTGTTTGAACAAAAAATAATTAGTGGAGTTTCATTAAGGTATTTTTGGGATTTGTTGTCATGTCAAGTGAAGATGGCAACAGGGGCCAGTTTTACGAAGATGTCTTAGGACTAAATCATGTTTTATTATGGTCTTACAACATATCTTTGTCATGAATATGTATACCTAATCGCATCATTGCAGGTGGTGTAATGGTTAGCTTGTTCGTGTGTGGTTTAAACCGATCGTGGGTTCGAGCACCGATAGGGTCAAACCAATGACTATCAAATTGTCATTTGTTGCTTCTCCTTTAAACATGCAACATTAAGGAGAAAAAGCAAAGACTGATTGGCTCGTAATCAGGATAATGTGTCAGAGTGTTACGACATGTCTATACATGAACTATTGTTTCAGTGAGCTAGCACTATAAAAATTCAACTAAGCGTGTTGGTCTAATACAAAGCGGACCTTACCATCATCTCATTGAAAATTAACTTGTTCTCACTATGATATAGCAGAAATAATTGTTGAGTTAGCATTAAACAACAATCACTCACTCAATCCAAACCTGTATTATGCTATGTCAGGTCTTAACATTTGTAACACAGTTAGGACATCAAAATATAGGTCTTAGAATGGTCTTAGGATAATTGCTCAGCAATCACTCACTCCTAATTGTAAATAAATGTAGCTGTGATGTATGCTTGAGACAAAATAAAGTATCTAGTGGCCCTGACAATTTTCTTTAGACTACTTACATTGTAGATGCGACATATATGGTGCATAAACATAGATTTTTGCGTCTTTTAACTCCACATGTATGTAGAATGTTCCAAAATGACATGCAAAGATCCACCATATTCTTACACGCCTTCCATATATCTTTGCAATTTATTGTTGCTTACTATTATTAGCAACTTGTGAATATTTTGCATGCAAAGCATAAATTTACTTCAATATAATATAATTAACTTAACTAACAATATAAACATACATTTGTTTCTGGTCGTAGACCATAATGGATAATAAACGTGGAGAGTGCCAAGTCCCTGCACACTTTTTAAGGACATCTTTTGTAGATTTTGAAAAATCCTCTACAAAAGACTATTTTTTTTCGACCTTGCCAAACTCTACATGTATATACCTTTTGCAGTGGAATTAAAAAGTCGTTGAACTTGTTGACATATTCCTTCCATCATTTCTTTATTGTTTTCACATATTATTGAGGGGTTTATAGCAATATGGGGTCACTTTCAATAATATTTCAGTGGCGGTGAGTTTTAGTGGTAAATGAATCTGGAGTACCCGGAGAAAATCACCGACCCATCACAAGTCGTTGACAAACTTTATCACATAATGTAGTATCGAGTACACCTCGGCATGAGCGGAATTCGAACTCACAATTTTAATGGTGATAGGCAATGATTACCAAGGTAGTTGTAAATCCATCTACAATACGATCATGACCATGACGACCACTATATAATTATTGAACTTGTAGCTGAAATACTCTTCGATGGAAGTTGAGCAATAATCAATCAATCAATCTTTTATGATATCTTTGTTAAACCGCCCCCAGGTTTATAATGTGTGTCATAATTTGACTAGACCAGCACGCTTTTGTTTAGCCATAGAAGGCCTGGGTTATTTAGTCCCAACAAAAAATCTACCGCGACTACTGATGCAGTAATTTTGTTTTACGTTTCAAATGAGAGGTTGTAATATCAACATCAACAATAGTTTTTTATGGAGATCTTTTAATCGAATACATTGTTCACTACAGAGGCGTAGGACTGGACCGGAAAGTGGGAGAAGGGGCTTAAAAATGGACAAAAAGTATAGAAGCAAGCCTCAGAAGTGGACCGAGAGTGGGGGACAAGCTTAAAAGTGTGTGGGGAATCTTCAAGCCATGCCTTGGAAAGGAAGAATTTTCAAAAACTGACAAACACAAAAGAGTCTTTTGGAATCGAAACTACACACAAGCATCTTAGTTGACTGTATTTATCAATTCCATGCTAAAACTGACACTTATTATTAACTATGCCGAATAATTCAAAGTGCCACCCTTGAAGATCCCTACCCCACCCCGTCCTGGTTCATATGTCCCTGCATTGCTTATTGATTTCACAGGATTTCAGAAGAATTCTAACAAGTTAAATATAACTTTTTATCTCAATTGTGCATGTTTGAGTCCACACATTTTGCAGTATCGAAGACAAAAATGAGGAATCATTACCATTCCATAGGATTTTGATTTTTGGTGTTTTAACGCCACTTTCAGGAATATTTAAGCTGTATCATTGCGACCCGTTTTAGTGGTGGAATAAGCCGGAGTCCCCGGAGAGAACAACCGACCATGGGTAAGTAACTGGTAAACTTTATCACTTGCGGCTGCGAATCGAGTGCACCCTTTGTTAGCTCACCTTACCCGAAGGGTCATGTGAGCTATTGCCATCACATGGCGTCCGTCATCGTCGTCGTCCGTCGTCCGTCGTAAACTTTTTCAAAAATCTTCTCCTCTGAAAGTAATAGACCAATTGAAACCAAACTTGTTATGAATCATCACTAGGATGTCTAGTTGCAAAAATTGTGTCCGGTGATGCCGTGCACCAACCAACATGGCCGCTGTTACTAAAAAATAGAACATATGGTAAAATTGCAGGTTTTGGGTAATAACTCAAAAACCGTTAATAATATAAAAAATCTGACATGAAATAAAAATGATCAGCACAGCAAGATCTACCTACCCTGCAATTTCGAAGTAAATCTGATAACCCATCTTGGAGTTATTGCCCTTTTTTCATCAAATTTTTAAAATGTTAATACTTTTCGTCTTATATTTCAAAAGTTATAAGAGATAAAGGTTAAGTTTAAATTGCAACAATGTGCAGCATGTCAAGATCTATCAAATCCCATAACCCATTTTGGAGTTATTACCCTTTTTTCATCAAATTTTCAAAATTTTAATACTTTTCGTCCTTTATTTCAAAAACTATAAGAGACAGATGTTAAGTTGAAACTGCAAATATGTTCAGCATGTCAAGCTCTACCTACCCTCCAATTTTAAAATAAATCTGATCACCCATCTTTGAGTTATTGCCCTTTTTTCATCAATTTTTTTAAAATTTAATTTCAATACTTTTCGTCTTATATTTCAAAAACTATAAGAGATAGATGTTAAGTTTAATTGCAAAGATGTGCAACATGTCCAGGTCTGCCTACCCTGCAATTGTGAAGTAAATTTTATAACTCATTTTGGGTTTGTTTTTTTTTGTTTTTTTTTTTTCTTGAAATTTTCAAAATTTTAATACTTTTCGTCCTGTATTTCAACAACTATAATAGATATATGCTAAGTGTAAACAGCAAACATGATCAGTATGTCAAGATCTACATACCCTGTAATTTTCCAGTAAATATGAATACCCATCTTGGAGTAATTGTCCTTTTTTCATCAAACTGTTCAAAATTTTAATACTTTCATCTTATATCTCAAAAACTATTAGAGATAGAGGGAAACTTTAAACTGCAAAAATGTTCAGCATGTCAAGATCTACAAAACATTTCCCCCCAGTTGAAAATGTGTGACAACTGTGTGAAGAGTTATACCTCTTGAAATGCATTTTTGTGTTGACTCACTGCTTTTGGTTACTCAAATAATCAAAGGGAAGCAATTATATTACATAATGTGAAGTAGCAAAAGCTAAATTGTGAGAATCATTGACATATATGTTTTTTACAACATTTTTGATAACTTACATTAAAGGAGGAACCTCTGCCCAAATTTTTTTGTAGAAGGGGTCTGCAATGACGAAGGCTACATTTGTTATTTTTTACCAAAGTTATCAAGTTTTATTGACTGGTGTTGTTGTTATACCCAGGTGAGCTCTAGTTATAATTTACAAAGCCGGGAGCGAATCCACGCCGTATTGGTGATAGGTAATCCCACTACCTAACTCATTTAGCCGCCTGGGCCCTGTCATTGCTTAGGAGTTTTCCTTGTTGCCATGGTAACTGTGCATTGCCATGTGTATCATCATATTGTAATTTTATTCAAGTATGATATTTAAAGCAAAACTTTATTTGTTTCTGAAAATATGCTTAAAAATAGACGTCAATATTTTAATATGCAAATTTGTACTACAGAACGGAAGAAATTGTCTCCCCCTTAAAGGTAAAAATGTACCAAACTATAAAGGCTAAACAATATACTTACACCTCAATATTTCCATGGCGATATTTTTTGTTAAAGGGGATGCTAAAACACCACTTAGAATTTTTTTTCCAATTTGTTCCTGGTTCAGCTATTTTGCTCATATATTGACTGGACAATAGCGTCATAAAACTTTCGAGCGGAAATAAGGTTATTGTTATGGGTTGGTGTGTTCACAGCTGTGGAGCCGTAGCCATTATGGTTCTTGGCAAGTTTTCAAATACTTGAGGACCGCAAATAAAGACCGCACATATCAGAAAACTGCCCAACGAACACAAGGGCTACGGTTCCGCATCTAGGGTTTTTAGCGCCACTTTCAACATTATTTTAGCTATATCATGATAGCCAGTTTTATTGGTGGAGGAAACAGGAGTACCTGGAGAAAATCAACGACCTGTGACATGAGTCACTGACAAACTTTATCACATAATGTGGCATCACGTACAAGCGCCATGAGTTGGATTTAAACTCGCAGCGCTAGTGGTGATATGCACTGATTCCGAAGAAAAGTATGTCTGCATATTCATCCTAATCTCATTTCAAAGCCCATCAAAGGTATTCTGGAGATTTAAAATTTGACCCCCCAGTGCATTTT
>MJUT01007303.1:71850-86575 GCA_002080005.1 Gigantidas platifrons
GAGAGAACCACCGACCATGGGTAAATAACTGGTAAACTTTATCACTTGCGGCTGCGAATCGAGTGCACCCTTTGTTAGCTCACCTTACCCGAAGGGTCATGTGTGCTATTGCCATAACATGGCGTCCGTCATCGTCGTCGTCCGTCGTCCGTCGTAAACTTTTTCAAAAATCTTCTCCTCTGAAAGTACTAGACCAATTGCAACCAAACTTTGTCTGAATCATCACTAGGGTGTCTAGTTGCAAAATTGTGTCCAATGATGCCGTGCACCAACCAACATGGCCGCTGTTACTAAAAAATAGAACATATTGTAAAATTGCAGGTTTTGGGTAATAACTCAAAAACCGTTAATAATATCAGAAATCTGACATGGATTAAAAATGATCAGCACAGCAAGATCTACCTACCCTGCAATTTTGAAGTAAATCTGATTACCCATCTTGGAGTTATTGGCCTTTTTTATAAAATTTTTTGAATGTTAATACTTTTCGTCTTATATTTCAAAAATTATAAGAGTGATAAGGTTAAGTTTAAATTGCAACAATGTGCAGCAGGTCAAGATCTACCAAATCCCATAACCCATTTTGGAGTTATTACCCTTTTTTCATAAAATTTTCAAAATTTTAATACTTTTCGTCCTTTATTTCAAAAACTATAAGAGACAAATGTGAAGTTGAAACTGCAAACATGTTCAGCATGTCAAGCTCTACCTACCCTGCCATTTTAAAGTAAGTATGATCACCCATCTTGGAGTTATTGCCCTTTTTTCATCAATTTTTGTTTTATTTAATTTCAATACTTTTCGTCTTACATTTCAAAAACTATAAGAGATAGATGTTAAGTTTGATTGTGAAGATGTGCAGCATGTCCAGGTCTGCCTAACCTGCAATTATGAAGTAAATCTGATCCCCCATGTTGGAGTTATTGCCCTTTTTTCATCATTTTTTTTTTTTTATTTTAATACTTTTTGTCTTATATTTCAACAACTATTAGAGATAGATGTTAAGTTTAAATTGATAAAAATGTGCACCATGTCAAGATCTACCTACCCTGCAATTGTGAAGTAAATTTGATAACTCATTTTGGGTTGTTGTTTTTTTTTTTTTCAAATTTTTCAAATTTTATTACTTTTCGTCCTGTATTTCAACAACTATAATAGATAGATGCTAAGTGTAAACAGCAAACATGATCAGTATGTCAAGATCTACATACCCTGTAATTTTGCAGTAAATATGAATACCCATCTTGGAGTTATTGTCCTTTTTTCATCAAACTGTTCTAAATTTTAATACTTTCATCTAATATCTCAAAAACTATTAGAGATAGAGGGAAACTTTAAACTGCAAAAATGTTCAGCATGTCAAGATCTACAAACATTTCCCCACAGTTGAAAATGTGTGACAACTGTGTGAAGAGTTATTCCTCTTCAAACGCATTTTTTTGTTGACTCACAGCTTTTGGTTACTCAAATAATCAAAGGGAAGCAATTATATTACATAATGTGAAGTAGCAAAAGCTAAATTGTGAGAATCATTGACATATATGTTTTTTTACAACATTTTTGATAACTTACATTAAAGGGGGAACCTCTGCCCAAATTTTTTTGTAGAAGGGGTCTGCAATGACGAAGGCTACATTTGTTATTTTTTTACCAAACTTATCAAGTTTTATTGACTGATGTTGTTGTTATATCCAGGTGAGCTATACAGGCTCCTGGGAGCCTCTAGTTATAATTTACAAAGCCGGGAGCGAACCCACGGCGTATTGGTGATAAGTAATCCCACTACCTAACTCATTTAGCCACCTGGGCCCTGTCATTGCTTAGGAGTTTTCCTTGTTGCCATGATAACTGCGCGTTGCCATGTGTATCATCATATTGTAATTTTATTCAAGTATGATATTTAAAACAAAACTATATATGTCTCTGAAAATATGCTTAAAAATAGACCTCAATATTTTGATATGCACATTTGTACTACAGAACTGATGAAATTGTCTCCCCTTTGAAGATAAAAATGTAACAAATTATAAAGGCTAAAAAATATACTTTAACCTCAATATATCCATGGCGACTTTTTTGTTAAAGGGGATGCTAAAACACCAGTTAGAAATTATTTTCAAATTTGTTCCTGGTTCAGCTATTTTGCTCATAGATTGACTGGACAATAGCGTCATAAGACTTTCGAGCGGAAATAAGGTTATTGTTATGGGTTGGGGTGTTCATAGCTGTGGAACCGTAGCCATTATGGTCATTGGCAAGTTTTCTAATATTTGCGGACCGCAAATGAAGACCGCAAATATCAGAAAACTGCCCAACGACCACAAGGGCTACGGTTCCGTATCTAGGGTTTTTAGCGCCACTTTCAACATTATTTTAGCTATATCGTGATGGCCAGTTTTATTGGTGGAGGAAATAGGAATACCTGGAGAAAACCATCGACCTGTGACATGAGTCACTGACAAACTTTATCACATAATGTGCATCACGTATAAGCGCCATGAGTTGGATTTAAACTCGCAGCGCTAGTGCTGATAGGCACTGATTGCACAGGTGGCTGTAAATCTACCACATGAACATGCCCATAATGACGGCCACTCAATATGGAAATTAAAATTTGTATTTAATGCATAGACACCAAAAGACAGGGCCGTAACTAGGGATTTAAAACAGGTGAGGCTGGGATATGGGTGCCGCTAAATTCATTGAGATTAGGATTTCGAAGTAAATTCTGTCTGTATCTCCATCCTGGTCTCATTTCAAGGCCTATCAAAGGTATTCTGGAAATGTAAAATTTGACCCCCCCCTCCAGTGCATTCCAATGGATATTTTGGCATGGACGAATTGTGTCAGATCAAGTGCAGTAAGGTTTCATTAATAGACATATCTTCTTTCTAGATATGCAAAAATATTGATATTTTCTTTCCCTCTACAGCATCTATCAGATAAAATAATCCAACATCCTCTTCAAACTGTCCGCCATTCTACTGAACTCATGAACTACATTACGTGATCAAAATCGTCACATATTTTGTTACAGCCTGTTTATAGATTAAAGGTCTATGTCGTTTGGGGTCAGGTTTTAATCGTGTGATTAAACTGAATCAGAAAATGTTAATTTTAACAAGATTTGTGACGAAAAATGATTTCTTTTTCATGTCAGGATCAAGAAAACTGATGTTGAATATCTTCAAAAATGGAGAAAACAAAAATATCCGAAGCATCGTGTGGGGATTTGTTTTAATCGTGTGATTGAACTGATTCAGAAAATGTTAAATTTAACAAGATTAATGACGAAACATGACTTTTTTTCATGTCAGGGTCAAGACAACTGATGTTGAATAGCTTTGAAAATGGAGAAAATAATATAGGACATATCGTGTGAATCACGTTTTAATCGTGTGATGGAACTGAATCAGAAAATGTTAATTTTAGCAAGATTTGTGACGAAATTTTTTTTTTTTTCATGTCAGGATCAAGATAACTGATGTTGAATATCTTTGAAAATGGAGAAAATAATATTGGACATGTAAAGTAGGATCACGTTATAATCGTGTTTTTAAACTGAATCAGAAAATGTTAATTTTAAAAAGATTTATGACAAAACATGATTTTTTATGTGGTGATGCCAACTGAATTGTTTATAAAACACTTTTGTAGTATAAAGTTGTGTTGTTTGTGAAGATTTGATGAGAAATTGTTTGTGTTTAAATATTGTTTTATATTTATTGTTTTAGCGCAGAACACCTCAACACTGGGCAGCAGAGAACGATAACGCAAATATGACAAAGTTTCTATTTATTGTTTTAGGTATGGAGACTTCCTGAAAATACAATTATGACGAGATTCAGAGATACGACAAAGAACGCAGCGAACACACAGTATTATGAGATGTTTAAGGTAATGAAACCCTTTGTAAAACCTAGACAATCAAATAACAGACTCTTCAAGTGACACATGTGGAATGTCATCTAAGATGAAGAAAATAAAATATTAGAAGCATCGTATGAGATCTTGTTCTAATTGAGTGATTGAACTGAACCAGAAAATGTTAATTTTAACAAGTTTTGTGACGAAAAATGATTGTTTTCATGTCAGGATCAAGATAACTGATGTTGAATATCTTTGAAAATGGAGAAAATGATATTGGACATGTCGTGTGGAATCACGTTTTAATCGTGTGATTGAACTGAATCAGAAAATGTTAATTTTGAAAAGATTTGTGACGAAAAATGTTTTTTTATGTGATGATGACAACTGAATTGTTTATAAAAATACTTTTGTAGTATAAAGTTGTGTTGTTTGTGAAGATTTGATGAGAAATTGTTTGTGTTTAAATATTGTTTTATATTTATTGTTTTAGGGCTGGACACCTCTACACTGGGCAGTAGAGAACGATAATGCAGATATGACAAAGTTTCTACTGGAGATAGGGGCCTCATTTTCTGCTGTAGACAAAAGCGTAATTAAACCCTCAGTAAAACTAATAGAATCAAATATTAAACTCTTCAAATGACACATGTGGAATGTGATCTAAAATGAAGAAAACTGATGTTGTATTTCTTCAAAAATGAAGAAAATAAAATCTCTGAAGCATCGTGTGTGGATTTGTTTTAATCGTGTGATTGAACTCAATCAGAAATGTTAATTTTAACAAGATTTGTCACGAACAATTATTTTTTTCATGTCAGGATCAAGATAACTGATGTTGAATATCTTTGAAAATTGAGAAAATAATATTGGACATATCGTGTGGATCACGTTTTAATCATGTGATTGAACTGAATCAGAACATGTTAATTTTTAAAAGATTGATGACGAAAAATTATTTTTTTATGTGATCATGACAACTGAATTGTTTATAAAATACTTGTTTAGTATAAAATTGTGATGTTTGTGAAGATTTGATAAGAATGTTTGTGTTTAAATATTGTTTTATATTGATTGTTTTAGGGCAGGACACCTCTACACGAGTCAGCAAACAATGGAAGCATATATGTGACAGAGGTTCTACTGGAGGCAGGGGCTTCACTGTCTGATGTAGACATTGAAGTAATTAAACCCTCAGTAAAACTAATAGAATCAAATATTAAACTCTTCAAGTGACATATGAGGAATGTGATCTAAAATGAAGAAAACTTATGTTGAATATCTTCAAAAATGGAGAAAATAAAATATTTGAAGCATCGTGTGGGGATTTGTTTTAATCGTGTGATTGAACTGAATCAGAAAATGTTAATTTTAAAACGATTTATGACGAAAAATGAATTTTTATGTGATGATGACAACTGAATTGTTTATAAAATACTTTTATAGTGTAAAGTTGTGTTGTTTGTGGAGATTTGATGACACATTGTTTGTGTTTAAAAACTGTTTTATATTTATTGTGTTAGGAGAGGACACCTCTACACTTCGCAGCAGAACACGGATTCATAAGTGTGATAGAGATTCTACTAAAGGCAGGGGCCTCACTTTCTGCTGTAGACATTGTGGTAATTAAACCCTCAGTAAATTTAAGGCAATCAAATATTAAACTGTTCAATTGACACATATGGAATGTGATCTAAAATAAAGAAAACTGATGTTGAATATTTTTAAAAATGGTGAAAATAAAATATCTGATGCATCGTGTGGGGATTTGTTTTAATCGTGTGATTGAACTGAATCAGAAAATATTAATTTCAAAAAGATTTGTGACGAAAATTTTTTTTTTTTATGTCAGCATCAAAATAACTGATGTTGAATAGCTTTGAAAATGGAGAAAATAATATTGGACATGTTGTGTAGGATCACGTTTTAATCGTGTGAATGAACTGAATCCGAAAATGTTAATTGTAAAAAGATTTGTGTTGAAAAATGATTTTTTATGTAATGATCACAACTGAATTGTTTACAAAATTCTTTTGTAGTATAAAACTGTGTTGTTTGTGAAGATTTGATGAGAAATTGTTTGTGTTTAAATATTGTTTTATATTTATTGTTTTAGGGCGATACACCTCTACACCTGACAGTGAATAGGAACAACACAGATGTGACAAAGTTTCTATTGGAGGCAGGGGCCTCACTGTCTGCTGTGGACAAAGATGTAATTAAACTCTCAGTAAAACTAATACAATCAAATATTAAATTCATCAAATGACACATGAGGAATGTTATCTAAAATGAAGAAAACTGATGTTGAATATCTTTAAAAATGGAGAAAATAAAATATCCGAAGCATCGTGTGGGGATTTGTTTTAATCGTGTGATTGAACTGAATCAGAAAATGTTAATTTTAACAAGATTTGTGACGAAAAAATATTTTTTTCATGTCAGCATCAAGACAAATGATGTTGAATAGCTTTGAAAATGGAGAAAATAATATTGGACATGTCTTTTAGGATCACGTTTTAATCGTGTGAATGAACTGAATCCGAAAATGTTAATTGTAAAAAGATATTTGACGAAAAATGATTTTGTATGTAATGATCACAACTGAATTGTTTACAAAATTATGTTGTAGTATAAAGCTGTGTTGTTTGTGAAGATTTGATGAGAAATTGTTTGTATTTAAATATTGTTTTATATTTATTGTTTTAGGGCATGACACCTCTACACTCGGCAGCAGAGACCAATAACGCAGTTATGACAAAGTCTCTACTGGAGGCCGGGGCCTCACTTTCTGCTGTAGACAATAGCGTAATTAAACCCTCAGTGAATTTAAGACAATATTGTTTTATTTTGATTTTTTTAGGGCAGGACACCTCTACACATAGCAGTAATGGTAGGAAGGACAGATATGACAAAGGTTCTACTGGAGGCAGGGGCCTCACTGTCTGCTGTGGACAATAAGGTAATAAAACTCTCTTAATAAAGGTTAAAATATTATATTATATTTATTTTCTGAGGGCTGGACACCTCTACACACTGCAGCATGAAAATGTTAATTTTGATAAGATTTGTTACAGTTTGTTTTATGTCAGTGTCGATATTTGCACTTACCAGACTTTTACTGAGTCAGTCGGGAGGACGGATTTTATCACTTAGAGCCCCATCGCGAAAGCCATGTCTAGTTGTACTAGAGTTTTGAATATATGGCAGTGTCTAATTAACAAATCAATGCCGAACACAGTAACATACGGATATTTTGACAATCGACTTACTTAATAGTGTTGCAACTCTTACCCCAATAAATAGGTTTTTGCTGTACAATACTGGCCAGTAATTATCTCAGTAACCAGCAATTGCCAGTGCTAAAACCTTGTCTTCCTGATAGTGACATTCCCTTCCCATCATCTTTTCAAAAAATCTGTATGTTACTGTGTCCGGCATTGATTTGTTAATTAGACACCGCCATATTCAAAATTATAGTACAACTTCCGCTTTCACGATATGGCTTTTGCGATGGGGCTCTAAGTGATAAAATCCGTCCTCACGATTCAGGAAAAGTCTGGTAAGTACAAAGATCGACATAATTGAGAAGATTTAACCTTCAGGTGCTCATTTGTATACTTTGACCCGGCCAATCATGGCTAAAATGTTGAATTTAGCAGACCCTCCCCCCCTCAAAAATGCGTTGCACTCCTGGTGTTTTTTTCAGTTGCCCAGCGATCTTCGAGGTGCCCCTCTATGCCTTATTATTGACAGAACTTCCGACTCCTGTGAGATAACTGATGCTGAATATTTTTAAAAATGGTGAAAAATAAAATATCTGAAGCATCGTGTGGGCATTTGTTTTAATCGTGTGATTGAACTGAATCAGAAAATGTTAATTTTAACAAGATTTGTGACGAAAAATTATTTTTTTCATGTCAGCATCAAGATAACTGATGTTGAATAGCTTTGAAAATGGAGAAAATAATATTGGACATGTCTTGCAGGATCACGTTTTAATCGTGTGAATGAACTGAATCCGAAAATGTTAATTGTAAAAAGATTTGTGACGAAAAATGATTTTGTATGTAATGATCACAACTGAATTGTTTACAAAATTCTTTTGTAGTATAAAGCTGTATTGTTTGTGAAAATTTGATGAGAAATTGTTTGTATTTAAATATTGTTTTATATTTATTGTTTTAGGGCATGACACCTCTACATCAGTCAGCAAAGAACGAAATCAAGGATTTCGTACAGTTTCTATTGAAGGCAGGGGCCTCACTTTCTGCTGTAGACAATAAGGTAATTAAACCCTCAGTAAATTTAAGACAATCAAATATTAAACTGTTCAATTGACACATGTGGAATGTGACCTAAAATAAAGAAAACTGATGCTGAATATTTTTAAAAATGGTGAAAATAAAATATCTGAATCATCGTGTGGGGATTTGTTTTAATCGTGTGATTGAACTGAATCAGAAAATATTAATTTTAAAAAGATTTGTGACGAAAAATGATTTTTTTCATGTCAGGATCAAGATAACCACAGGAGTCGGAAGTTCTATCAATAATAAGGCATAGAGGGGCACCTCGAAGATCGCTGGGCAACAATAAAAAAACACCAGGAGTGCAACACATTTTGGGGGGGTTGCCAAATTCAACATTTTTAGCCATAATTGGTCGGGTCAAAGTATATAAATGAACTTCGGAAGGTTAAATCTTCTCAATTATGTCGATCTTAGAGCCCCATCGCGAAAGCCATGTCGTTAAAAACGGAAGTTGTACTAGAGTTTTGAATATATGGCGGTGTCTAATTAACAAATCAATGCCAAACACAGTAACATACGGATTTTTTGACATTCGACTTAATTATTAGTGTTGCAACTCTTACCCCAATAAATATGTTTTTCTGTACAATACTGGCCAGTAATTATCTCAGTAACCAGTAATTTTCAGTGCTAAAACCTTGTCTTCCTGATAGTGATATTCCATTCCCATCATCTTGTCAAACAATCTGTATGTTACTGTGTCCGGCATTGATTTGTTAATTAGACACCGCCATATTCAAAATTCTAGTACAATTTCCGCTTTCACGACATGGCTTTTGCGATGGGGCTCTAAGTGATAAAATCAGTCCTAACGACTCAGTAAAAGTCCGGTAAGTACAAAGATCAACATAATTGAGAAGATTTAACCTTCAGGTGCTTATTTATATACTTTGACCCTGCCAATCATGGCTAAAATGTTGAATTTAGCAGACCCTACCCCCTCCAAAATGCGTTGCACTCCTGGTGGGTTTTTTTAGTTGCCCAGCGATCTTCGAGGTGCCCCTCTATGCCTTATTATTGACAGAACTTCCGACTCCTGTGAGATAACTGATGTTGAATATATTTGAAAATGGAGAAAATAATATTGGACATGTCGTGTGTGATAACGTTTTAATCGTGTGATTGAACTGAATCAGAAAATGTTAATTTTTAAAAAGATTTGTGACGAAAAATGATTTTATATGTGATGATGACAACTTAATTGTTTATAAAATACTTTGGTAGTATAAAGTTGTGTTGTTTGTGAAGATTTGATGAGAAATTGTTTGTATTTAAATATTGTTTTATATTGATTGTTTTAGGGCTTGACACCTCTACACTTGGCAGCAAAGGAAAGTTACGCAGATATGACAAAGTTGATACTTGAGGCAGGGGCCTCGCTTTCTGCTGTAGACAATAGGGTAATTAAACCCTCAGTAAATTTAAGACAATCAAATAGTAAACTGTTCAATTGACACATGTGAAATGTGATCTAAAATGAAGAAAACTGATGTTGAATATTTTCAAAAATGGTGAAAATAAAATATCTAAAGCATCGTGTGGGGATTTGTTTTAATCGTGTGAATGAACTGAATCCGAAAATGTTAATTGTAAAAAGATTTGTGACGAAAAATGATTTTGTATGTAATGATCACAACTGAATTGTTTACAAAATTCTTTTGTAGTATAAAGCTGTGTTGTTTGTGAAGATTTGATGAGAAATTGTTTGTATTTAAATATTGTTTTATATTTATTGTTTTAGGGCATGACACCTCTACATCTGTCAGCAAAGAACGGAAACAAATATTTGGCATATTTTCTATTGAAGGTAGGGGCCTCACTTTCTGCTGTAGACAATAGGGTAATTAAACCCTCAGTAAATTTAAGACAATCAAATATTAAACTGTTTAATTGACACATGTGGAATGTGATCTAAAATGACGAAAACTGATGTTGAATATTTTTAAAAATGGTGAAAATAAAATATCTGAAGCATCGTGTGGGGATTTGTTTTAATCGTGTGATTGAACTTAATCAGAAAATATTAATTTTAAAAAGATTTGTGACGAAAAATGTTTTTTTCATGTCAGCATCAAGATAACTAATGTTGAATAGCTTTGAAAATGGAGAAAATAATATTGGACATGTCGTGTAGGATCACGTTTTAATCGTGTGAATGAACTGAATTCGAAAATGTTAATTGTAAAAAGATTTGTGACGAAAAATTATTTTGTATGTAATGATCACAACTGAATTGTTTACAAAATTCTTTTGTAGTACAAAACTGTGTTGTTTGTGAAGATTTGATGAGAAATTGTTTGTGTTTAATTATTGTTTTATATTTATTGTATTAGAGCATGACACCTCTACACCTGGCAGCGCAGGAGGGAATCACAGATGGGATAAAGGTTCTATTGGAGGCAGGGGCCTCACTGTCTGCTGTGGACACAGATGTAATTAAACTCTCAGTAAAACTAATACAATCAAATATTAAATTCATCAAGTGACACATGAGGAATGTTATCTAAAATGAAGAAAACTGATGTTGAATATCTTTAAAAATGGAGAAAATAAAATATCTGAAGAATCGTGTGGGGATTTGTTTTAATCGTGTGATTGAACTGAATCAGAAAATGTTAATTTTAACAAGATTTATGACGAAAAATTATTTTTTTCATGTCAGCATCAGAATAACTGATGTTGAATAGCTTTGAAAATGGAGAGAATAATATTGGACATGTCGTGTAGGATCACGTTTTAATCGTGTGAATGAACTGAATCCGAAAATGTTAATTGTAAAAAGATTTGTGACGAAAAATGATTTTGTATGTAATGATAACAACTGAATTGTTTACAAAATTCTTTTGTAGTATAAAGCTGTATTGTTTGTGAAAATTTGATGAGAAATTGTTTGTATTTAAATATTGTTTTATATTTATTGTTTTAGGGCATGACACCTCTACATCAGTCAGCAAAGAACGAAATCAAGGATTTCGTACAGTTTCTATTGAAGGCAGGGGCCTCACTTTCTGCTGTAGACAATAAGGTAATTAAACCCTCAGTAAATTTAAGACAATCAAATATTAAACTGTTCAATTGACACATGTGGAATGTGATCTAAAATGAAGAAAACTGCTGTTGAATATTTTTAGAAATGGTGAAAATAAAATATCTGAAGCATCGTGTGGGGATTTGTTTTAATCGTGTGATTGAACTGAATCAGAAAATATTAATTTTAAAAAGATTTGTGACGAAAAATGATTTTTTTCATGTCAGGATCAAGATAACCACAGGAGTCGGAAGTTCTATCAATAATTAGGCATAAAGGGGCACCTCGAAGATCGCTGGGCAATTATAAAAAAAACACCAGGAGTGCAATGCATTTTTGGGGGGTTTGCCAAATTCAACATTTTTAGCCATAATTGGTCGGGTCAAAGTATATAAATGAGCTTCGGAAGGTTAAATCTTCTCAATTATGTCGATCTTAGAGCCCCATCGCGAAATCCATGTCGTGAAAGCGGAAGTTGTACTAGAGTTTTGAATATATGGCGGTGTCTAATTAACAAATCAATGCCGGAAACAGTAACATACAGCTTTTTTGACAATCGACTTAATTATTGGAGTTGCAACTCTTACTCCAATTAATAGGTGTTTGCTGTACAACACTGGCCAGTAATTGTCACATTTTGACCAGCGATAGCCAGTGCTAAAACTTTGTCTTCCTGATAGTCATATTTCGTTCCCGTCATCTTGTCAAAAAATCTGTATGTTACTGTGTCTGGCATTTATTTGTTAATTAAACACCGCCATATCCAGAACTCTAGTACAACGTTCGCTTTCATGACATGGATTTCACGATGGGGCTCTAAGTGATAAAATCCGTCCTCACGACTCAGTAAAGGTCCGGTAAGTACAAATATCGACATAATTGAGAAGATTTAACATTCCTGTGTTCATTTATATACTTTTACACGAGTCAGCATGGCATGGAAGCACATATGTGACAGAGGCTCTACTGGAGGCAGGGGCTTCACTGTCTGCTGTATACAATGAGGTAATTAAATCCTCAGTAAAACTAAGACAATGAAATATTAAACTCTTCAAGTGACACATGTGGAATGTCATCTAAAATGAAGAAAACTGATGTTGAACATCTTTAAAAATGGAGAAAATAAAATATCTGAAGCATCGTGTGGGGATTTGTTTTAATCGTGTGATTGAAATGAATCACAAAATGTTAATTTTAACAAGATTTGTGACGAAAAATGATGTTTTTAATGTCAGAATTAAGATGACCTCAGGAGTCGGAAGATCTTTTAATAATAAGGCTTAGAGGGGCACCTCGAAGATCGCTGGGTAACTATGAAAAAACACCAGGAGTGCACACATTTATTGGGAGGGTTTGCTAAATTCAACATTTTTAGCCATAATTGGCTTGGTCAAAGTATATAAATGAGCTTCAGAAGGTTAAATCTTCTCAATTATGTCGATATTTGCACTTACCAAACTTTTACTGAGTCAGTCGTGAGGACGGATTTTATCACTTAGAGCACCATCGCGAAAGCCATGTCTAGTTGTACTAGAGTTTTGAATATATGGCAGTGTCTAATTAACAAATCAATGCCGAACACAGTAACATACGGATATTTTGACAATCGACTTACTTATTAGTGTTGCAACTCTTACCCCAATAAATAGGTTTTTGCTGTACAATACTGGCCAGTAATTATCTCAGTAACCAGCAATTGACAGTGCTAAAACCTTGTCTTCCTGATAGTGATATTCCCTTCCCATCATCTTGTCAAAAAATCTGTATGTTACTGTGTCCGGCATTGATTTGTTAATTAGACACCGCCATATTCAAAATTATAGTACAACTTCCGCTTTCACGACATGGCTTTTGCGATGGGGCTCTAAGTGATCAAATCCGTCCTCACGACTCAGGAAAAGTCTGGTAAGTACAAAGATCGACATAATTGAGAAGATTTAACCTTCAGGTGCTCATTTATATACTTTGACCCGGCCAATCATGGCTAAAATGTTGAATTTAGCAGACCCTCCCCCCCTCAAAAATGCGTTGCACTCCTGGTGTTTTTTTTTGTTGCCCAGCGATCTTCGAGGTGCCCCTCTATGCCTTATTATTGACAGAACTTCCGACTCCTGTATGATAACTGATGTTGAATATATTTGAAAATGGAGAAAATAATATTGGACATGTCGTGGTGGGATTACGTTTTAATCGTGTGATTGAACTGAATCAGAAAATGTTAATTTTAAAAAGATTTGTGACGAAAAATTATTTTATATGTGATGATGACAACTTAATTGTTTATAAAATACTTTGGTAGTATAAAGTTGTGTTGTTTGTGAAGATTTGATGAGAAATTGTTTGTATTTAAATATTGTTTTATATTGATTGTTTTAGGGCTTGACACCTCTACACTTGGCAGCAAAGGAAAGTGACGCATATATGACAAAGGTTCTACTGGAGGCAGGGGCCTCACTGTCTGCTGTGGACAATGAGGTAATTAAACTCTCTTAATAAAAGTTAAAATATTATGTTATATTTATTTTCTGAGGGCTGGACACCTCTACACACTGCAGCATGAAAATGTTAAATTTGATAAGATTTGTTACAGTTTGTGTTATGTCAGTGTCGATATTTGCACTTACCAGACTTTTACTGAGTCAGCCGTGAGGACGGATTTTATCACTTAGAGCCCCATCGCGAAAGCCATGTCTAGTTGTACTAGATTTTTGAATATATGGCAGTGTCTAATTAACAAATCAATGCCGAAGACAGTAACATACGGATATTTTGACAATCGACTTACTTATTAGTGTTGCAACTCTTACCCCAATAAATAGGTTTTTGCTGTACAATACTGGCCAGTAATTATCTCAGTAACCAGCAATTGACAGTGCTAAAACCTTGTCTTCCTGATAGTGATATTCCCTTCCCATCATCTTGTCAAAAAATATGTATGTTACTGTGTCCGGCATTGATTTGTTAATTAGACACCGGCATATTCAAAATTATAGTACAACTTCCTCTTTCACGACATGGCTTTTGTGATGGGGCTCTAAGTGATCAAATCCGTCCTCACGACTCAGGAAAAGTCTGGTAAGTACAAAGATCGACATAATTGAGAAGATTTAACCTTCAGGTGCTCATTTATATACTTTGACCCGGCCAATCATGGCTAAAATGTTGAATTTAGCAGACCCTCCCCCCCCTCAAAAATGCGTTGCACTCCTGGTGTTTTTTTTAGTTGCCCAGCGATCTTCGAGGTGCCCCTCTATGCCTTATTATTGACAGAACTTCCGACTCCTGTGAGATAACTGATGTTAAATATATTTGAAAATGGAGAAAATAATATTGGACATGTCGTGTGTGATTACGTTTTAATCGTGTGATTGAACTGAATCAGAAAATGTTAATTTTAAAAAGATTTGTGACGAAAAATGATTTTATATGTGATGATGACAACTTAATTGTTTATAAAATACTTTGGTAGTATAAAGTTGTGTTGTTTGTGAAGATTTGATGAGAAATTGTTTGTGTT
>MJUT01007308.1:0-19177 GCA_002080005.1 Gigantidas platifrons
GTCCAGTAGTCAGTGCTATACTGATGGACTATGAGTCTCCTGGAGGTATTATCCGTCCAGTAGTCAGTGCTATACTGATGGACTATGAGTCTCCTGGAGGTATTATCCGTCCAGTAGTCAGTGCTATACTGATGGACTATGAGTCTCCTGGAGGTATTATTCGTCCAGTAGTCAGTGCTATACTGATGGACTATGAGTCTCCTGGAGGTATTATCCGTCCAGTAGTCAGTGCTATACTGATGGACTATGAGTCTCCTGGAGGTATTATCCGTCCAGTAGTCAGTGCTATACTGATGGACTATGAGTCTCCAGGAGGTATTATCCGTCCAGTAGTCAGTGCTATACTGATGGACTATGAGTCTCCTGGAGGTATTATCCGTTCGGTAGTCAGTGCTATACTGATGGACTATGAGTCTCTATTATCCGTCCAGTAGTCAGTGCTTTGGCACTGTGATGGTTTATTAGACATATTTATTACTGAAATGTACAGTTCCTAAATAATGTAATTATCAATTAAGCAAACATTCTCCTCCCTCAGAAATATTATCAGATTTTGGCTATCCTGTTTAGGTCCTTTATTGCTCCCAAAACTTCTTCTTTTTTTTCTTTTCTTTTTTTTTGGCTTTCCAATCTTTCAATTTTGAACATACTTGATCACTATTATTCCAGAATCGCCTCGTACGTATGAAATCTGAATTCTAAGTTTTTATTTTATTTGTTTTACTATACTTCTAGGTAAATTACAGTATGTGGCCAAAAGTATTGGCGCATGTAAAAAAAAAATCCCTATATGATCAACCAGAATCATATTTTTTCAAAAATCATATTGGGAAGTCATTAACAAATTTTACACCAAGACATACGGAATTGTCCATATTTTGATTGTTTATTTGCTCATTATGTTGTTATCAGTAATTTTTATTTGTACATATTTTAAGCACAACAAATAAAAATTGACTTTGATTTTCCTATATATTTCAACTAAAAATAAATGATAAATCCTAAAAATTAACAATCATGTAAAAATTATGTACAAATAAAAACCACTCATATAAACATGTTTATATCTTTTAAAACTATGTTTATCATATTAGGTCAGATCATTTTCTTGTTCTTCATTTGAATATGTTATCAAAATTGTATTCCATTGGAAACTAACCATAAAACAGCTATAAATACAGATGTTTGTGTGAACGAATAAATTGTCATATCGGGTACTATTACATGTAATTGGCGCTCTACTAGACTTTATCTATCAATCGTAATGCGAGAGATGTATGATTACACACAGGACCGGCCTTGTGAGGTGCGGGAATCAATTAAAACATGCAAAGTGTTGTTACTTGAACGGCGAGGGACACATTAAGCGCGGGTCCAATTGGCTTAAGGCCGGCCCTGATTACACAATACAAGTAAAGTATCATGTATATGTACTTCATGTAATATGTACGATTCTTGGTTTAAGCCTATTTAACAAGGATCATTAACAACATATGGTTACCAGTTGTATTTAATTCCAATATACAGATGAGAGCAATCAGTGGTTTACCATATTACTCCACCAATATACAGATGAGAGCTATCAGTGGATTACCATATTTCTCCACCAATATACAGATGAGAGCTATCAGTGGATTACCATATTTCTCCACCAACATACAGAGGAGAACTATCAGTGGATTACCATATTTCTCCACCAACATACAAAGGAGAGCTATCAGTGGATTACCATATTTCTCCACTGACATACAGAAGAGAGCTATCAGTAGATTACCATATTTCTCCACCAACATACAGAGGAGAGCTATCAGTTGATTACTATATTTCTCCACCAACATACAGAGGAGAGCTATCAGTGGATTACCATATTTCTCCACCAACATACAGAGGAGAGCTATTAGTGGATTACCATATTTCTCCACCAACATACAGAGGAGAGCTATCAGTGGATTACCATATTTCTCCACCAACATACAGAGGAGAGCAATCAGTGGATTACTATATTTCTCCACCAACATACAGAGGAGAGCTATCAGTGGATTACCATATTTCTCCACTGACATACAGAGGAGAGCTATCAGTAGATTACCATATTTCTCCACCAACATACAGAGGAGAGCTATCAGTGGATTACCATATTTTTCTACTCTTAACAGTTAAATTTTCAAATTTTAGAACTCACACTAAAGCTTGACCGTTAAAATTTAAATCTAAAATCCTGTTTAATCCATTTCATTTTTTTGGCTCCCAACGATTTAAATTTTTAATAAAAGGCCATGTGAGCTTTTGCAGCATCACCTGGCACTCGTTATGATCCCACCATTCCCAGACATCATTGTATTTAATTTTCACAATTTTGCAGTTATTTCCCCAAATTTTAAAAGTATGTCTGAACTGCTCCGATTTTTATTGTTTCACGATTCAATATCCAAATATCTAGACCTCGAATAATATCTTCAGTTTTTAATTTTGTTATGATATCATGATCAGTGAATGGAAAATGATTAATCCGCGTATCAAACATCTTACTGCTTAATGCGTTTCTACATGAAATATAATCAATTCTTGAACTAATTCAAGTTACCGCGCGTTTAAAAGTATATATTCGGTGCATATATATTTGATATATGAAAAGTTGAGTCGTTTGTTTTTAATGTACTACGTAAAATTGCGACCAGAATTATGATAAGAAGAGAATTCTACATTTTCCTTTATTTCTTTACTCAATAAAATTACCACACCCCTTGAATCACTTATACCAAAATAAAAAAAAATGGTTGCCACCCCCACAGTTTTTTCATTCATTTTGCCATCAATCGAATCATCTTTTTGTTGAGTGCGTTTCTTGTAAGCAAACTAAGTCAAGTTCTTTGGGCTATCAGCCAGTTAAAAGTCACGTTTCTTATCGTCTCTTAAAACGGTAAACATTTATTTTAGTTAGGGACAAGGTCATTTAGGCAACAATATGTAATTTGTTTACTCCAGGGGCGGATCCCAGGGGGGGGGGAGGTGCACCCCCCCTAAAATTGGAAAAGATATGATTTTTTTGCGTAAAATCGTGATTTTTCACACGAAATACAAAAAAAAATATAAAGTGCGCCCCCCCTCAACTTGAAATCCTGGATCCGCCCCTGTACTCTACGTATACCATGAAAGAGTAATACAATCCAATGCAGTCCAGTGCGAATTGAACGCGCTAATCACGTTCACATGAAATTATTTGTTTAATGCGTTTTCGTTAATGCGAATTCATTAATCCGTATTCGATTCGCATTAAACTGTCGTGTGGACACATGCTTTTGCAAAATCGAATTATCCGAGCAGGTGCTTGGATGAAATTTTGTTGGAATTTTTTTTACTAACATTATCATGTGTAAACTTTCTTTTGGTTGTTCATTTTTATTATTATTAACAAATGAAGTCATCAAACGTCATGCATGTGGCTGGTGACGTCATATTGACACAACAGATCATATGCAATTAATGACTTTTAATGAGTTGGATACAAGGATGTATTAACCCAGGAACATTATATTTACCGAGGCCAGATAGCCGAAATAAATATATTTTTTCTTGGGTTAATAAAACTTGGTATCCATCGAATTTAAAGTCATTAATTGTTTTATTATATGACACATTTTATATGTTGATTTTACCCTTAAAATAAGCTTTTATCACGACGTTTTCTTTGGTTTAGTATGATGTAAGACGTTGGAATGTTATATTCACCTTGTCTTTCGAGGGTTTGCAAACCGTCATGTCCAACTGATACATGGATGATAAATGCTTTATTACACCGAATATCTACTTTGCACAACTAACAATGACATTGCAATTATAACAAATGAAGTTGTTATGTCCCATTTTGTATTCCGTACATGTGTTTTATGTTTGTTTTCCTCAAGTACAATTTGTTTTTTTTTTTTTTTTTTTTTTTTTTTTTTTTGGGTGGGGTGGGGGTGTCGTCTCACTTAGCCGACATTCTATATTTTATATAGGTACAGGTAAGAAAAAAATGTAGACTATGTGAGACTGTGGAAGAAAACAAATACCCATACAAAACAAAACAAACAAACATAAAGCATACATCACTAATTTATTATTTTATAAAACATAATTACTTATTGATTAAATGTTAAAATAGTACATATACCAAAAAAAACCCCAAACAAACAAACATATAAATAATTATTTATTTCAGTACCCTATATAAAATAACAACATCTAAGGGGCCCCAACTTAAGTGAAATGATAGGGAAAATATGGAAGAAAAGTAAGTCTAATAGTGAAAAGATAGGGAAACATGGAGGTAAAATAAGTTGAATAGTGAAATGATAGGGATAATATGGAAGAAAAGTAATTAGAATAGTTAAGAGATAGGGAAAATTTGGAAGAAAATAGTAAAAAGATAGAGAAAATACGGAAGAAAATAATGAAAAAGATAGGTAAAATACAGAAGAAAAGTAAGTTGAATAGTGAAATGATATGGAAATTCTGGAAGAAAAGTAAGTTGATTAGTGAAAAGATAGGGAACATTTGGAAGAAAATAGTAAAAAGATTAGGAAAATACTTAAAAAAATAGTCAAAAAGATAGGTAAAATACAACAGAAAAGTAAGTTCAATAGTGAAATGATGTGGAAATTATGGAAGAAAAGTAATTCGAATAGTGAAAAGATAGGGAAAATATAGAAGAAAATAGTAAAAAGATAGGGAAAATACAGAAGAAATGTAAGTTGAATAGTGAAATGATATGGAAATTATGGAAGAAAAGGAAGTCGAACCGTGAAAAGAAATGGAAAACATGGGACAAAAGTAAGTCGAATAGTGAAAAAATAGGGAAAATTTGGAAAATAAAGAAGAAAATTGTGAAAAGATATTAAAAATATGGAAGAAAATAGTAAACAGATATGGAAAATACAAAAGAAAAGTAAGTTGAATAGTGAAATGATATGGAAATTATGGTAGAAAAGTAAGTCGAATAGTGAAAAGATAGGGAAAATATGGAAGAAATGTAAGTTGAATAGTGAAAAGATAAGCAGATATGGAAGAAAGGTAGGTTGAATAGTGAAATGATAGGGAAAATATGGAAGAAAATAGTAAAAAGATATGGACAACACAGAAAAAACCCAATCGAACATTATGGAAGAAAAGGAAGTTGAAAATTGAAAAGATAGGGAAAATATGGAAAATGCAGAAGAAAAGTAAGTTGAATAGTGAAATGAGATGGAAAATATGGAAGAAAAGGAAGTCGAACAATGAAAAGATATGGAAAAAATGGAAGAAAAGTAAATCGATTAGTGAAAAGATAGGGAATATATGGATGAAAAATAAGGTGAAAAGTGAAAAGATAGGAAAAATATGTAAAATGCAGCAGAAAATTGTGAAAAGAAAGGGAAAATACAGAAGAAAAGTAAGTTGAATAGTGAAATGATATGGAAATTATGGAAGAAAAGTAAGTCGAATGGTGAAAAGATAGGGAAAATATGGATGAAAAGTAGGTTGAATTGTGAAATGATCTGAAAAATATGGAAGAAAGGCAAGTCGAATAGTGAAAATATTTGGAAAATAAGAGAAGAAAATAGTAAAAAGATAGGGAAAATACAGAAGAAAAGTAAGTCGAATAGTGAAAAGATAGGGAAAATATGGAAGAAAAGTAGGTTGAATAGTGAAATGATAGGGAAAATATGGTAGAAATTAGTAAAAAGATATGGACAACACAGAAGAAACCCAATCGAACAGTGATAAAATTTTGAAAATATGGAAGAAAAGTAGGTTGAATAGTGATAAGATTTGGAAAATATCGAAGAAAAGTAGGTTGAATAGTGAAAAGATATGGAAAATACAGAAGAAAAGTAAGTTGAATAGTGAAATGAGATGGAAAATATGGAAGAAAAGGAAGTCGAACAATGAAAAGATATGGAAAAAATGGAAGAAAAGTAAATCGATTAGTGAAAAGATAGGGAATATATGTATGAAAAATAAGGTGAAAAGTGAAAAGATAGGAAAAATATGTAAAATGCAGCAGAAAATTGTGAAAGGATAGGGAAAATACAGAAGAAAAGTAAGTTGAATAGTGAAATGATATGGAAATTATGGAAGAAAAGTAAGTCGAATGGTGAAAAGATATGGAAAATGTGTAAGGAAATAAAACAAGATAGGGAAAATACAGAAGAAAAGTAAGTTGAATAGTGAAATGACATGGAAATTATGGGAGAAAAGCAAGTCAAATAGTGAAAAGATAGGGAAAATATGGATGAAAAGTAGGTTGAATTGTGAAATGATCTGAAAAATATGGAAGAAAGGCAAGTCGAATAGTGAAAATATTTGGAAAATAAGAGAAGAAAATAGTAAAAGGAAAGGGAAAATACAGAAGAAAAGTAAGTCGAATAGTGAAAAGATAGGGAATATATGGAAGAAAAGTAGGTTGAATAGTGAAATGATAGGGAAAATATGGTAGAAATTAGTAAAAAGATATGGACAACACAGAAGAAACCCAATCGAACAGTGAAAAGATTTTGAAAATATGGAAGAAAAGTAGGTTGAATAGTCAAATGATAGGAAAAATATGGAAGGAAGGCGAGTCGAATAGTGAAATGATAGGAAAAACATGGAATAAAGGTAAGCTGAATAGTGAAACAATTTGGAAAATACAGAAGAAACCCAAGTCGAATAGTGATAAAATTTGGAAAATATGGAAGAAAAGTAGGTTGAATAGTGATAAGATTTGGAAAATATCGAAGAAAAGTAGGTTGAATAGTGATAAGATTTGGAAAATATCGAAGAAAAGTAGGTTGAATAGTGAAAAGATATGGAAAATACAGAAAAAAAGTAAGTTGAATAGTGAAATGATATAGAAATTATGGAAGAAAAGTAAGGCGAATAGTGAAAAGATAGGGAAAATATGGAAAAAAAGAGTAAAAAGATAGGGAAAATACAGAAGAAAAGTCAGTCAAAAAGTGAACAGATATGGAAAATGGGGAACAAAAATAGGATGAATTGTGAAATGATATGAAAAATATGGAAGAAAAAATATGGAAGAAAACTAAGTCGAATAGTGAAAAGATAGGGGAAATATGGAAGAAAAGGAAGTTGAATAGTGAAATGATAGGAAAATATGGAAGAAAAGTAAATCGAATAGTGAAAAGATAGGGAAATATGGAAGTAGAATAAGTTGAATAGTGAAATGATATGGAAATTATTGAAGAAAAGGAAGTCGAACAGTGAAAAGAAATGGAAAACATGGAAGAAAAGTAAGTCGAATAGTGAAAAGATAGGGAAAATTTGGAAAATACAGAAGAAAATTGTGAAAAGATATGAAAAATATGGAAGAAAATAGTAAAAAGATATGGAAAATTCAAAAGAAAAGTAAGTTGAATAGTGAAAAGATATGGAAAATATGGAAGAAAATAGTAAAAAGATATGGAAAATTCAAAAGAAAAGTAAGTTGAATAGTGAAATGATATGGAAAATATGGAAGTAAGACAAGTCAAATAGTAAACAGGTATGGAAAATGGGGAAAAAGTAGGTTGAATTGTGAAATGATGTGAAAGATATGGAAGGAAAGTAAGTCGAATAGTGAAAAGATAGGTAAAATATGGAAGAAAAATAAGTTGAAAAGTGAAAAGATAGGTAAAATATGGAAGAAAATAGTAAAAAGATAGGGAAAATACAGAAGAGAAGTAAGCTGAATAGTGAAATGATATGGAAATTATGGAAGAAAAGGAAGTCGAACAGTGAAATGATATGGAAAAAATGGAAGAAAAGTAAGTTGAAAAGTGAAAAGATAGGGAAAATATGGAAAATGCAGAAGAAAATTGTGAAAAGATAGGGAAAATACAGAAGAAAAGTAAGTTGAATAGTGAAATGATATGGAAATTATGGAAGAAAAGGAAGTCGAATGGTGAAAAGATATGGAAAATGTGTAAGGAAATAGAAAAAGATACGGAAAATACAGAAGAAAAGTAAGTTGATTAGTGAAATGTCATGGAAATTATGGGAGAAAGGCAAGTCGAATAGTGAAAATATTTGGAAAATAAGAGAAGAAAATAGTAAAAAGATAGGGAAAATACAGAAGAAAAGTAGGTTGAATAGTGAAATGATAGGGAAAATATGGAAGAAAATAGTAAAAAGATATGGACAACACAGAAGAAACCCAATCGAACAGTGATAAGATTTGGAAAATATGGAAGAAAAGTAGGTTGAATAGTCAAATGATAGGAAAAATATGGAAGGAAGGTGAGTCGAATAGTGAAATGATAGGGAAAACATGGAAGAAAGGTAAGCTGAATAGTGAAACAATTTGGAAAATACAGAAGAAACCCAAGTCGAATAGTGATAAAAATTTGGAAAATACAGAAGAAACCCAAGTCGAATAGTGATAAAATTTGGAAAATATGGAAAAAAAGTAGGTTGAATAGTGATAAGATTTTGAAAATATCGAAGAAAAGTAGGTTGAATAGTGAAAAGATATGGAAAATACAGAAGAAAAGAAAGTTGAATAGTGAAATGATATAGAAATTATGGAATAAAAGTAAGTCGAATAGTAAAAAGATAGGGAAAATATGGAAAAAAAGAGTAAAAAGATAGGGAAAATACAGAAGAAAAGTAAGTTGAATAGTGAAATGATATGGAAAATATGGAAGTAAGACAAGTCAAATAGAAAAGTAAGTTGAATAGTGAAATGATATGGAAAATATGGAAGTAAGACAAGTCAAATAGTAAACAGGTATGGAAAATGGGGAAAAAGTAGGTTGAATTGTGAAATGATGTGAAAGATATGGAAGGAAAGTAAGTTGAATAGTGAAAAGATAGGGAAATATGGAAGAAAAGGAAGTTGAATAGTGAAATGATAGGAAAATATGGAAGAAAAGTAAGTCGAATAGTGAAAAGATAGGGAAATATGGAAGAAGAATAAGTTGAATAATGAAATGATATGGAAATTATGGGAGAAAAGGAAGTCGAACAGTGAAAAGAAATGGAAAACATGGAAGAAAAGAAAGTCGGATAGTGAAAAGATAGGGAACATTTGGAAAATACAGAAGAAAATTGTGAAAAGATATGAAAAATATGGAAGAAAAACAAGTCGAATAGTGAAATGATATTGAAATTATGGAAGAAAAGTAAGTCGAATAATGAAAAGATATGGAAAATATGGAAGAAAATAGTAAAAAGATATGGACAACACAGAAGAAACGCAATCGAACAGTGATAAGATTTGGAGAATATGGAAGAAAAGTAGGTTCAATAGTCAAATTATAGGGAAAATATGGAAGGAAGGTGAGTCGAATAGTGAAATGATAGGGATAAAATGGAAGAAAGGTAAGCTGAATAGTGAAAAAAATTGGAAAATACAGAAGAAACCCACGTCGAACAGTGATAAAATTTGGAAAATATGGAAGAAAGGTAGGTTGAATAGTGATAAGATTTGGAAAATATCGAAGAAAAGTAGGTTGAATAGTGAAAAGATATGGAAAATACAAAAGAAAAGTAAGTTGAATAGTAAAATGATATAGATATTATGGAAGAAAAGTAAGTCGAAGAGTGAAAAGATATGAAAAATATGGAAGAAAAAATATGGAAGAAAAGTAAGTCGAATAGTGAAAAGATAGGGGAAATATGGAATAAAAGGAAGTTGAATAGTTAAGAGATAGGAAAATTTGGAAGAAAATAGTAAAAAGATAGGGAAAATTTGGAAGAAAATAATGAAAAAGATAGGGAAAATACAGAAGAAAAGTATGTTGAATAGTGAAATGATATGGAAATTATGGAAGAAAAGGAAGTCGAACAGTGAAAAGAAATGGAAAACATGAAAGAAAAGTAAGTCGAATAGTGAAATGATATCGAAATTATGGAAGAAAAGTAAGTCGAATAGTGAAAAGATATGGAAAATATGGAAGAAAATAGTAAAAAGATATGGAAAATTCAAAAGAAAAGTAAGTTGAATAGTGAAATGATATGGAAATTATGGTAGAAAAGTAAATCGAATTGTGAAAAGATATGGCAAATATGGAAGAAAAGTAAGTCGAATAGTGAAAAGATAGGAAAAATATGGAAGAAATGTAAGTTGAATAGTGAAAAGATAGGGAAAATGGGGAACAAAAATAGGATGAATTGTGAAATGATATGAAAAATATGGAAGAACAGTATGTTGAATAGTGAAATGATAGGGAAAATTCAGAAGGAAAGTAAGTCGAATAGTGAAAAGTTAGGGAAAATATGGAAGAAAATAGTAAAAAGATGTGGAAAATATGAAAAAAAGGCAAGTTCAATGGTGATATGATATAGAAAATACAGAAGAAAATTGTAAAAAGATATGGAAATTATGAAAGAAAGAAAACTTGAATAGTGAAAAGATTTGGAAAATACAGAAGAAAAGTAAGTTGAATAGTGAAATGATATATAAATTATGGAAGAAAAGTAGGTCGAATAGTGAAAAGATAGGGAAAATATAGAAGAAAAGACTAAAAAGATAGGGAAAATACAGAAGAAAAGTAAGTTGAATAGTGAAATGATATGGAAAATATGGAAGTAAGACAAGTCAAATAGTAAATAGGTATGGAAAATGGGGAAAAAGTATGTTGAATTGTGAAATGATGTGAAAGATATGGAAGGAAAGTAAGTCGAATAGTGAAAAGATAGGGAAAATATGGAAGAAAAAGAAGTTGAAAAGTGAAAAGATAGGTAAAATATGGAAGAAAATAGTAAAAAGATAGGGAAAATACAGAAGAGAAGGAAGTTGAATAGTGACATGGTATGGAAATTATGGAAGAAAAGGAAGTCGAACAGTGAAATGATATGGAAAAAATGGAAGAAAAGTAAGTTGAAAAGTGAAAAGATAGGGAAAATATGGAAAATGCAGAAGAAAATTGTGAAAAGATAGGGAAAATACAGAAGAAAAGTAAGTTGAATAGTGAAATGATATGGAAATTATGGAAGAAAAGTAAGTCGAATGGTGAAAAGATATGGAAAATGTGGAAGAAAGGCAAGTCAAATAGTGAATAGATATGGAAAATGGGGAACAAAAATAGGATGAATTGTGAAATGATATGAAAAATATGGAAGAAAAGTAAGTCGAATAGTGAAAAGATACGGAAATATGGAAGGATAATCAGTTGAATAGTGAAATGATAGGGATAATATGGAAGAAAAGTAAGTTGAATAGTGAAGAGATAAGGAAAATTTGGAAGAAAATAGTAAAAAGATAAGGAAAATACTAAAGAAAATAGTGAAAGAGATAGGTAAAATACAACAGAAAAGTAAGTTGAATAGTGAAATGATATGGAAATGATGGAAGAAAAGTAAGTCGAATAGCGAAAAGATAGGGAAAATATAGAAGAAAATAGTAAAAAGATAGGGAAAATACAGAAGAAAAGTAAGTTGAATAGTAAAAAGATAGGAAAATATGCAAGAAAGACAAGTCGAATAGTGTAATGATATTGAAATTATGGAAGAAAAGTAAGTCGAATAATGAAAAATATGGAAAATATGGAAGAAAAGTAAGCCGAATAGTGAAAAGATAGGGAAAATATGGAAGAAAAGTAAGTTGAACATTGAAAAGATAGGAAAATATGCAAGAAAGACAAGTCGAATAGTGTAATGATATTGAAAATATGGAAGAAAAGTAAGCCGAATAGTGAAAAGATAGGGAAAATATGGAAGAAATGTAAGTTGAATAGTGAAAAGATAGGAAAAATATGGAAGAAATGTAAATCGAATAGTGAAAAGATAGGGAAATATTGAAGAAAAGTATGTTGAATAGTGAAATGATAGGGAAAATTCGGAAGGAAAGTAAGTCGAATAGTGAAATGATAGGGACAGTATGGAAGAAAATAGTAAAACGATCTGGAAAATATGGAAAAACAGGCAAGTTGAATACTGAAATGATTTTGAAAATACGAAGAAAATTGTGAAAAGATATGGAAATTATGAAAGAAAGATAACTTGAATAGATAGGGAGTATATGGAAGAAAATAGTGAAAAGATATGGAAAATATGGAAGAACAGTAAGATGAATAGTGAAATGATATGGAAAATATGGAAGAAAAGGAAGTCGAACAATGAAAAGATATGGAAAAAATGGAAGAAAAGTAAGTCGATTAGTGAAAAGATAGGGAATATATGGAAGAAAAATAAGTTGAAAAGTGAAAAGATAGGAACAATATGGAAAATGCTGGAGAAAATTGTGAAAAGATAGGGAAAATACAGAAGAAAAGTAAGTTGAATAGTAAAATGATATGGAAATTATGGAAGAAAAGGAAGTTGAATATTAAAAAGATCAGGAAAATTTGGAAGAAAATAGTTAAAAGATAGGGAAAATACAGAAGAAAAGTAAGTTGAATAGTGAAATGATATGGAAATTATGGAAGAAAAGAAGTCGAACAGTGAAAAGAAATGGAAAACGTGGAAGAAAAGTGAGTCGAATATTAAAAAGAGGGAATATATGGAAGACAAATAAGTTGAAAATTGAAAATGTGGAAAATACATGGGAAAATTGTGAAAAGATGGGGAAAATTTAGAAGAAATGCAAGTTGAATAGTGAAATGATATGGAAATTATCAAAGAAAAGTAAGTCGAATAGGGAAAAGATATGGAAAATATGGAAGAAAATAAAAAAAAGATAGGGAAAATATGGAAGAAAAGTAAGTTGAAAAGTGAAAAGATAGGGAAAATATGGAAGAAAAGTAAGTCGAATAGTGAAAAGATAAGGAAAATTTTGAAAATACAGAAGAAAATTGTGAAAAGATATGAAAAATATGGAAGAAATACAAGTCGAATAGTGAAATGATATTGCAATTATGGAAGAAAAGTAAGTCGAATATTGAAAAGATATGGAAAATATGGAAGAAAAGTAAGTCGAATAGTGAAAAGATAGGGGAAATATGGAAGAAAATTAAGTTGAAAAGAGAAAAGATAGGAAAAATATTGAAGAAAAGTAAATCCAATAGTGAAAAGATAGGGAAATATTGAAGAAAAGTATGTTGAATAGTGAAATGATAGGGAAAATTCGGAAGGAAAGTAAGTCGAATAGTGAAATGATAGGGAAAATATGGAAGAAAATAGTAAAAAGATATGGAAAATATGGAAAAAAGGCAAGTTGAATAGTGAAATGATTTGGAAAATAGAGAAGAAAATTGTGAAAAGATTGGGAAAATATGGAAGAAAAGAATAAAAACATAGGGAAAATACAGAAGAAAAGTAAGTTGAATAGTGAAATGAGATGGAAAATATGGAAGAAAAGGAAGTCGAACAATGAAAAGATAAGGAAAAAGTGGAAGAAAAGTAAATCGATTAGTGAAAAGATAGGGAATATATGGAAGAAAATAGTAAAAAGATATTGACAACACAGAAGAAACTCAATCGAACAGTGATAAGATTTGGAAAATATGGAAGAAAAGGAGGTTGAATAGTCAAATGATAGAGAAAATATGGAAGGAAGGCGAGTCAAATAGTGAAATGATAGGGAAAACATGACAGAAAGGTAAGTTGAATAGTGAAACAATTAGGAAAATACAGAAGAAACCCAAGTTGAATACTGAACAGATATGGAAAATACAGAAGAAAAGTAAGTTGAATAGTGAAATGATATATAAATTATGGAAGAAAAGTAAGTCGAATAGTGAAAAGATAGGAAAAATATGGAAGGAAAGAGTAAAAAGATAGGGAAAATACAGAAGAAAAGTAAGTAGAATAGTGAAAAGATAGGGAAAATATGGAAGAAAATAGTAAAAAGATATGGACAACACAGAAGAAACCAATCGAACAGTGATAATATTTGGAAAATGTGGAAGAAAAGTAGGTTGAATAGTCAAATGATAGAGAAAATATGGAAGGAAGGTGAGTCAAATAGTGGAATGATAGGGAACACATGGAAGAAAGGTAAGTTGAATAGTGAAACAATTTGGAAAAGACAGAAGAAAACCAAGTTGAATACTGAACAGATATGGAAAATACAGAAGAAAAGTAAGTTGAATAGTGAAATGATATAGAAATTATGGAAGAAAAGTAAGTCGAATAGTGAAAAGAAAGGGCAAATATGGAAGGAAAGAGTAAAAAGATAGGGAAAATACAGAAGAAAAGTAAGTTGAATAGTGAAATGATTTGGAAAATAGAGAAGAAAATTGTGAAAAGATATGGAAATTATGAAAGAAAGATAACTTGAATAGATAGGAAGTATATGGAAGAAAATAGTGAAAAGATATGGAAAATATGGAAGAACAGTAAGTTAAATAGTGAAGAGATAAGGAAAATTTGGGAGAAAATAGTAAAAAGATAGAGAAAATACGGAAGAAACAAGTGAAAAGGATAGGTAAAATAGAGAAGAAAAGTAAGTTGAATAGTGAAATGATTTGGAAAATACAGAAGAAAATTGTGAAAAGATATGGAAATTATGGAAGAACAGTAAGTTGAATAATGAAAAGATTTGGAAATTACAGAAAACAATAGTGAAAAGATAGGGAAAATATGGAAGAAGAGAGAAAAAACAAAGGGAAAATACAGAAGAAAAGAAAGTTGAATAGTGAAATGAGATGGACAATATGGAAGAAAAGGAAGTCGAACAATGAAAAGATATGGAAAAAGTGGAAGAAAAGTAAATCGATTAGTGAAAAGATAGGGAATATATGGATGAAAAATAAGGTGAAAAGTGAAAAGATAGAAAAAATATTTAAAATGCAGCAGAAAATTGTGAAAAGATAGGGAAAATACAGAAGAAATGTAAGTTGAATAGTGAAATGATATGGAAATTATGGAAGAAAAGTAAGTCGAATGGTGAAAAGATATGGAAAATGTGTAAGGAAATAGAAAAAGATAGGGAAAATACAAAAGAAAAGTAAGTTGAATAGTGAAATGACATGGAAATTATGGGAGAAAAGCAAGTCGAATAGTGAAAAGATAAGGAAAATATGGAAGAAAAGTAGGTTGAATTGTGAAATGATCTGAAAAATATGGAAGAAAGGCAAGCCGAATAGTGAAAAGATTTCGAAAATAACTGAAGAAAATAGTAAAAAGATAGGGAAAATACAGAAGAAAAGTAAGTCGAATAGTGAAATGATATGGAAAATATGGAAGAAAGGCAAGTCAAATAGTAAACAGATATGGAAAATGGGGAACAAAAATAGGATGAATTGTGAAATGATATGAAAAATATGGAAAAACAGTAAGTCGAATAGTTAAAATATATGAAAAATTTGGAAGACAAAAATATGGAAGAAAAGTAAGACGAATAGTGAAAAGATAGGGGAAATATGGAAGAAAAGGAAGTTGAATAGTGAAATGATAAGAAAATATGGAAGAAAAGTTAGTCGAATAGTGAAAAAATAGGGAAATATGGAAGTAAAATAAGTTGAATAGTGAAATGATATGGATAATATGGAAAAAAAGTAAGTTGAATAGTGAAGAGATAAGGAAAATTTGGAAAAAAATAGTAAAAAGATATGGAAAATATGGAAGAACAGTAAGTTGAATAGTGAAGAGATAAGGAAAATTTGGAAGAAAATAGTAAAAAGATAGGGAAAATACGGAAGAAACTAGTGAAAAGGATAGGTAAAATACAGAAGAAAAGTAAGTTGAATAGTGAAATGATTTGGAAAATACAGAAGAAAATTGTGAAAAGATATGGAAATTATGAAAGAAAGATAACTTGAATAGATAGGGAGTATATGGAAGAAAATAGTGAAAAGATATGGAAAATATGGAAGAACAGTAAGTTGAATAGTGAAAAGATTTGGAAATTACAGAAGAAAATAGTGAAAAGATAGGGAAAATATGGAAGAAGAGAGTAAACACATAGGGAAAATACAGAAGAAAAGTAAGTTTAATAGTGAAATGAGATGGAAAATATGGAAGAAAAGGAAGTCGAACAATGAAAAGATATGGAAAAAGTGGAAGAAAAGTAAATCGATTAGTGAAAAGATAGGAAATATATGGATGAAAAATAAGGTGAAAAGTGAAAAGATAGGAAAAATATGTAAAATGCAGCAGAAAATTGTGAAAAGATAGAAGTGAAAAGATAGGAAAAATATGTAAAATGCAGCAGAAAATTGTGAAAAGATAGGGAAAATACAGAAGAAAAGTAAGTTGAATAGTAAAATGATATGGAAATTATGGAAGAAAAGTAAGTCGAATGTTGAAAAGATATGGAAAATGTGCAAGGAAATAAAAAAAGATAGGGAAAATACAAAAGAAAAGTAAGTTGAATAGTGAAATGACATGGAAATTATGGGAGAAAAGCAAGTCGAATAGTGAAAAGATAGGGAAAATATTGAAGAAAAGTAGGTTGAATTGTGAAATGATCTGAAAAATATGGAAGAGAGGCAAGTCGAATAGTGAAAAGATTTCGAAAATAACAGAAGAAAATAGTAAAAAGAGAGGAAAAATACAGAAGAAAAGTAAGTCGAATAGTGAAAAGATAGGGAAAATATGGAAGAAAATAGTAAAAAGATATGGAAAATATGGAAAAGAAAGGCAAGTTGAATAGTGAAATGATTTAAAAAATAGAGAAGAAAATTGTGAAAAGATAGGGAAAATATGGAAGAAGAGAGTAAAAACATAGGGAAAATACAGAAGAAAAGTAAGTTGAATAGTGAAATGATATATAAATTATGGAAGAAAAGTAAGTCGAATAGTTAAATGATAGGGGAAATATGGAGGAAAAGAGTAAAAAGATAGGGAAAATACAGAAGAAAAGTAAGTTGAATAGTGAAATGAGATGGAAAATATGGAAGAAAAGTAAATCGATTAGTGAAAAGATAGGGAATATATGGATGAAAAATAAGGTGAAAAGTGAAAAGATAGGAAAAATATGTAAAATGCAGCAGAAAATTGTGAAAAGATAGGAAAAATACAGAAGAAAAGTAAGTTGAATAGTAAAATGATATGGAAATTATGGAAGAAAAGTAAGTCGAATGGTGAAAAGATATGGAAAATGTGTAAGGAAATAGAAAAAGAAAGGGAAAATACAAAAGAAAAGTAAGTTGAATAGTGAAATGACATGGAAATTATGGGAGAAAAGCAAGTCGAATAGTGAAAAGATAGGGAAAATATTGAAGAAAAGTAGGTTGAATTGTGAAATGATCTGAAAAATATGGAAGAAAGGCAAGTCGAATAGTGAAAAGATTTCGAAAATAACAGAAGAAAATAGTAAAAAGAGAGGAAAAATACAGAAGAAAAGTAAGTCGAATAGTGAAAAGATAGGGAAAATATGGAAGAAAATAGTAAAAAGATATGGACAACACAGAAGAAACCCAATCGAACAGAGATAAGATTTGGAAAATATGGAAGAAAAGTAGGTTGAATAGTCAAATGATAGAGAAAATATGGAAGGAAGGTGAGTCAAATAGTGAAATGATAGGGAAAACATGGAAGAAAGGTAAGTTGAATAGTGAAACAATTTGGAAAATACAGAAGAAACCCAAGTTGAATACTGAACAGATATGGAAAATACAGAAGAAAAGTAAGTTGAAGAGTGAAATGATATATAAATTATGGAAGAAAAGTAGGTCGAATAGTGAAAAGATATAGAAAATATGGAAGAAAAGTAAGTCCAATAGTGAAAAGATAGGGGAAATATGGAAGAAAATTAAGTTGAAAAGTGAAAAGATAGGAAAAATATTGAAGAAAAGTAAATCCAATAGTGAAAAGATAGGGAAATATTGAAGAAAAGTATGTTGAATAGTGAAATGATAGGGAAAATTCGGAAGGAAAGTAAGTCGAATAGTAAAATGATAGGGAAAATATGAAAGAAATAGTAAAAAGATATGGAAAATATGGAAAAAAAGGCAAGTTGAATAATGAAATGATTTGGAAAATAGAGAAGAAAATTGTGAAAGATAGGGAAAATATGGAAGAAGAGAGTAAAAACATAGGGAAATACAGAAGAAAAGTAAGTTGAATAGTGAAATGAGATGGAAAATATGGAAGAAAAGGATGTCGAACAATGAAAAGATATGGAAAAAGTGGAAGAAAAGTAAATCGATTAGTGAAAAGATAGGGAATATATGGATGAAAAATAAATTGAAAAGTGAAAAGATATGAAAAATATGGAAAATGCAGAAGAAAATTGTGAAAAGATAGGGAAAATACAGAAGAAAAGTAAGTTGAATAGTGAAATGATAAGGAAATTATGGAAGAAAAGTAAGTCGAATGTTGAAAAGATATGGAAAATGTGTAAGGAAATAGAAAAAGATAGGGAAAATACAGAAGAAAAGTAAGTTGAATAGTGAAATGACATGGAAATTATGGGAGAAAAGCAAGTCGAATAGTGAAAAGATAGGGAAAATATGGAAGAAAAGTAGGTTGAATTGTGAAATGATCTGAAAAATATGGAAGAAAGGCAAGTCGAATAGTGAAAAGATTTCGAAAATAACAGATGAAAATAGTAAAAAGATAGGGAAAATACAGAAGAAAAGTAAGTCGAATAGTGAAAAGATAGGGAAAATATGGAAGAAAATAGTAAAAAGATATGGACAACACAGAAGAAACCCAATCGAACAGTGATAAGATTTGGAAAATATGGAAGAAAAGTAGGTTGAATAGTCAAATGATAGAGAAAATATGGAAGGAAGGTGAGTCAAATAGTGAAATGATAGGGAAAACATGGCAGAAAGGTAAGTTGAATAGTGAAACAATTTGGAAAATACAGAAGAAACCAAAGCTGAATACTGAACAGATATGGAAAATACAGAAGAAAAGTAAGTTGAATAGTGAAATGATATAGAAATTATGGAAGAAAAGTAAGTCGAATAGTGAAAAGATAGGGAAAATATGGAAGGAAAGAGTAAAAAGATAGGGAAACTACAGAAGAAAAGTAAGTTGAATAGTGAAATGATATGGAAAATATGGAAGAAAGGCAAGTCAAATAGTAAACAGATATGGAAAATGGGGAACAAAAATAGGATGAATTGTGAAATGATATGAAAAATATGGAAGAAAAGTAAGTCGAATAGTTAAAAGATATGAAAAATTTGGAAGACAAAAATATGGAAGAAAAGTAAGACGAATAGTGAAAAGATAGGGGAAATATGGAAGAAAATAGTAAAAAGATATGGACAACAGAGAAGAAACCCAATCGAACAGAGATAAGATTTGGAAAATATGGAAGAAGAGTAGGTTGAATAGTCAAATGATAGAGAAAATATGGACGGAAGGTGAGTCAAATAGTGAAATGATAGGGAAAACATGG
>MJUT01007308.1:22054-53702 GCA_002080005.1 Gigantidas platifrons
AATAGTAAAAAGATAGGGAAATATGGAAGAAAAGGAAGTTGAATAGTGAAATGATAGGAAAATATGGAAGAAAAGTAAGTCGACTAGTGAAAAGATAGGGAAAATACAGGAGAAAATTGTGAAAAGATAGTGAAAATTTAGAAGAAATGTCAGTTGAATAGTGAAATAATATGAAAATTATGAAAGAAAAGTAAGTCGAATAGTAAAAAGATAGGGAAAATATGGAAGAAAAGTAAGTTGAAAAGTGAAAAGATAGAGAAAATATGGAAGAAAATTAAGTCGAATAGTGAAAAGATAGGGAAATATGGAAGAAAAGTAAGTTGAAAAGTGAAAAGATAGGGATAATATGGAAGAAAAGTAAGTTGAATAGTGAATAGATGAGGAAAATTTGGAAGAAAATAGTAAAAAGATAGGGAAAATACGAAAGAAAATAGTGAAAAGGATAGGTAAAATACAGAAGAAAAGTATGTTGAATAGAGAAATGATAGGGAAAATTCGGAAGGAAAGGAAGTCGAATAGTGAAATGATAGAGGAAATATGATAGGGAAAATTCGGAAGGAAAGGAAGTCGAATAGTGAAATGATAGAGGAAATATGGCAGAAAATAGTAAAAAGATATGGAAAATATGAAAAAAAAGGCAAGTTGAATAGTGAAATGATTTGGAAAATACAGAAGAAAATTGTGAAAAGATATGGAAATTATAAAAGAAAGATAATTTGAATAGATAGGGAGTATATGGAAGAAAATAGTGAAAAAATATGGAAAAGATGGAAGAACAGTAAGTTGAATAGTGAAAAGATTTGGAAAATACAGAAGAAAATAGTGAAAAGATAGGAAAAATGTAGAAGAAAGGTAGGTTGAAAAGTGAAAAGATATATAAATTATGGAAGAAAAATAAGTAGAATTTTGAAAAGATATGGAAAATATGGAAGAAAAGTAAGTCGAATAGTGAAAAGATAGGGAAAATATGGAAGAAAAGTAAGTTGAATAGTGAAAAGATAGGGAAAAATGGATGAAAGCAAGTTGAAAAGTGAAAAGATAGGGAAAATATGGAAGAAAAGTAAGTCGAATAGTGAAAAGATAGGGAAATATGGAAGAAAAGTATGTTGAATAGTGAAATGATAGAGAAAATTCGGAAGGAAAGTAAGTCGAATAGTGAAAAGATAGGGAAAATATGGAAGAAAATAGTAAAAAGATATGTAAAATATGGGAAAAAAGTTGAATAGTGAAATGAGACGGAAAATGCAGAAGAAAATTGTGAAAAGATATGGAAATTATGAAATAAAGATAATTTGAATAGATAGGGAGTATATGGAAGAAAATAGTGAAAAGATATGGAAAATACGGAAGAACAGTAATTTGAATAGTGAAAAGATTCGGAAAATACACAAGAAAATAGTGAAAAGATAGGGAAAATATGGAAGAAAGGTAGGTTGAATAGTGAAAAGATATGGGAATTATGGAAGAAAAGTAGGCAGAATAGTGAAAAGGTATGGAAAATAGGGAAGAAAATAGTGAAAAAGATATAAAAATTACGGAAGAGACTCAAGTTGAATAGTGAAAAGATATGGAAAATACAGCGAACGTGGAGTACTATACAACATATCCGAAAACACCCGGAAAAATGGCGGGAAACCCAAACTTCCGGTTGTGCATGGGCACACCCTTCCACCCCTTCCGGGTCATGTGACCTTAGGTCACTTCAGGTAGCCATGGTACTTGTACTATTGTACTACTAATATAGTAAAAAAAAAGCGCGGGAAAGAGGAACAAAAAGTACGGGGAAAAAATTGGGAAAAAAGTGCGCGAAAATAGTGCAAAAAAAGGTACGTGGAAAAAAGTTCGGGAAAAAAAGTACGGGATAAAAAGCACGGTAAAAAAAGTACGGGGAAAAAAGTACGCGAAAAAAAAAGTACGGAAAAAAAGTACTTGGAAAAAAGTAAGGACAAAAATCCGGGAAACCCGGTTGCGCATGCGCGCATTTACCCCTTGGGGATCACTTCCAGTAGCCCTATCGGTCATGCGCAGCAACACATTTTTGGACTACTACTATAGTACAAACTGTGGGGAAAATGACGTCACAGAAGAAAGAAACAGGGGAACAATGACGTCACAGAAAGAAAAACGCGAGGACTGTCACTTGACTGACGTCACTTCCGGTCACTTGACTGACGTCACTTCCGATGCCCTATCGATCACGTCAGTTCCGGTCGCTCTTCCTCATCGCTCCTCCTCAAATACTAATTTGTCTGTGCCCATATAATACTTATATTGAATACCAAATTTTCAGAAGAATCAATATTTAGACAGGTATATTCCCAGTTTTTCTACTTGTTAAACAACAGAACTATCTCTAACTATGACTACAATGTTGCATGCGGTCAAAGGAGGACTACTATCATACCATGACAAAGTATATTCACGTGGTAACATCAATCAAAAGCACCGCATTGGTAGGGTAATGGTTAGCGTGCTCGCCTCGAGTGCGGTAGATTGTGGGTTCGAGCCCCGGTCGGGTCAAACCAATGACTATGAAATTGGTATTTGTTGCTTCTCTGCTAAGCACGCAGTATTAAGGAGAAAGAGCAACGATTTGTTGGGTCGGAATCAGAATAATGTGTCCGAATGGAGTAACATTTTTACCGCGGACTGTTGTTTCAGTGAGCTAGCACTATGAAAATCCAACTCAGCGTGTTGGTCTAGAACAAAGCGGACCTCATCATCATCTCATTGCTACTTAACTTATTCTCGCCATAATATAGCTGAAAAATTGCTGAATTGGCATTAAACAACAATCACTCACTCGCTCACTCAATTAATCAAAAGTGGACACTGAAAGAAGAGGATGATTTTAATTCTCGAAAATTTCATCTACACTGGCGTCAACGTGATGATCGTAACTGCAGTTACGATCATCCCAACATGGCGGAGGGAAAAACCGGTAAATTTTATTAGGCCATTTTCTCCATGTTAACGGTTTATATTCATATTTGTATTGTGTCAAGAAATATGTTGTTAAGTCAGTTCATTGAAATGTTGTTTTCCATAACATGGAAATTTGACGAGATGAAAGAAAACGAGATACAAAAAAAAATGATGATCGTAACTTCATTATTTCATCTGCAATGATGATCGTAACTTTCACTTATGATGATCGTAATATAATTCGTTACGCATGCAAAAACGGACATGTTATCAGCCAGTCAAAATAATTATGACACATGAAAAGGCCATTTTTAATTTTAGATGGATTAGGGTAACAATTTACAAGGCATCATAATTATTTGAACTATTTATCAACGTAAACATATAATAATAATACATTATGCATTTCTCTGACGTCACACTATTGTTCGAATAATGGATTATTTTTAAGAATCTAGAGTTGATTCTTTTGTTCTTGAATATATGAACTTTAACCTTTTACAATTTTAGGCTTAAATCGTCTTTTTCTTATTTTGGGACTTTAGTGTCTCGAACCACTGCCGGGCTTTTAAAAGTCTACTTTGACTTTCAAAACTACCATTTTATCACTCGGCTAAGTTCACCACTTTAATAAAAATCTATAATTAGTATATTTAACTCTTGATAGTAAGCTTTGTTAAAAAAATTTCAACAATTTGCTTAAAAAGGCAATTTATCAATATATACAAGACACAAAACACGTATTTGAGTTCTGACATAATTTATGCTCAGAACTGACGAGTATTCTCGCCAATACAAAAACAACCAACGAACCGACCGCAACTTAACAAATCAGACAGACCTCAGGTGAACATTTGGGACACTTGAAAGACCTTGAAATATCTAAATATAAACGATTCTATTCACTTGAAAGACCTTGAAATATCTAAATATAAACGAGAATCGAAAGCACGGATGCCGCAAAAATTTGGTTGTTTATTTTTTGTTAATTGTGGCTTATTTAGCTTTCTGAACATTAAAAATGTTAAAATATAAAATGAAAACACTGTTGCAGATATAAATGTATTATGTGAGAGAATACACTCCAACTTGTAGATTCACGGGTCTCGTTGATTATTTTAAGAATCTACAGTTGGAGTGTATTCTCCACTACATAATACATTTCTCTGACGTCACACTATTGTTCGAACAGTGGATTATTTTTAAGAATCTACAGTTGATTCTTTTGTTCTTGAATATATGAACTTTAACCTTTTACAATTTTTAGGCTTAAAAACGTCTTTCGCTTATTTTGGGACTTTCGTGTCTCGGATCACCGCCGGGCTTTTTAAAGTCTACTTTGACTTTCAAAACTTCCAACTTACCACTCGGCTAAGTTCACCTCATTAATAAATTCTATAATTAGCATATTTAACTCTTGATAATAAGCTTTGTTTAAAAGATATTAACAAATTGCTAAAAAACAGCAATTGATCAATATATACAAGACACGATACAAGTATTTGAGTTCTGACATAATTTATGTTCAGAACTGACGAGTATTCTCGCAATACAAAAACAGCCAACGAATATAAATGTACATGTACTTACGACTTTGACCACTTTCACCCAACAAGTAGAACAAAATAATGCTGATGTAATGATTTTTTATAAACAATATCACTAGAGTGTAAGTCAGTTACTGACTTTGATCTCGGGTTCAAGCTAGATAAACACCCTCGCCCGTGCTTTGACCACCTCGACCGCCACAGCGGTCTCGGCGCACAATTTGCACGTGCTCAGGTGTTCATCCAGCACACCTCGATCTCAGTCGGTAACTATTACTTGTCACATAACTGTTGATCATTTCGAAGGATTTGTATAGCGGAAAATTGAACTGTTGAAACGACATGTATAGATACATAAGTCTTTTGGTTGAAAAGTATTTCGACAAACATTCTTTTCCAATTTTTTTCTATATACAAAACCAGATATAAAATATTGAAAAAGGCGTTTCTTAATTTATTTTGATAAATAAACACCAATAGATGCAGAAATATTAAAATTTGTGTGTGTATTCGACCATCCTTATTCTTGGTATTGATTTTTCTCACGCGTAGGCCACAAATGAAATGCATTGTTACGATTTCTCCCTTATATCTACAAAAATAACGCCGTCAAAATTTCTCTCGCCTTCCTCCACTCCGCGGCGCTGGTAAGACGATTATAGCAACAATATAATTTCATCAGAATAAGTTTATTTGTTTTTCTTTAATGAAATTCTGTCAAGATATGGTGTATTTTTTATTAAACAAAATCTGGTTTCGTTAGAAAATTATGGGAGAGGTGTTTGTGGAAATAATATTGAGTCTTGATGGTATGCACAATGCATTGAATGGACAGTTAGCATGCATGGTTACATTTGTTTTAGACACTGCTCAAATGGATCTTACCCCCCTCCCAGAGGGTGTGCCGGAGGTAGAATAGGCACCATGTTTCTCCGCCCTAGAGGCACTAGTCCTCTAAAAGGGGTCAACTCCACGGGAACCCCGGTGTATAGAAATGGGACCGAGAGCTTCTTCTGCTTGAATTGGCATCCGTCGGTTGTACGGGATGTATAAATTGATAACCAATCCGTCCTTCGGATGAGACGTAAATAAAACCGAGGTCCCGTGTTGAAAGATTGTCACCCTCTTCGCACTTTAAATAACACAGTGTAACAGCTCATTATGAGCATTATGCTCATGATGAGTGGTCCATAGTAGACATGTTGCACTGGCTAAATTATCTGTCCCTACCCATCACCTTTCCTTGATTCGAGTCCCGTGGCGTTTAAATTTTTTAATGTTCTCGTCCTGAATATAGATGAAAAATTGCTCGCTTGACGTTAAACACCAATCAATCAATCAATCAATCAATCAATCAAATGGATCTGAATATACATGAACCTGAACCTGAAACACAGGAGCTTGAATCAATGGACCCCAATATATCTGAAGTATTGGTAAGTACTGTGGATATCTTAGACAATGTAGGAGTTTGAATAGTGAATTCCTCTATCAAAACAGATAAACATCTTATTGAGATCAACTTGTCATTGTCAATTTGATTAGATTTTCGGTTTTAAAACCACAAGCAAATAAAAATAACACAAGACAATGATTACTTGTAACAGTTAAATTGTTAGGGTTTTTTCATTATTTAAAACCCTTTAAAATTAGAAATGGGCGACGTAAAAATACCACGGACATCTGTTTATTTGGACGTCACAGATATATTTCTTTGGAAACACATTGTCAATGTCATAAAGAAAGAGATATATGGTCAGTGATGTGACATTTTTTTTCAAATGAAATTAGTTTCATTTGGCTCAGACCACCCACCCACCCCCTCCAAATGAAAGTGTGAAAAACCAAACTCCACCTAAAGATATAGGGTTTAGAACCATGTATTCTCCATATGCATGTCATGAAAAAGGGTCTATCTAGACTGAATCTTTATCCTTTCAAAATTACAGACACTTGATTTCATCGGGGTCTGACCTATAATCCGACAGTCCGACAGTCCGATAGTCCGACGGTCCAACAGTCCGACGGTCCGACAGTCCGACAGTCCGATAGTCCGACAAAAGCTTTATTTCTTTGAAAGTTAACACTATAACATGTGTAATATGGGACCATAAACCGAACCATTTACTCACCAAAGAAAGGTCCAGAACATCGGAAACACGATATCATAGACGGACAAACAATTGGCAGGGCCACACAAGAACTAAGAAAAAACACATATATGAACAACACGGACTCCATAAAAATCTGAATCCAGTGATGATGAACGGTAGTGTAAGTATCCCGTATATTTTTTTAGTAGTGAAGACTCCAGGCTTTATTCAAGTAGCGTGTAGCCGCATCCAGCCAAGAAAATTCACTATTGAAAAGAAAGATGAAATAAATGAATACAAAAAGAAAAAGAAATACAAAGTTTCATTTTCTACTGGTTTGGTATGGTACGGCGAAAATTAACCATACCAGAAAGGTGGCAATCTGTTGGCATGCATAACGGTGGTTTTAGCCATAGAAGGGTGACATACCACTTCAGGGTTAACCATTCCATCATTGTACGACTGATGGAGCGTTTTCGGCAAACGGGGAATATTACTGACCGTCCACGTGCATGTAGACCTCGCAAAACGACGCCAAGAGAGGACCGGTTCATATCCAGACGGGCACGGCAACGGCCATTCAGTACAGCTGGTGCACTTCGTGGTAATTTAGCGTTTGTAGGCCACATTAGCACACGCACTGTAATCAGACGCCTCCACCATCAGGGAATGCGAGCGCGACGACCCATAAAACGTCCACAGTTAACATTATGTCATCGCCATGCTCGATTTGACTGGTCACATGATCATTTGGGGTGGAATATTCGCACATGGAGACGGGTCCACTGGTCTGATGAAAGTCGTTTTTTGTTACGCCCTACCGACGGTCGTGCAATGATTTGGCGCCAACGAAACACTTCATTTCAGGACAACCACATTTTGGGCACAACTGATTTTGGGGGTGGGGGGTAACTGTCTTGGGTTGCTTTACCTTTGATTGTAAGTTGAGCTTGTACGTTCTTGATGGTAATCTGATAGGCCAAAAATACCGCGACAATGTGCTCGCTCCACGCGTAGTCCCCCATTTCGACAATCATGCGTTGGCTGACAGGCCAATGTTCATGGACGACAACGCCAAGCCACATAGATCCCGAATTGTACAACATTTTTTACAGCAAGAGGCTGTTCAGACAATTCCATGGCCTACGATGTCGCCAGACATGAACCCTATAGAGCATGTATGGGACTTTATTGGTCGAAAAATTAACCAACACAATCCAAAATGTTAAAATATTGACGAATTAAGAACTGTTATCTTACAGGAGTGGCAACAGTTCCCCCAAGAACGGCTTAGGCGTTTTGTGCGAAGCATGACGAGGCGTGTTACAGAACTTCACAATAAACGCGGTGAATATACTCGTTATTAATTTTTATGCCTTACACGTACGCACAATAGATGCATTTAAAAGTTCGTAAAATCTGAAGGCTGTGCATTCTAATGCAATATTAAAATCTTCCATCAAAGACATACTGGTTTTACGTTCTTCCAGCGCCTGTTTTGAACCCCATTTCTGCCACGTCATAGTCACGTCTTTCTGGATGATAAATACTTCGTAGATTGGTAATTTTAGAGCCCTTGGTGTAGTCTTTTATGAAGTGTAAGAAAAATTGTGATATCTATTTTATTGTTTTAACAGTATTGATGCAAAAAAATATATCGATAAAAATATAGGATGGTGTTTAACTTTTGTCGGAGTGTATATATGACAACTTCTACTGTCTAATATTTAAATAATGGTTGAGGTCACCTCTCTTTAATAGAACTACTATTATATATATGACAAATTCTTCTGTCTGATATTTAAATAATGGTTGAGGTCACCTCCTATCTTTAATATAACTACTATGATATATATGACAACTTCTACTGTTTAGATTAGATAATGGTTGAGGTCACCTCTCCTCATTAATAGAACTACTATTATACATGTGACAACATCTACTCTCTAATATTTAGATAATGGTTAAGATCACCATGAGACTGAGAAGAAGTTGTCTATTATCTAAGGGGTCCGTCGTGATCTTGATCGTATAGTAGCTGGATTTACAACTGTCTGTGCAATCAGTGACTATCACCAGTACAGTTGTGAGTTCAACCCCTGTTTATGGTGTGGTGTATTCGATATAACATAATGTGATAAAGATTATCAGTAACGTCCGACAGGTTGGTGGTTTTCTCTGGGTACTCTGGTTTCCTCCACAAATAAAACTGACTGCCACTATAAAACTTAAATATTGTTGAAAGTGGCCTTCAGTACCATAAACAAACTCAAACCTCCTATAGCCTAAGTATTTCAATTAATACACAAATGTATATTGTTACCTACGTCGCCGAAGGCGGAAGCAGTTCTAGGAATCGCTTTCCCCGTCCGTACGTCTGTCCGTCCCTCCGTCCATCTGTCCGTACAACCGTCCGTACCTCCGTCCCATCAAAGCAGTACTTACTTAGTGTAATCTGTAACTCAAACAGTTTTCAATCAATATTATTCAAACTTTGCACAGTGTTTTTGTACATATTGAAGATGTGCACCTCCTATTATGGGCAGATTTGACAAATTTGTCAGTACATTTTCCGTATGTTGAACTAAGTCATTTTTTATCACTGTATGACATTGACTGTACCTAGTTGGTGTAATCTAAAACTGCAAGTGTTCAATCAATGTTTTGCAGCGACTCAGGTCCAGACACGATATTGGTCTTGTTTATCACTATATGACATTGACGGTACCTAGTTGGTGTAATATAAAACTATAACCGTGTTCAATCAATAGTATTTAAACTTTGCACAGTGCTTGTTTACATATTGAAAATGTGCACCTCCTTTTAGACATTTACGGAAAGTGTATGACTCAGATTAAGAATATGAACCCAACTACTATTCATACAGGTAAGGTATGGGGGATGTCTCAAAGTATTAAAACGATTTATATTAAAAACATATATATATTTAATCGTTGAACAGTGTTTTTCGATGATAAACAAATCCTGGGATGCAATACTAAAAGAAATATTGCCCGACAACGACAATGCTGGTTCCAATTTTCAGCCTGTCGAGATGGTAGATAACATAGCAGCCGTTTCTGGTACCGTTGGTCCACAGGAAACCGTAAAAGTTTCAAAGGAAATCCAGAAACCTGAAATCTTGAAACCACCAGTCGTTTTTGCTATGCCCTGTTACTCCAAAAGGAAATTGTTCCCGCAAATGATAAGAAGAATGATAATGTCCATGCTGATAAAATTGAAATGCCAGCTGGCCCTATAAATGAGGTACAAAACATACCTGATGGTCCAGCAAAAAAACGCAAACGGCCGCCAGTCATGGGCCTTATACGAGAAAACCATGTGCAGTACAATAAATGTATAACTAAAAAAGTTCCAAAGCTGTTAAAATCTCGGGGAATGTCGTCATCGAAGTCCGATGGTGAATGAACGGACGTATACAAATGTAAGATCATTAATTTTGCTTAGTAAAATATATTGATCATTCAAACTGCTTTTTTAAAATTATTGTTAATGCTCTGTGTGAACTTAATTCCAATTTTCTAAACGAAATTGAAAACCAATTCTCCTTTTGTTAGTTTACCTGTACCGAAGGGTCATGTCAGCTTTTGTCTTTATTTTGCGTTCGTCGTTTGTCTATTTTCTGTATACCTTTTGCTAAAATGTTTTGAATGGAACCAAACTTGGCCAAAATAACCCCTTTGGTATCAACCAACATGGCCGCCGTTACACATTACAATAGATTATACGGGGTTAAACCAAAGAAACATAAATGTAATCAATTCTGTAAATGATTGAAGTTAAGTGAATCACCCACATACATTATTTAATATATACAAGAAAAGCATCAGCACTATCTTGGCTGTTCATCATCTTGAAGTCACATTGAGGTCATATTGTTGTGAACCTTTGGTGAAATGAAACATTCCCTTTTCATAATTATCCCTGATTACCTAAGCTGGAATTGTTATTAAAATATAGAAAAACAATGCTGGAATAGTCTGAAGGTCGCTACTGTTTAATTCATGATTCTTATAAACCCGACTAAGATGTGCAGGAATCGGGTATGAGCTTCATGTCTGATCATGAGTAAATTTTCAATTTATCGACAACTTCATATACATGAATTATCAGATCCTAGCTTTTTTTTCTCCACATTTGGTTCCTGCATATTTTATCAGCAAAAATTGGGATCCTGGATTTTTTTTCTTCGAGATTGCTATTTTCAGGATTTGAACATCGGGGCATTAAGATGGTCGATGATGGCGTAGTCGGTCCTGCTTACCCTTCCGGAACATCTGGAAGACACTCCCAGCTTTTGATGAAATTGTATATTGCTATCGTTATATTTTGTTCTTTTTTATTGTCTGTGCCCTTTTTGTGTACGTTGATATTTGTGTTTTTCCTACTATTTCCTTGTCGTTATGATTGCTTCTTTATCCCTCTCCCCCTAAAATCAAATGGTTGCTCCATTACGAAAGCAACCGAATGCATTTGCCACCAAATTTAATATAGTTTAAATTCGAGTGTACACAATTGAACGGCATATATTTTCCCTTGGTTTGTTCGTTTCAAATTTCGTTTGTTAAGTTTGATAAATGATTTGAAAATATCCCTTGTCAGAAGTTTGCTAAAATACAGTTTGTGAAAATCATGCGAAAAGTATGGAAGTTGAGTGCACCTTAGAAATTATTTCAACATAAAAAGATTATCTAGAAACTCTAAGTGTAGATGTCTCTGCATGCTTGAGATTATCCCGTAACAAGCAACCAAATCCTGATGTCGACCGGAAAATATCTGTAGGGATAACTCTTTTTCTACGGTGAAAATTCTTCATGAACAGAACGCTCAACCTCTATTTACAGCAACAATTTGATTTCCGGGGGGGGGGGGGGGGGTATGGATTCCCCTCATAGACAAACTTTTTTCCCAGCATAAAATGAAAAACAATTTATATTTTTACAGTGACGAAGCGTGCAAAAAATCCCATACTGTTCTTATTCGGTATGATTCTTCCTTTGGTTTTGTCCTTAAGTCAAATGAAGTTATTTTCATAAAACTGAATTCATTTTTTCATCATGCGATAATTTAAGATTCCAAGTGGATTTTACAGAAATGACTTCATAAGTGCAAACACTTTGTATACCGATTTATAACATCAATAAGTTTATATATCATCATAGATTATATGAGTATTGCACGCATAATTTCTGCTTGACACAAAGCATAATATCTGCCTTTATTCTCCGCTAAAAAGTCACCAACGAATGTCGCAAAATAAAATTCAAAATTACGAGAGCAATATTATCCAAAGACTTCAAAAGTTTTTGTTTGTTTCTTTTGAGACCATCCCTGTATATTTCCTGTCGACATAGTACTCGTATTCGTACTAGGATTCATAGTCCTACACTTTCCGTAAATGTCTATTATGGGCAGATTTGACAAACTTTTTCGTACATTTTCCGTATGTTGAACTTTGTCATTTTTTATCATTGTATTACATTGACTGTACCTAGTTGGTGTAATCTAAAACTGCATATGACAACTTTCTAATATTTAAATAATGGTCGAGGTCACCTCTCTTTAATAGAACTACTATTATACATAAGACAACTTCTGCTATCTAATATTTAAATAAGAGGACAGTTATTCAAAAAACCTACCCACAATAGTACTGTTAATTTATGTGAACTGAAAATTTCATGTTTGAATGTATGCGGTTTGAAAAGTAAACTAAGATTTGAGGAATTTCATGATATAATAAAATGTTATGATATTTTTATATGTATTGAAACAAAAATTGATAAATTTGATATTTTGAAGTTGCCAGATGAGTACAGCGAATTTACAAAATGTCTAAAACATTTCAAGAAAAAATCAGGTGGTATTACAGTTATTTTCAAAAATGTATTTAAAAAATGTCTTAATTTTATTGAAACTGACAGTGATTTTGTTCTTTGGTTTAGAATCAACTCTTTCTCTGAAAATCATAATTTATTATGTGGATGTATATACATCCCACCAGAAAATTCAAAATATTCATCACCTGATGTTTTTGATGAAATAGAAAATGAATTAATTAGACTTAAAAGTGACCAAACAATTGCAGTTTTAATTGGTGATTATAACGCACGTTCTGGTGTATTGTCCCACTATATCATGGCAGATGAAAATTTACTACAAGTATTAGACTTAGATCACATTACTGATATCAATAATCACATGTATGAATATCAAAAACTACCATTGTACAATGTACCGTTAGATCGAGCAAGTGAAGATATTGGTCGTTGTAATACTTACGGTTATAAATTAATTAACTTTAGTGAAAACAATAGTTTATTTATTTCGAATGGTAGAATAGGTAGCGATAAAGGTATAGGTAAATACTTTAGATGACATATTTTGTTTACATGTATTAATAAATATTTATTTGTCTTTAGGAAAAAAACTGTACTGTACATTTATAGACTTTAAAAAGGCTTTTGATACTGTTTGGAGAAATTATGGCAAAAATTAGTGAAAAATAATATTACTGGTAAAATACTCAAAGTTATATTTAGTATGTATAGTAGCATAAAATCATGTGCTAAAACGGGGAACGAGATATCAGGGTTCTTCTCATGCGACATTGAGGTGCGTCAAGGGGAAAATGTATCGCCATTTTTATTTGCAGTTTTTTTGTCGGATCTTGAGGATTTTTTATGCAGTAATGACATGACAGGTCTCCAAACATTTTCACAGAAATGTCTAGAAAATTTAAGATTGTATATACTTTTATTTGTGTTACTATATGCAGATGATACTATTTTATTAGCTGAATCTGAGTCTGATTTACACAATTCCTTAAAAGTTTTTGAAAATTATTGTTCACTATGGAAATGGAAAGTTAATGTTGAAAAAACGAAAATATTGATTTTCATGAAACGTAAAAGGGATTATGATTATGAATTTAATCTATACGGTACAAACATTGAAATAGTTAGTTCATATTCTTATTTGGGGATATTATTCAATTATAATGGTAATATTACAATCGCTACAAAGAAATTATCTGAGCAAGCTCAGAAGGCTCTTTATGCCCTTTACAGGAAACAGAAATATATCAATTCCTATTGATCTCCAATTTAAATTATTTGATTCTTTGATTGAACCAATATTGTTGTATTCATGTGAAATTTGGGGATTTGAAAATTTTGCCATTCTAGAAAAAATACATCTCCAATTTCTTAAACGAATGTTATCAGTGAGGTCCAGTACACCTAGTTTTATGGTTTTTGATGAAGCTGGCCGCTATCCACTAGAGATAAAGATCAAATTAAGAATCTTAAATTTTTGGGTAAAATTACTTCAGTATGAAGATAAGTTATGCAGTAATATGTATCAACTGTTGTATTCTATGCATCAGTCTAGAGCTATCAATTAAAAATGGATTACATATGTACAATCGTTATTAGATGATACAGGGTTGAGCTATGTTTGGAATAATCAATGCATTTTACATACTAATGACATTAATTTCACTGGTAAGCAAATATTAAGTGACCAATTTATCCAGAAATGGCACAGCTATATCGAACAGGCGTCCAGGGGTGAATTTTATTCTATGTTTAAGACATAATTTTGTTTAGAAAATTACTTACTCAGATTAAGAACTGATAAAAGAGTATATATTTGCAAAATACGCTGTTCAAATTTAGGATTTCCAATCGAAACTGGTCGATGGAATAACATTCCAAAACATGAGCGTTTCTGCAATTTATGTAACTTGAAGGAGATAGGAAATGAATTCCATTATATTTGTACTTGCCAAAAAGTAAAAAAATGTTCAGCGTAGATTAAAGTGCACCTTAAGTTACTTTGTCAGAAACCCTAGTGAAAATAAGTTAAGTGGTTTACTTTCATTTTGCAATGTTAAAGTATTAAATAATCTGGCAATTTTTCTCACGAAAGTCTCAAATTACTTATGAAACAACAACAAAAATAATAATAATTGCAATAGATTTCGTCACTTACCCTGGAGTTTGTATATAAGATAATCCAGACATGCTACCAAAAAGTTACCTGTATAGAGGACAATTGTACTTTTATTGTCATGTGTAACAATTACAATGTATGTAAATATGTTTAATTTATTCAGTCTGTTTATGTAAATATGTTTAATTTATTCAGTCTATTTATGTAAATCTGTTTCATTCATTCAGTTCGTCATCATGTATTTTGTATTTTATTGTCTGCCTCTTGTAACAGTGAATACTGTAAGAGTGTAATACATGTCTAGTTTAGTCTAGCTATCTAATATTTAGATAATGGTTGCGGTCACCTCTCTTTAATAGAACTACTATTATATATAAGGGTAATAACAAAATATGACATCTTCTACTGTATAATATTTAAATAATGGTTGAGTCCACCTATCCTCTTTAATAGAACTACTATTATGCATATTACAACTTCTACTTTCTAATATTTAGATAGTGGTTGAGGTCACCTCTCTCTTATAGAACTACTATTATACATTACAACTTATAATGTATCATATTTAAATAATGGTGGAGGTCACCGCTTCTTTAATATAACTACTATTATACACATGACAACTTCTACTGTCTAATATTTAAATAATGGTTGAGTCCACCTCTCCTCTTTAATAGAACTACTATTATGCATATGACAACTTCTACTTTCTAATAATTAGATAATGGTTGAGGTCACCTCTCTCTTATAGAACTACTATTATACATTACAACTTATAATGTCTAATATTTAAATAATGGTGGAGGTCACCGCTTCTTTAATATAACTACTATTATATACATGACAACTTCTACTGTCTAATATTTAAATAATGGTTGAGTCCACCTCTCCTCTTTAATAGAACTACTATTATGCATATGACAACTTCTACTTTCTAATATTTAAATAATGGTTGAGGTCACCTCTCTCTTATAGAACTACTATTATACATTACAACTTATAATGTCTAATATTTAAATAATGGTGGAGGTCACTCTCTTTAATAGAACTACTATTATACACATGACAACTTCTACTTTCTAATATTTAAATAATGATTGAGGTCGCCGTTTCTCTTTAATAGAACTACTATTGTACGTATGCCAACTTCTACTGTCTAATATTTAGATAATTGTTGAGGTCACCTCTCTTTAATAGAACTACTGTTATACATATGACAACTTCTACTGTCTAATATTCAAATAATGGTGGAGGTCACCTTTCCTTTTTAATAGAACTACTATTATGCGTATGTCAACTTCTACTGTCTAATATTTAGATAATTGTTGAGGTCACTTCTCTTTAATATAACTACTATTATACATATGAAAAATTTTACTGTCTAATATTTAGACAATGGTTGAGGTCACCGCTTCTTATTAATAGAACTACTATTATACATAAGACAGCTTCTATTGTCTAATATTTAGATAATGGTTAAGGTCACCATGATACTGAGAAGAAGTTGTCTATTATCTAAGGGGTCCGTCGTGGTCTTGATCGTATAGTATTTGGATTTACAACTGTCTGTGCATTCAGTGACTAACACCCTTAAAGTTGTGAGTTCAACCCCTGTTTATGGTGAGGTGTACTCGATATAACATAATGTGATAAAGTTTGTCAGTAACGTCCGACAGGTTGGTGGTTTTCTTCGGGTACTTTGGTTTCCTCCATCAATGAAACTGACTTCCACCATATAACTTAAATACTGTTGAAAGTGGCCTTCAGTACCATAAACCAACAGATTTGACAAACTTTTTCGTGCATTTTCCGTATGTTGAACTAAGTCAATTGTTATCACTGTATGACATTGACTGTACCTAGTTGGTGTAATCTAAAAATGCAAGTGTGCAATCAATAATTCATACTTTGCATAATGTTTTTAGACATACTGAAGACATGCACCTCCTATTATGGACAGCTTTGACAAATGTTTTCTTAGATTGTTTGCATGTTGAACTTGTTATTTTTTTCTATTATCCTATCACATGGGCGATACCTAGTATGTGTAATCTGAAACTCAAAAAGTGTTCAATTACTATTATTCAAACTTTGCACAGTGTTTATATACATATTGAAGATGCTTACCTGTTAATATACTTCCACAAACAAAGCCTTGAGGTATAAAGGAATCACGTCTATCTGTCTGTCCATCCAGATTTTGTGTACAGGCATATATCAGTGTATATAGGATACAGAAATGGATTCAAGGAAGGATGACCAAACTTTGAAGATCAAGGAGAAAATATGCTTGTTATTCATTATTTGCGTTTCTTTATTGCACATGTGTGTTTTTCTCTTGCACCATACATGGCTTACTGGTCGTTCAAAAATTTTAATAAGATCAATTCAGAATTAAATTAAACTAATTAAATGCCTTGACAACGAATCATTATCAGACTATATTTTGATTAAAACATTAAGCTATGGATATTAAAACATAGATTGCAACAAAAAGAAGAACAAAATAAAGCCAGAAAGAAATAAGAAAGCGGTATTTAAGAATTTAAAGTTAAAAATAGATTTAACTATTTGAATTAAAAAAAAATATTAACAATTTGAATTACATTTAACAAGTTTGAATTTCAAGTTGATTGGTTTGGTGCAAGACCGTTTGGCTATAGGTAAGCTATGTTCTAAGCTTGGTAAACGTCCACAGCCTGGTGCTGGAAGCATGCTCATACTAGCGAATATATATGTGCTTAGCTGTATCACCATGTATCAAGCTTAATATATAACTTTGCTTTTTAAAAAACAAAACTATTTTCACACTATGCTTTCATTTATAACCAGAATGTATGCATGTCATCTCAGTGTGGAACTTATGAATTTAAGCAACCTTTATTAACGTGCGGTGTACATAAATAAGGAGTATTAACATGACCAATGACCAAGTAAGTGATTGTATATTTCAAATTCTCTGGATTATTCAGAAATCTAGTAGTGCTTACTATATATAATATATTAATTTTGTTGATGAATATTTGCCATAAAATTGCTCAAATTAAGCAATTTTATCATAGTGATTTATCTTAGGTGTTGATACAGTTTTCAAACCTTTATTGAAAGAATTTGACATCATTATGCTCGTTTGCAAATTTCTATTTCTAAAGTTTTCTGTAGTCTTTAGCATGTTCACCACAACCTAAAGCACTTGCATATTGTTGCTTATTGCAAATGCTTTGTAAATGAATTGTTCACCAAATCAGTTGTTTTTTTTATTTGGTTGATTGATTGATTGCATAACGCCCTACTAGCAATATTTCAGCCATATTCAGGATCATTTCTTGTTTTGGAAATGTACCACTGATAGCTCTCATAACGTGAAATGAGGTTTCAACAAATCTAAATTATCAGATTTCAAAAAGAAGTGAATTGTGAGGTTGAATTAGTATTTGACAGGACAGTTTTTTGAAATAGAATTAGGTTCCCTTCTATTTATACCGTTTAGAAATACTGGTAATGCAAAATTTAACAAATCATTTTATGAATCAAGGGCGTAAATGAATGCCACCAAGCGGCAACGTCAAAATGGTCACCAATAATAATCGTAGAAAAGGCAAGATTCTGCAATGTCTTAAGGTGTGAAACCACTAATTAATTTCTTTTAGGTTTTTTTTCTAAATTTGTGTTTTTTCGAGCCTACCTGGCCATTTTATCATAAGCTTAACCTTTCCAAGATCATATATTTTCTGAAACGTTCATGATTCCTCTAAGTTCTGTCAAGATATCATGGAATGTTTAAAATCTTGCAATGGAATGTCATGCTACGGAAAACACCTATTCTAAAAATAGCTCGGTCATCCCCAAGAAATTCAGTATTCATAGGTCATGAATCAAATCCTCTATAGAGGTATTAAATTACAACTAATTCCATCAACTTTGGGCTCACAATAATCCCTATATATTTAACTTCAAGGATTAATTTTAATTAGTCCATTCCATTCAGTAGTTTTTAAAATACTACAAAGTGAAAGGAACTTTTTTCTTGAAAAGGGGATACTTTCGTATATGTTCTAAGCTCTGATTGGTGAATTAGTGGTTTTACACCTAAAGTGGGTTTATAGCAACGTTATCGGTAAAAATGTCAATTTTGACATGTTGTGTTTAGTAGACACCAGTTTCACAGAGACTTAGTAGTCGGTAAAGGTATGTGAATTATACACCAGTAGATTGGAAATTTCAGTAACTAGAACATGTAATTTTTATGTTTGTTTACACTGGATTCAATATTTTTACAGATTAAAATGGATAAAAAATTCAAGACAAGCTGAAATCATTAAAATGTATTCAGCTGCAAATCATGGGCGTTTCAGCCAAAATGAATATTGCTGGAAAGTGCTCGCCAGACAATATGAAAATGTTAAACGAGTCTACTGGTCAGTCTTCTATAGTAACAGATGAAGTGTCTAATCTTAAGAAGCAGGTATCTGTTTCGCATCACAGTGCTACAAAATACCTAACAACTCCGTTAAATGGGAAAAGCAAAGACATAATTAAATTAGAACAGAAACTCGCAAAATTAGAAGGAGAAAAAATGAGGTAAGAGATGAACTTAACACTAGTCAAGCATCTTTAAAATCTTTGAGATTTGATGACGAAGACTGTGATGAGGATGTGTTCCCATCTTCTTCAAAAACTATTAGATTATACATTGAATCGGAATTCATACCAAATGAAGAAAAGCAACCACATAGTACTAGTGAAGAAAAATAATGATTTTACTAAAACATTAACATTCAATATTCATGGACGTTTTAGCATACTGCTTATTTGTATATATGTTCTATTTTGTTTTCATTTACATTACACAAGTTGTTTAGTTATACATGTATCATGTCTATTTAATCTTAATTTAATTTTTATAGTGCATTTACTTCATTTTATGTATTTGTAATATAACTGTAATAATAAATCAAGAATTTATCTCTTGTAGGTTGATTTGGAAAAAAAAGATGCCAAAAATAAAATCAAAGAGATATTTGGAAAGAGGAAAAGAGAGTAAAGAAAAAAAAACAAAGTAAGAATAGTGAAAAGGTATGATCAACATATTCAATAGTGTAATATTGAAGGTATCCAAAATCTGTAAAACTGGCATAATTAGTTAAAATAGTCAATAGAAATATAGAATATTGACATTTTTGTTTTTGATACACATGTCTACAAGTACTTTTTCACGTGAGATGTTTTGGCAGAACACCTGCCGAACATTCTTAATATTTTCACAACACAAGGGAAGAAAGGTCTAGGTTGTATTATTCAGAAGATTTTATAACTATATCTAATTTGCTTTTCATTCATTATTTCCATATTCTGAAAAGTTGAAAACATTTCTGGCCATACACATTTAGGTCTGTTGCCATTGAAGTTTGATGATGTGATTGATTGATTGGTGTTTTATGCCAACTCAGCAGTATTTCAGCTATATCGTGTTTGGTTATACACTTTATCTACTCAACTGATTAGGAATTATATTTCGGGGCCAAATATGGTAATTTCTGTACATAATTCTTCAATAAAAATAATAGTCTACATACATTTTTAAAATATACATAGATGAATACGGAATATTCTCTATTATATTGAAATACATACATATTGAAGTATAAGGTACACATTTCACCTTTTTGAATATACCATTTTGTGAGTATTTATTGATCTGAACACACTTCTTTTGCAGGTTGTTTCCAAGGCTTGTTACCACCGTAATTCCTATATGATGCTTCTCTTGCCCAAGATGATATTGGACCTCTACATGTTGATACCAATTCAGACATTGTTCAAATTCATATTATTCCTGGACATTATGTTGTTTCCTTTCAGGAGAGACCAGGAAAAATTACCATTTATGATACTTTATCATGTTTAGATCACTCAACACAGTTGCTGCCACAGCTGAAGATAAGACATGCCATATTTGACACCCATCCAAATCCACTGTCACTCATCAATTATATTATCCCGAAAACACAGCATGGTTCTAACGATTGTGGTAGTTTTGCTGCTGCATATGCATACTTATTTCTCAATGGGACAAATCCAGAACATATGACACTTAATCAATCTACCTTGAAGACTAATTTTCACACATGCTTAATGACACAAAGTGTTACACCATTCCATACAACAACTAGAAATATGAGTGACACTGCATTATCTAGATACTTTACAACTAGTATATCTTCATAACAACAGAAACAATTATCAGATGCTAACAAAGAACAATCCTCCAGAGCTGTTAGAGCACAATACTTGAGAGATCACCTTGATAAACACACAAACAGAAATGTTACAAAGAAGGGTAGTTTTCAAAGACAGGAAAGCAAATCTCAACAAAAATTTGATAATCAGAATATTCAACAAAGTAGACAAACAAACAAAAGAGGAAAATCTGAATACCGGTCCAATAGGAGTGCAGAGCATCTCCAAAAAGACAGAGAAATTGATAAATATCGGAAATATACTTCCCGTCATAAAAGAACAGAGGATCAGATTCGTTTAGACAATGAATTGACTAAGCGTCGTACATATGCATATCGTAGCAATAGAAGTGATGATAAGATTCACTTAGACAAACATTTGGATAAAAATGGTGAATGCAAATCACGCATCAGAAGAACTGAAAGTCAAATTCATTTAGACACACAATTGGATAAAAATCGTAAATGAAATACACGTATCAAAAGAACTGAAAGTCAAATTCATCTAGGCAAACAGCTGGATAAAAATCGTAAATGCATAACATGTATCAAAAGAACTGAAAGTCAAATTCATCTAGGCAAACAGCTGGATAAAAATCGTAAATGCATAACAGTTATCAAAAGAACTGAAAGTCAAATTCATTTCGACAAACAATTGGAAAAAAAATCATAAATGTATAGCATGTATCAAAAGAACTGAAAGTCAAATTCATTTAGACAAACAATTGGATAAAAATCATAAATGCATAACATGTATCAAAAGAACTGAAAGTCAAATTCATTTAGGCAAACAACTGGATACAAATCATAAATGCAATACACGTATCAAAAGAACTGAAAGTCAAATTCATTTAGACAAACAACTGGATAAAAATCGTAAATGCAATACACGTATCAAATGAACTGAAAGTCAAATTCATTTAGACAAACAACTGGATAAAAATCGTAAATGCAATACACGTATCAAAAGAACTGAAAGTCAAATTCATTTAGGCAAACAACTGGATGAAAGTCGTTAATGCATAACCCCTATCAAAAGAACTGAAAGTCAAATTCATTTAGGCAAACAATTGGATAAAAATCGTAAATGCAAACATGTAGCAAAAGAACTGAAAGTCAAATTCATTTAGGCAAACAATTGGATAAAAATCGTAAATGCAAACATGTAGCAAAAGAACTGAAAGTCAAATTCATTTAGACAAACAATTGGATAAAATTCGTATATACGAATATCGTAGCAAAAGAACTGAAAGTCAAATTCAGGTCCACAAACATGTTGATAAAAAACGCAACTCTAAATCTCGTGGTAATAGAAATGACAATCAAATTCTGAATGACAGACAAAAAGAGGGACAAAGGTGGCAAACTTGCCAAAAAAGTAGATTCAAATCATTGGACGAACAGAAAAGATTTGACAATGTTCGAGATGCCATACAGTATGGTCCAATTTATCCCTGTAATGTATGTCACCGTGCATGTGTGAGGAAAGGTGTACTTAAACTAACAGCACAGTACTTTTTCCAAACTAGAGTCTAAATGTTCTGGAATCTATGAGAAAGCTGTGGACGAAAATGTGTTTTTAAATAATCAGCAATATATATGCCATACCTGCAATCGATGGTTGATGTACAAACAGAAAATACCACCATTATCTGTTAGACATGGAATAACTATTGAAAATGTGCCTAGTAAACTTGAACTACTTGAACTCTGTGTTAATAGCAAAAACATAATTTTCATTAAAATTTTCAAACTTCCAAAAAGCAGATGGTCAGCATTAAAGGACAAAATCGTAAATGTGCCAGTCGTAGATGATGACATTTTAAAGACATTATCAGAACTGGCTACTCTTCCACGGTTACCTGACCATGCATGACTTATATCTGTACAGTTAAAGAGAAAAATCTCTTACAAAGTATATACCCACACATACTTATTGCAGCTGCTGTAAAGTTAAAGGAACTTGAACATCCAGGTTACACAATGATTAACTTGAAGACTGAAAATTATTTTTCACATTTTGATGCTTTTCTTTCTGAATATGAAGAATCTAACACTTGTGACGTATATAGTGATCAACATTCAGATAGTACAACTGCAGAACAAATGTCAGAAAATGTTATCCAGAATCCTAACCATGGTGATACTATACACACAACTGTAGACAATAATAATGGTGATCAACGTGAGAATGAAAATGCAATTGAAAACGAAAGAGATTCGATCCGAAAATTTCAAAGTCATATACAGTCAGCAACTATTATGTGCAATAACTATCCAGAAATTGTAGTAGTTGAATCACAAAATAGGCAAAATTCCCTCCAACTTGATGCGTGACAAACATTGGGATGTCGATGCTTTCCCATCTTTTCACCCAACTGGAAACTTTGGGCTTGATCATCCCAGAGAGATACAGTTAACTCCGTAACAGTACTTTAATCAAAGACTGCAAAATGTCAACAGGAGATTTTCAAGCAGTCCACCTTATGTGTTGGCTGCACAATATTTCATTGAAAGGCATCAGCTTGAACAAAATATAAACATTAGCTATTTAAAATGAAAAGTTTCTGGTGGAAATCTACTCCAAATAGATGATAGCTTCGCAGAATTTGACAAAATACCTGGCACTCCTAAGTATTGGCTCAGTAAGATGAATGAATTGATTGCTAAGCTTGAAAATTTAGGAGCATTCCATATTTTCTTTACTTTGGCAATGGCTGACATGAGATGGCCAGAGATTAATTCTCTTTCAACAAGGGAAAAACATTGTATATAGTTCAGACTGTGGTGGTAGTACCATATAATCAATTAGTATTGATGGCGAACAATATCAGGATTTGTCAAACGGGAAAACATTCATGACTTAAACAAAGACAATGTATTGACTGGAACCCGATGTTTTGATCAGCGAGTGAAAGCTTTCATTGAAAACCATTGTACTAGACAAAACCAATTCAATGTGTATTAAGATATATATTTATAGAGTTGAATTTCAGCTTAAGGGTGGTGGAAACATTCATGGAGTACTGTGGATTGATTTAGATCAGATGGATATCTTGATACCAGGAATGTCCTCAGCTTTAACAGCTTTACGGCTTCATCAACATCTCAATGAAGAACAATGCATGCTAATGGCAAATTTTGTGAACAGATTTACAAGTTTTCTATTAAAGAATGACGAAGTCAGCCAAATAGTAAAGGAGGTACAAATACACAGACATTCGCACTCTTGCACTACATATGGCACTTCCTGTAGGTTTTCATATCCTATATACCCAAGTAAGAAAACAATCATTGCACAACCACTTTCTAAGTCTGAATTTGATTCATTAGAAGAATACAGTGGATATATAAACAAATACACTGCAACTTTAGATTCAGTCAAAAAGGTTCTCAAAACACTGGACATAGAAACACTAGATAAGTACACCATTAATGATATATTGAAATTGGCAAAAGTACATGAAACTGATTGTGGGAAAGCTTTGTCTGTTTATTTTGTTGGCACCACAATAGTAATGAAACGTGAGGTAGATGAAATATATGTGAATAACTTTAATCCTGAATGGATCAGAGCATGGAATGGAAATATGGATCTGCAAGTATCATGCAGTTATCACATATATTACAGATTACAATAGTAAAGATGAATCAGGAACATTGGAATTCCTAAAAATGCAGTACGTTAAAATTCACACAAGGATCACAAAGAACTCAAGCGACTGTTATCACAAGTCTTCCTTACATACCGTCAAAATGGAGAATGTGAAGCCTTTTATAAGATTTTTCCAAATCTTCATTTAACAGACTCTAATGTCAAAACTATGTTTGTTGCCACCAAATCTGAATCAAATGAAAGTACTGGTGCATTCCTGCCAAGCCACATCAAGTTATCAAATGAAACATACATGAAAATACATCTGTGCTCAGGAAACACAAGTTTAGAATGGATACACAATATCAGGAGTTCTTATTTTATGATCTATTGTTATATATCCCATGGTGATCTGAACGTTCACTGTACTTTCGTGATTTCAATAAGTTCTTGGAGTGGTATGAATCAAGGAACGAGTGTCTGTTCAAGAGTCTCTTTCCCTCATCTGAATTCAGTTCAGGAATCACACCTCTACTTGAAACGGCCTCTGAACATATGATGTCACACATTGGTGACCTAATTAATCCACAGCATGAACAGGATCAGGCAGATCAAGCTGTCATTGGTGATGAAGAAGATGAAAATTATTCATTGAGAAATCCTGCTGTACTTGGTTCACTTGAAGAAGACGTGCACCCTGTTCCACAAAAAATATATACAAAATAATTGATATCTCTGACAAATACTACATGTCAGAATTGGTCCACAAGTTGGATTAGGACCTACGATATGTTTTTGATACTGTATTGAGGTACTGTAATGATATGCGCAAGGCCCTATATAACTACATGCCTGCTCCTATACCACCACGTCGGATTGCTCATGGAGGAGATGGCACTGGGAAGTCATTACTCATCAATGTTCTAACACTATGGGCTGAACACTTTCTTCGCACAACTGACAATCGTTATCCTGACCATCTATTAATTATGCGAACTGCTCCTACAGGAATTGCTGCTAGCAATATATATGGACTTACCATTCATACGTCTTTCAATCTAAGATTTGGAAATGATTTTAAAAGCTTACCAGATACACAACGTGACACCCAGCGAAATGTATTGTCACATCTACAACTTCTAATAGCAGATGAATTATCCATGATCAAAGCAGGCATGCTATATCAGCTTAATTTCCAGAGATTAAGCAAACTAAATGTAATTTTGGTGGCATAGCTGTCTTGCTGTGTGGTGATCTAATGCAATTACAAACCGTCGGAGCTAGATGGGTTTTTGCTGAACTATCTAATCCTTCATTTGATCTTTCTTACACAACCATATCTTTACGGGATTGTTTTTATGTTGTGGAACTTAAAACAAATCACAGACAAGATTATAACCGTGCTTATGCAGACATTTTAAACCATATCCGTATTGGCATTCATTCAGAATTCTCAGTATTCTCCAATCACGAGTAAGAACTGATTATCCCTCAGACTCATTCCATCTTTTTGGAAAAAAAAAGATGTCAATGATTTCAATTGCCAAAAACTTAATTCTGTAGAATGGGTTGTTACAGCCCAAAATGTACATCCAGCAAGAGCTATCTATCAACCAAGTATCAGTATTGATGGTCGCATCAATGACACTCCATTTTTAAATGAATTAAAGATCAAGAAAGGTGCAAGAATAATGTTTACATACAATATTGATACATCAGATGGACGAACAAATGGTGCGTGCTCTTTGTCAGATAGAGCAAATAATAAACAAAGACAATAATGTTGTCAAACAATTGGTCATTAGGTTTGACAATTTAGAGGTTGACAAACAACTGAGAAAATGCCAACAACTACCTGACAATGGTTTTACACCTATAGGAAGAATATAATTATCTTACAATTAGGCTACAATTCCACATATTTTTCAAACAAAATTCAAAAAGGTAAAACATGCTACTCCGAGGAACAAGTGATAAGTATGCTGGAGTTCCTCATCGATATTTGTCTGCTTTGGAGAGACACTGTTTCAGCAGGTCGTCCGCATACCAAAGGGTACGAATTGTACCCCTCTTCTAGCCGATTTATTTATATACTCATATGAGTCGGAGTAATACACCAGCTTCTCCTGCATATGGTGCTTACATCTCGCAATTGATTGGTTATGCAAGAGACAGTAGCAATTATTCTCATTTCCTGAAACGTCATCTTTATCTGAGAAACAGGCTACTGGACCAGGGCTATGAAAAGATTTGCCTTATTCTATCTCTTAAAAAGTTTATATTCCGATACCAAGATCTTGTCGAAATATATTCTGTCTCTGCAGAGACAATGGTGGACGATGGATTTTCATTAAGTGAAAATGTATAAAGATAAGGAATTCAACACAAATATAAAAAAAATGTTTGTCAATGTGTGACGTACGAGTGTTTTTGACATTTACTTTCGTAGTTAAAACACTTCAGGTGACTCGTGGTTGTTGATAGAGATGGTTCACGATAGATGTTCCCCTCTCCTCACTTAATTAAGTACTGCTTTGACTACTGTTTTGCCTATTTTGTTCCAGTATTGTTATAAATACTGCTATAGTAACAGCCGGAACCTTTGAACCGTAAAGGTTTGGCGCCTTAAAATCTTATTCAACCCACCATTTCTTTGGCAATGCCCGTACCAAGTCAGCGTCATTACGGTTTTTACAGTTTTCCGGTTGTTGACTGATTTTGCCTGTTTATATACTTATGAGTTTTGACTTTTCCTTTGGAAGATTGTTCGGAGCTCGGTAATTTTGTTATTACCTTTACTTAGCATATCCCCAAATCTTCCTAACCCAGAATGTTCTACTGAGCTGTATGTGACAACTGCATCAAATTTTTCCAGTTTGTTTTCCAGGAAATGTCTACGAAATTCTAATGAGACCATAGTTTTTAATTGAGGATGTTTAGAATGAATGGCACTGTACTCCAGAGTTAAAATTTATTTTGCTCCTGCCTCTAAGGCACAGACTTCAACTCATGGGTCTGTGGAACCAATCACTAATATACGTCCATCTTTAATGCCAGATGTAAGTTTAAGAGCATCACGTTATTCGTTTGTATCCTTTGCTCCGTATGTTCCTCCCAGCTTTCCTTGCTTTGCTGACTGTATCATATTGTCAACATATTTGACCGTCCATACTGATATTGACATTGTCCGCCCTAAATAAAGCTTATTGTATTATTAATTGCAAGTTACCCATCAATGGGTTTCTCAATACAAATAAGAAACATATAAAACTCACAGTGAAAATTAATGATAATACAGTCACCTTCCCTTAAAGGCCACCTGTATTTAGCAAACACATTATTCGTTCACACTCTGTTAAAAATAAAACGAAGAGCTACATTCCTCCTTTGAATCAAGAACCTAATCATCTATATTTATCTTTCTTAAAAACATAAGGTCGTTGAACGCCATAACCTTGGTAATACTTCCTCCAATTAGTAGTTAGGTAAGGATAACGTATTTTATCATAGCGTCTGCCTTCGTTGAATTGAATTTTTTCATCTCCATATTGCACCTCTATATTCAAATAACCCCAATCTTTTGGTTACACACCAAGCTCGTTCTATGGTAATTATATCACCCCATGGATTTAGCATATCCCCAAATCTTCCTAACCCTGAATGCTCTATTGAACTGTATGTAACAACTGTATCAAATTTTTCCAGTTTGTTTTCCAGAAATTGTCTACGAAATAATTTGCTCCTGTCTCTATGACACAGGTTTCAACTCATGGGTCTGTGGAACCAATCACTAATACACGTCCATCTTTAATGCCATGTGTATGCTTAAGAGCATCACATAATTCGTTTGTATCCTTTGCTCCGTATGTTCCTCCGAGCTTTCCGTGCTTTGCTGATTGTATCATATTGTCAACATCGTTGACCGTCCATACTGGTATTAAGTTTGTCCGTTCTAAATAAAGGTTATTGTAATATACTTTCTCTAATCGTATTCGACCACCCATGGTGTACCCATCAATCAGTTCTGGTGGAAAGTCTTGAGGAGCCACCGGTTTTCCATGCCCTAACTCAATGTAGTCATTTTCAAACAGTGCCATGCATTCGATAGGTGCTGTCACATGATCAAAATATGGCCCCGGTGATCCTTTCCGCGAAGTGTTGCACAGTTGACCACAATCTCGCAAAATGGCATTGAGATATGTACTTTCATATCTTCCAGGTTTTGGGGGCCTTGGGTTGTCATATATTGGAGTGTCTTTAATATCATCAGGTGGCTTATTCACAAAAGAGAACGAAGATACAATCCACATAATGAAACACGTGATTAGTAATCCAATGCAAATATTAAAGTTCCTTTCCTTCTTCCGAATTGTCAGCATTTCTAGAATTATGTGGCATCATGTGTTCACCACTGAAATAAATGTTAATTACATGTATAATGACGAATGCAAAATTAAAATGAAATTGCACAGATTATTATCATTATTTTATTATTATTATTATTAATTGCAAGCTACCCATCAATGGGTTTATCAATACAAATAAGAAACATATAAAACTCACAGTGAAAATTAATCATAATACAGTCACTTTCCCTTAATGTTCACCTGTATTTAACAAGCACATTATCCGTTCACACTCTGTTGCATTTTAGATTAATAAATACACGTTAGAGAATACCGATGGGGCAATCAAGTAAAGGACAATCCAGAGAATACCACAGCGGCAATCAAAAAGGACAATCCAGAGAATACCGAAGGAGCAATCAAAAAAGGACAATCCAGAGAAGTCTGAAGGGGCCATCAAAAAAGAACGATCCAGAAAAACTGGCAAAATAGGGTATCCGAGAAGACGAAAAACAAAATAAAAACTCAACACAAAAAATGTTGGATACCACTATGCGAAGACAAACACAAATAACTTAAATAAGACAAGTGCTATCCTACAAAAAACAAGAGGAAAAGACGAACCCACCATTGGTTTAATCCGGAAATCGTAACGGACATCACGACACGGAACTCAGAAAGTAAAGACACATAATAGGACAACACAAAAAAATAAAAATATGAGCAACACGGACCCAGTGTGACGGGTAAGCACTGCTCTAACGACCATCTGTATTGCGCAAACACATGTCTTAAGGTACCTTCCTTATTCGTTCACACTCTGTTGCATTTTCGATAAATTGGATCTTCAATAAGACATTGTCGGTATTAAGATACATTTTATTACAACTTAAGACAGGTTTCATTTAATATACGTTACAAAGTCCAAGTATCATTTTGAAGAAAATATGTACAAATAAACCAATCGGATACTACAGATACAGCTAGGTCTGCTTGACATACACACGTAATTGCAGTGAGGCCCGGTAAAGACCGAAACATTATGATTAAATATATGATTTCAATTTTCCCATAGTGAACTTTCCACTTTTATGCAGCAATATTCCAGGAGCACCTGTATATGGAGTATTTATATATATCTCAGTTAACATCATGATATTCTTGATAATATGTTGCTGCTTACAAGGAAGATACTCAACTATGGATTCCCAGTGATTAAGTTTAAGCCATCACTTTGAAAGTTGTATGGTCGCCACCATGACCTGGTTAACCGCTACGGAATATCAGTAACAAACGACGAGGGATATGCTTCCTTGGCATAAGAACAATCCGATCCTTTCCTCATTTATGACATATCACCGTGTTTGTAACAAGAGCAACACAACGGTTGTCGCTAGTGGAGCAGGAGCTGTTAGCTCTTTTGGAGAATCTAGGTTCACCTCTGTTTTAGTGGGGTTAGAGTATCGCAATCTCAAGTTTTCTGTGTGGACCATTGTTTTTCCTTTTTTCTTTGGCAATTGTACTGTCTGTCCTTCGATTTACGGTTTCTGATTTCCCCTTTGGTATCGTCAAGCTTTTCTTGCATCAGTTTTATGTAGTACATGACATTGCATTCGTCAATGATTTCATTGACTTCTAATAATACACAGTATGATTATAAAACCATTGAAAACTAGTAATCTCAAAACCAAACCAGTTCGCCCCTGCCAACCAATAATCTCAAATCCAAAAACCGTCCGTGTCGAATTAATAATTTTGCATCAATCGCTTATTTATTCCAAACAGCATCACATATAATTTCATTATTGTTTTCATGTTAATTACGTTCTATAAAGAAACCCATGCCAAAATTATGAAGATACCAAAGGAGCTATCAGAAGCCGTGCATCAAAGGAAGGACAAACAACACAATGATCAAAGGTTTGAAAATACCAAACGAGTAATCAGAAGCCGTACATCAAAAGAAGAACAAACAACGCAATGACCAAAGGTTTGAAAATATCAAAGGAGTAATCAGAAGCACAGGCGCTCGGATACACTCTGTAATTTTCGTTAATTCATTAAAATCAATTATTTTCCCTTTTAGTGCCTCTATTCTAACCTTCTCTACGCAGAATCACCTAATTTTGTCGTATTTTACACATTTTGATACAACCCAGTTTTTCTATAAATACTATAATATTAACAAGGCCAGCAACTCGCCGCCATTTTTTTTTGGTTATTGGATATCATGAAATTTCACCTACCTCGGTTCAATAGTAAATTTCTCCGTGGAATGTCACTTTCTCGCCGCAACAGCCACGGTCGTCGTTTTCTAATATATTGTTCCGTTTATTCAATACGTTAGAAGTCCATCGGATCACAATTTATTATTAAATTTATCACAATTTAGCACTGAACATTGTGTTTTTAAATTGCCTGCACCGGAAGTTTCTTCCATTGTCTTAAGGGAGGTAATACTTTTTTCAAAAGGGACGTAATACTTTTCCGATTGACCTCGGCTTATATCCCTAATACATACGAAGAAATCAAGGGCATCACAAAGGATCAGAAAAGGCGCGAAATATAAAGAGAGAAGAAATTTGCTCCAATAAAATGGAAAGCTTGGAGAAAAAAAAGAGATCAGCTGATCAACAAAGAAAGTTTAGTCTCTTTGTATGTTAATATAGCTGAAACTAATGAGTGCAATCATTAGAACGTATTTTAAATGGACAAAAACATACAAAAATGGATTGAAAGTCCTCATGAAAACTTATTAATTTGAACACTTCAATATTGGAATACCTTTCACAATAAAATAAGTAAACATAATGTATTGCCAACCTTGTTTGGTAAACAATTCAGCAACCAAGCTCTACAATATGGTAGGTTTGTTTACCTTACCCAGAAAAAAATTGCTCACCCCAAAAAATGAATTATTGCATTG
>MJUT01007308.1:57614-88266 GCA_002080005.1 Gigantidas platifrons
ATTTTTGAAGCTGCCAAATTTTTGTTCTTCCCTCGACGGGATTTGAACTCACACCATTGATACACTGCAGCACCATTCGCTTAGCCTTACATCCATCGCCCTAGACCACTCGACTACATCCACTCCTTATAAAAAGAGCTTCAATAGTCGTAGTGTTACCTTGTCTCGTAAGGTTTTTAATCTAGGGATAGACGTAAGACATGTGTATAAGCGTGTGTAGATGATATATATATACTTAATATTATAATTTGACAGCAATCTAACTCAGTAATTTTTAACATATTGTATAGGATAATGAATGATTCATTATACAGTCATATATATATATATATATATATAGAGAGAGAGAGAGAGATAAATTAGTCTGAAGAATAACGGAATCCTCTTCGATATATATATATATTTTGTTTTGTGTACTTGGTTTTGTTTTACAAACCATTAGAGTTGTTTATATATATATATATATACAGGTTGGGCGAAATTTTTTGTCAATTTTATATGGGTTTGGGCGACATTTTTATTAGGGCGAAAAAAACCGTTTCGCCCTAAATTTCAAAGTCATTTAATAACAATTTATGTGTGTTTAATAGCTTATAGGACGCGGTTGGTAGTAGAGGGGATAGTAATCTAGTACATAATTTCTATTTAGCTAGATATTTTCAGCGGTTACTGAGATTTTTCAACTTAAAGTCAAATCGTGTTATATTAGCCTTACACAACAGAGGCATGTTGTGGATAAAGTTACAAAAACGCAAATATATTTCTTATTTGGATAATATATTTTGCTGAAAATGATACTGCACGTAGAGTGTGTTTTCCCTTATTTCCTGTCGTATTCCAAGCAGTGTAATTTTCTTTATCTATTTGTAAATACAAGTATTCGTTTTTAACACGAAATATAACGTTTTTAGTAGAGGTATCAATTACACTTGAATTTGATTTGCTGAGAAAGGATAATTGACACATGACGTAGTCATACTGTATATGGCTATTGTAAATAACAACAACTAAAGCGTAAATACATACCAGTGACCCAGTTTAAGTTGCATACCATAGTAAAATATACATACAACCAATAGTATGCATTACGTAATCATGTTAATATTTTGTTTGACGATAAGACACAACAAGAAAGGTGCAGTCAAGTGTAATTATTTGTCAAGGCTATGTTACAGTAATTTGACATTTATAGACATTCACGCAGAGTAAGCGATATGGGAATAATATTAGCTTCGTCCTAAGCAGGAAATTACGAGATTCATAATGAAATCTAAAATGACAAAGATCATTTTGGTTATTTAACAAATATTTTTACTTAATATGATGTACATATTGCATGCATTAATTAGGAAATAGCAACATATGTCATTAATAGGACATGATGATCTAACCCCATCTGAGCACCTGATCTATTTATCTGATTTTTGGAGTTCGTGTTGATCGAGTCTTTACCCTTTTCTTAAGAGGTTTTACCTAATTTTTTGTTTTTGTGTCTTATTCTTTTTAAATCCGGATCGTCCATTTATTCGAATATCTCTCGGAATCTTGTACTTTTGAGATTGTCTTATTATTTAGTGAATAACACAAATTACTTGAAACAATAGGCAGCGGAACCAGTGAGGTAGACAAATTGGGGTGAGCAATTCCCAGAAGTAGGTAGCAAAATTATGCGAAGAAACAGAAAAGACAAAAGGGAAGCAGAGGTAACTGTTTTAAATGGAAAGCATACAATAACTACTGATAGGAAACACATATATTGACAGTGTAGCAATATTGGCATAAGCAAAGAATAGTCAGTTTACAAGTACATGCTTGAGGATATAGCTAAAAATTTCGAGCACCGACCTAAATCAAACTACTGGTATATACAAGTAGCTTTAAATTTTGTAAATTGAATTAAATTAAACAACAGAATTGTACGAACATTGAAAAGGCAGGTAAGACATACTATAAACCAACCAGGTGTATCAATTCAAAAACCTTATTAACAAAATGACAGTAGAAAAACAAAGAGAAAACAAGATACAATGCATTAAAATTTTATAATTTTAAATGTTCAAATGTAATCAACTATCAAATATATACCAATTGTTTCCGTGGTTGTCTTTTTTCTGTTTTTTTTGCATGATGAAACGATAACTAATATTTAAGACGACGATGGATATTCTGGGCACATTAACAGCCACTGAATCAACTATATTGAGTGAGTGAGGGATTATTGCTTAGCGAGAACAAGTTATGTTTCAATAAGATGATGAGGTCCGCTTTGTTCTTGACCAACACGTTGAGTTGGATTTTTATAGTGCTAGCTCACTGAAACAAAACTCCGCGGGTAGACATGTCACTCCACTTCGACACATTATTTTGATTCTGGTCCAACCATTATTTGCTATTCCTCCTTAATGCTGCGTGCTTAGCGGAGAAGCAACATATACAACTTTTATAGTCTTTGGTTTGACCCGACCTGGGCCTAAATCCGCGGTCTACTGAACTCGAGGCGAGCACGCTTACCACTACGCCACCGGTGTCGTTCAATTAAATTGATATATCAAGCTTATTGTTATTTTATATAATATGGATTAGGCACAGCCTACAGGCGAGCATCGCATCTACGCATAGACATGTGTTTTACTAGTGACTATGATTATGAGTGCCACAGGCTCTTGAAGTTAAAAAAAAAAAAAATTAAGAAAAACAAATATTTTTTTTTTTAGTTTTAGAAACTTCAAGTGACTGGGATGAGTCAAACGTCGATCATTAAAAAAAGTATCCTTTTCATCCGGGAGTCGTGCACAGGGGTATCGGGTCCGTCCGCCCTAACTACACGTTCGCCCTTGGTTCGTTCGCCATGGGTCCATTCGCCCTAACAGTGGGTCCGTTCACCCTACAAGTGGGTCTGATTATTAAAACGTATTTTAATGAACATAATGGATATTTTAATTTAAAATATAGAAGTAATGATATGAAAAAATATGGAAATTATTCAAGTTATTTTCAAGCAATTATTACGTATATTGTTTGAAATGCTTAATTGAAATAGAGAGAGAGAGAGAGAGAGAGAGAGAGAGATTTAATGACGGCGTGGGTTAGCGCCCGGCTTTGTAAATTACAAAAAAAGGTGAACTCGACTCGCAACCGCAAGTGATAAAGCTTATCAGTTGCTTGCCCATGGTCGGTGGTTCTCTCCTGTTTCTCCGGCTTCTTCCACCACTAAAGCTGGCCGCCATGATATAGCTGAAATATTGCTGAAAGTGGCTTTAAAACACAAAAAATCAAATGAAATATCATATAATATTAGTTAATAATTACAGTCAAGCACAAACAAGAACAATTTAACATACGTACATTATAAACATATAACATCATATATTGAATTATTTCAACAAGTAAAAAGATGACTCTCTGACCAGTGATAATGGGAAACGACATAGCTTTGCGTTTGAGGCTATATTACTTGCGATTTTCATAAGTCCCAAAATGATTTTTAGTATGGTTTTTTTTCATGTGAGGTTTTATAATCAAAAGATAACTTGTCACACGTTTTATTATAATATTAATAATGTGTGAATTTATTTTCCTGGTTGTATAATAAATCCTTTTTTGTAGATCACTTAATGCAGAACCTGACGTACCAATTATTTTTGATATCCTACATTTTAGTCGGAACTAACTTTCGTGACGTCATAAGTTATGAATTTTGGGAAATCCCAGTGACGTCTTTGTAAACATTGCGGAATCTCCGTCAGAAAAATCTCAACGTGCCCGAGATGTCTTACTAATTTTAAATATTTATTTAAAATACCCACTTGTAAAAAATCAAATTGAATAAAACAAAAATTCAATTATAATTTTAAAAATACATCCATATGTACGGATATTAAAACATCGTCTCCTTGCCTGAAAACAAGTGAATTAACTAGCCTATCACGACTTCAAAACAGTCCTTTGGCTTTGCACAATTTATAAGACAGTCTTTTCACATTGCTGGGAACTGCACCGTTCAATACATAAACAATTCTTCGGCAACCAACTGTAAATCGCCACCAAAGAAACGCAGGGCAATGAGTGTTTACTCTGAGTGACAGCGATCATGAATGAATGATGTGACGTAACAATACTTGTGTGACGTAAACTTAGGGGCGAAACAAGAAGGTCTAGCGATTGTCAATTTTTTAAATAAATTAATCGTTTCACGTAAAGAAGCTGTACGGATTCCTATTTATTTTTTGTTATTTTTAAACTGGATAGTTATTTTTTATTCTAATTAATAGGCTATTTCCGGTCATTCGCTCCGATTGTCCATTCTATGCTGAAACTTAGAAACCACTTCCGGTTGGTATTGTTAGTATATTGATTCATCTCCTTACACACATGTTGCTGTTTAGCTCGCATCTTGCGATGCTCGCTATTACATGTATATAGCTGTTTTTATTTTATTTTGCAGTGTCCGAAAAAACCAAGTTCGATAAGGATAGTCCTGGGCAGTTGAGCAAAACCACGCAAAACATCTAATATGAATCGTCATTTACTGTTTGGCATAGATATATGTTGAATATTTTGAAAAATGAATCCAAGAACCTGTATCAAAATATTTGAGCATATCTTACATAGTGTGAGTGTGAGAGCACACATACAATATGAACGCAAATATTATTACGAAGATATGGGTCGAGACGCCAAGCAACAGAGGTTCCCCTTTTTTCAGTGTTCTGCCAGACTGGCTAGATTATCTGCCGTTTCGAATGCCAATTCGAATTATTTTCTAACCAGATTAAACATTTTGAGAGTTGGTTTGGAATATGTATGATTTCTTACTCGCATTCGCGTATAACGTGAACATTACTCATTTCCAACCATCTTCAAATAAAGTACTTCAACCAAAAAAGCTGTGCGATGTTTTCTGTCGTATAATCAGAGAATGTTAGGAGAGCAACTTCTACAATTACTTAACATTCGAGAAAATTCAATTTTCCCAGATAACTCATTTGAATGGCATCATGGAAAACGAACATCGGTGTTCTTACACATATCTTCAAAGTTAGGGATGCAGTATATATATGCTGAAACTTAGAAAAAAGATGAATCAGAAATTGTTACTACAGGGCACTCAGAGTGGGATCTATACTCACATTCCTCCAAGTAATCTGGTGTCAGCGTTACAAACCCTAGTCATTCCTACCGATACCACTACCATCCTGTTGATTAGGAAATATCTACAGCACGCCAAGGTCATCATTCACCAAGGAGGAGTTTCATAGTGTACTTGTGTGAATATCAAGAGATGAGGGATGCAAGGACTGCCTAATGCAACAGTGCAATCATGACGCAACACACCATCCTACGGGATTCGTGACCAATATTTAGATGTGCAAATAGAGAAGAAAAGCATGGTGCACTATGATAAAGAGGGTGTGGACTAAATAGATTGTAATTATGGTATGTGGATATGCCCTCATTGTTCTCATTGATGTAGGTAGTACATGTATGTCATATCATAAAGGCCAGTGGTGCAAGAAACTAAAATGCCAGACATACACATAGGGATGAGACTATGGTCACCATCAGCAGTTGGTTTCGTCGAGAAAAGCGGGATAGAAAGGTGGAGGACATGGGCTTACGTCATAACATTTTCTGGTGAGTGGTGGTAAAGACATGGTTAGGGAAAAATAGTCTCAGATACATAGATGCCGAGGACCAAATTATCTATACATGTCGGATGATCCACACTTAGCAACACATCACTGGACAGGGCAGTGTGTCACCAACGCACGACTATCATTGACTAAATTATGGAAATGGACAGTGGAGGGGCAGACACTACATAAAGTAAAGCTGATGATGACTGGACATGACTGATTTCCAATTTGAATGGTGGGTGTAAGCATGTATTCCTATTTTCAGACATACAGACGTTCACATGTTCATTATTGATGTCAACAGGCACGAGACTGGGAGCTTCTTCGTCAACCTGTTAAGTTCAACACGGCAATGCTAAAGTCAAATCGTGCAAGTGTACCCAGTTTCGTAAGGTCAATGGACATTAAGAAAAAACATAAATTAGAATACAAATGTAAAAAGAAATTAATGAAAATCTCATTGACGTCAGAAGTAGCATCCTGTCCATACAAAACAAAACGGTAAATGTAAATTATTAAGGTAATATGAACTTGAAAATAAAAATGCTTCGAAGAAATATATAGTTCTGTATACGTTCGTTACTAAAGTAAAATGTGATCGAAAACAACTGAATTGTATCTCTGTAATGATAACGCCCTTTCAGAGATGTGGAATGAAGTTATAACATCACAATATATATTACTGTAAATCCATGAACCTACTGATGGACACATGTAGTATGCATGCACAAGAACTATGTTTTCAAGAAAACTGGCCAACTTTAAATATATCATATAGTTGAAAGAAGAGAGTATACTATTTTGTGATTGTTTGATAATGTGACAGGTTATATCATTTAGATATCCAATGCCACCCACTGGTCTGTGTGGGTTTATGGGTCTCCAGATAACAGGTATATGAATGGTTATATTTATATATCGAATGTCACCCACTGCTCTGTGTGGGTTTATGCGTATCCAGATTACCAGGTATATGAATTGCCACTTGCGAACCATTTTTACTCCTTAAGGTTAAGGAAAATACGTCTTTGATTTTTTTGTTTTTTATTATGTATTAATTATTGAATGATTTAATCTATATTTCGCTAGGAAGCTCTGTCGACTCCTGTAATAAAACACAGTGCTTCACTATTGTCAGTATATTTTGTCTCTTACATGGAATACGCAGTGAGGTACCCAATTTGTAGCATGTTAAAGAAAACAGATGCTATTTCCTCAACAAAATCATCATCCTTTCTAGAGCATTTTTAGACAAACATAATATGTGTATTCACCAAATGTGTATTATCTATGTCTCCCTGTGCACAGTCAAGAGATTTCACTAGTAATTTGCTGTTTCGATTTACAAAATAAAATCACATGCCTATGCCAATTGCACAAAAACCAACATTCGATATATGTATTATTTGCATACGAAGATTTAAGCGTCCTCTTCCCGTAATGGAATCACATACACATTTTGATGGGTTACTCTTTCATAAAATAACAACCTTTAATACTACATAATCGACGGAAGCTATAATATTATTTAACATATTTTATTTACTTTTACATATTCCAAGAAATAAAATATGTTTTCACGCGGACGACTGTGATGGATTGCTTAAAGACACATTATTTCGGAGCTCTTTCTTCGAGTGGAGAATAAATTTGTTGCCGTCGGCAGTTCCTCATGTAGGCATGTATGATAATGAAAGTCTAATATACAATTTGTGGGAAGAAGTTTCATCATCAATAATGAATATTAAGGCAACGAACCAAAAATAATACAATAAAGCAATCTTATGAAACTACTATTTGTGAAAAAGGACAAACAATATTAGTAGAGTGACTTTTGACACATTTTTAAGATTGTATTGGACCTATCTAACACACGGCTAATTTTCATATCATTCGAAAGCTTGTATTTAGGGCTAAGCGAATTGGCTGTTTGTTAAAGTTGGAAATGGTCACATATTTGCTAAATCGATGTATTTAAACTATTGAGATTTCTTTTAAAAATATCATATTTCGAGAAAAGGTGACAAAATCACATTTTCTCAAAAAAACATATTCCTGAAAGTGCGAAAATGGTAAAATCAATAAAAAAAACAGATGCAGTGATGTATTTGGATGTTTTCTATAATAAAAAAATAACCATTTGATCATCGAATGTGAAATTTTGTGAACTTTTAAGAAGAACTGGGCGAGAATGAAAAATCACGGAAAACACATAAACGTCCGTTTAGACTGATTCGGACTTGGTCTTCTGTTAGTTTGACATACAATGCATTATCAACAAGACTGCCAGCCACGTTAAAGTCGAAGACTATATGGCAGGGGTTTTTATGCACTGTCATGCTAGTTGATTGTTGTTGTCTGTTACAAATGCCCTCAAACGAATCTTTCGTAAGGGAATCATGCACAAGTTAAAGATACGCATAGAAACGTCAGGAACAGAACGAAACCAATAGATATCAGTCATGTAAGTCTCTGTTCTTCTATAAATCAGTTTTAAAGCTAACAAATCATATTATTCGGAAATAATGTCAGCTTGAAATGGAACAAGAAACTATTATTGAGTCAACTAAAAGGAATAAGACTAGACTGACATCCAACTGAAGATAGAAATGCATTAACACGACATAATGAAAAGAAATCATGAGTTATTTCATTCACGAGCAAGACGATAATGAAAACTCCACTAATCTGCATAGTTTTCCTCGTCGCCTTCAAAATCTCTGTCATATTCTCTCGATCTCCAAAAAGGGTTCATACAGAAATCGCTACCCTGACAGGGACATAGTTCGGTGCAGCACATATTTTGTTCATTACAAACCCAAGACCTACCACACAACTTTTCCTTTGCAAGAGCATATAAGATCTTTTGCAGAAAACCTGAAGTCATAATCCCTTCAAAGAATAGAAGCAGTGGTCCAGCTGCATCTTTCCGCCATCTATAGTCGTAAGGAGATGGAGGTGCAGTGGTTGTACTATATTGGAAGACAGCCATATTTTGGTCTGCAAAGACATGGTCATAACTAGACTCTTTTTTTTAAATAAGACCAAAAAACAACTTAAGCCAGGCGATAATATTTAGGCAATGGGGTCTGTGGCCGCCTAAGGCCCTCATTAGCTCCGACTTGAAAGACGCAAAATCCTCGATTCTAGCCATTTCCTGGCATCTATTTCCTAGTTCGGTAATCATAACTTTTTATGATTTAATTTTCGTATTTTCTACTTTACCAGGCAAGAGAGTAGTATTTCGAAATCCATGTACACAAGAAATGCACTAAGCTAACACAAGAAAAATTAAAAGCAATTGCATTAATGTATCTGGTAACACTTAAGAAGAATTATATCCGATCCTGGGCCCAGCTATATTGTTGAGTGAAAACAACCATTACAAATAGTGCCATTTTCTATTCACTTTCTGCGTTTTGTTTTGGCCTTATGACCGTCTTTGGTGGTGCTATAAGAGGCTAATAAACCCAGAAATCATATCAGAGAAATAAACTATTGACTGCCACTTTCTGTGATGATGGATACCATGTGATACAAAAATATGCAATTAAATGCGCCATTGCAGCGCAAAAGAATGTCAGTGACTTGAGACGATATAAGAGTTTTCGTGAACAGAGCTGGAATAAATGTTAAAAAATGAGAGTTCGAAACAACTATTTTGTGTACTTTTAAGAGGAATAACGATTTGAATATGTCTTCGTTGTCCATAAAAACCTTCCAATTTTACCGTGGCCAGAGGCATCATATCATCTTTGTTTTCCCGATTCACAGCCATGTTTCTCTGAGAATGGACCATTGCTAAGCCACACAAACGTTCTCCTATTATTATTGGCCTTACTCGGGTCTTAAGGCCGAGAATGAGCGTTCGCAACATACAGACGTGACTGGAAGAACAATCAACAAAGTAAACAGTATGACAAAGGTCTTTGTCAGCAAGTTTTAGTGCAGATTGCAGCCCAGGTATATGTTGATGAACAGAATGAACACCAACGTTAAGTCTCCATCTTTCAATTTCCACCCATAAGTCTCCCTTACAAGGCAGAGCTGCGTCAAAAGTGACAGACAGTGTCAGCAGCATTGGGAGTTAAATTCTCAGCGTTTTAGCTAACCGTAGACATTAAATGAATTAATTCAGTGGATATCGTTTCTATATATCGGAATAGAGATTTATATATTTTTTAAAATCGTCAATTTCGGGATGAGGCATTTGCCTCATTTGCCTCAATGTAGTTTACACGTTGCAAGCTTTACTCTGAGCATATTCAAGTTCTCGTGACACGAAACAAATTTCTTCTTTAGGTCATACAAACTTGCGATAAGTTTCAAGGCTGCATTTAATCCCGCACTAGAATCAATATCACCGACTTTTGCTAGTTCAGAGTATTGTTCTGGGCAATTTCTAAGCAACTTGAATACCGATTATTTTCCAATTCTGAACAGGGAAGAGGGATATAACGCATCTTGTCTTTTGCATTTGTGATTGTTCTCGTGAGAAACCATATCTGCTAAGTGGACTCGAGGTTAGGAAAAAAATGTACACAAAGAACAAGCATTTGTAATGAACAAAACATGTGCTGCACTGAACTATGTCCCTGTCAGGATAGCGATTTCTGTATGAATCCTTTTTCGAAATCTGGAGAAAATGACAGGGATGCTGAAGGTGATGAGGAAAACGATGCAGATTAGTGGAGTTTTCATTATCATCTTGCTCGTGAATGAGATAACTTATGAATTCTTTTCATTATGTCGTGTTAATGCATTTCTATCTTCAGTTGGACGTCAGTCTAGTCTTATTCCTTTTAGTTGACTCAATAATAGTTTTTTGTTCCATTTCAAGCTGACATTATTTCCGAATGATATGATTTGTTATCTTTAAAACTGCTTTATTGAAGAACAGAGACTTACATGACTGATATCTATTGGTTTCGTTCTGTTCCTGACGTTTCTATGCGTATCTTTAACTTGTTCATGATTCCCTTACGAAAGACTCGTTTAAGGGCATTTGTAACAGACAACAACAAACAACTTGCATGAAAGTGCATACAAACCCCTGCCATATAGCCTTCGGCTTTAACGTGGCTGGCAGGCTTGTTGATAATGCATTGTATGTCAAAATCAATCTAAAACGGACAATTATGTATTTTCCGTGATTTTTCACTCTCCCCCTCCTCCCTCTCCCCTCTTCTTAAAAGTTCACAAAATTCCACATTCGATCGTTAAATGGTTATTTTCTATTATGAAAACATCCAAATACATCACTGCATCTGGGTTTTTTTTATTGATTTTACCACTTGAAATAAGCTTCACTCTTTCAGGAATACGTTTCTTTCTAAATCACATTTTTTACCTTTTCACGAAATATGATATTTTTAAAAGAAGTACCACTATTTTAAATTACTATTGCTTGATATCTTATCAAGAATTGGGGGTTAGATTTAGGGTAAGGTTTAGGGGGTAGGGTTAACGGTTAGGGTTAGGGTTAGGTTTTAGAGTTAAGGTAAGGCCTAGGGTAGATAGGGTAGGGTATGGTAAGGTATGATAGGGTTAGGGTTAGGTTAGGGTCAGGGTTAGGGTTAGGGTAGGGTAGGGTTAGGGTTAGGCTTAGGATTAGAGTTAGAGTTAAGGTTAGGGTAAGGTAGGGTTAGGGTTAGGGAAGAGGGTATGGTAGGGTTAGGGTTATGGATTAGGAGTTAGGGGTAGGGTTAGGGTAGTGTAGACGGGTAGGGTTCAGGTTAGGGTTAGCGTTAGGGGTTAGGGTTAGGGTTAAGGTTAGGGGTTAGGGTTAGCGCTAGGCTTAGGAGTTAGGGTTAGGGATTAGGCTTTGTGTTAGGGTAACGATTAGGGCTTAGGTTTGGGTAGGGTAGGGTAGGGTTGCGGTTAGGTTCAAGGTTATGGCTAGGGGTTGCGTTAAGGGTTAGGGTTAGGGTAAGGGATTTGGATTAGGGTTTGGGTTAGGGTAACGGTTAGGGGTTAGGGTAACGGTTAGGGTTTAGGGTTTGGGTTTGGGTTGGGTAGGTAGGGCTAAGGATATAGGGTTGGGTTACGGTTAAGGTAGGGTAGGGTTGGGGTTATGGTTATTGTTTAGGGTTAGGGTTAGGAGTTAGGAGTTAAGTGATAGGGCTAGGGTTAGGGTTTAGGGTTAGGCTTAGGGGTTAGGGCTAGCGATTAGGGCTAGGCTTAGGGTTTAGGAGTTAGGGTTAGGGTTAGCTAGTGTTAGGGTTTAGGAGTTAGGTTTAGTTAGGGTGAGGGTTAGGGTTAGGGGTTAGGCTTAGGGTTAGGGTTAGTTAGGTTTAGGGTTAGGGTTACGAGGTTGGGTTAGGGTTAGGGCAGGGTAAGGTGAGGATTAGGGTTAGCGTTATGGTAGTTTTTGATTTAGGGTTAGGATAATGTTAGGGTAAAGGGTAGGGAAGGGTTAGGTATTAGGGGTAGGGGTTAGGGTTAGGTTAGGTTTAAGGTTAGGGAAGGGTACAGGGTTAGGGTTAAGGTTCGGGGTTAGGATTAGGGATAGGTTTAGGATTAGGGTTAGAGCTTAGGTTACTTAGGGTTAGGGTTTAGGCTATTTAGGGTTAGGGATAGGGCTAGGGTTCCGGTTAGGGGTTATGATAGGATTATGGTTAAGGTTAGGGGTTAAGGATTAGGGTTAGGCTTAGAGTTAGGGTTAATGTTTAGAGTTGGGGTTAGGGTAGGGTTAGGGTTAGGATTAGGTTTAGGGGATAAGGGTAGAGTTAGAGTTAGTAGAGTAGGGTAGGGTAGGGCAGGGTAGGGTAAGGGTTAGGGTTAGAGTTAGGGTTAGGGTAAGGTATTGGTAGGGTAGGGTAAGATTAGGGTTAAGGTTAGGGCTATGGTTAGCAATTGGGTTTAGGGTAAGGGGTTAAGGTTTAGGGTTACCCTAGAGTAGAGGGTTAGGATTAGGGTTAGGCTTAGGGCTAGGGTTAGGATTTAGGAGTTAGGGTTAGGGTTAGGTTAGGGTTAGGGGTAGAATATTAGGTTAGGGCTAGGATTAGGTTTGGGTTAGGGTTATAGTTAGGGTTAGGGATTTGGGTTAACGTTAGGGTTGAGGGTTAGTTAGGGTTATGGTTTGGTTAGGGTAAGGGTTAGGGTTAAGGTTAGGGTAGGGTAGAGGGTTAGGGTTAGCCTTAAGGTTAGGATTAGGGTTATGTTTAGGGCTTAAGGTTAGGGTTAGGATTACTTAGGGTTAGGGTTAGGAATAGGGCTAGGCTTAGAGGTTAAGTCTAGGTTTAGGGTTAGGGTTAGGGTTAGGCTTAGGGTTAGGGTTAGGGTTATGGTTAGTGTTAGTGTTATGGTTATAGTTTTGTGTTAGGATTAGGTTTAGGGTTTAGGGGTTAGGGTTAGAATTAGGTTAGGGTAAGGTAGGGTTAGTGTTAGGTGAGGGTTAGCGATATGGTAGGGTAGGTTTAGAGTCAGGGCTAGGGGTTAAGGGTTAGGGATAGGGATAGTGTTAGGGTAGGCTTAGGTTTAGGGGCTAAGGTTAGGGCTAGGAATAGGTTAGGGTTAGGGTTAGAATTAGAGTTAGGATTAGGATTAAGATGAGGGTTTAGGGATTAGGGGTTAGGGTTAGGATTTATGGTTAAGTTGAGGGTTAGGATAAGGAATAGGGTTGAGGGTTAGATTTAGAGTTAGGGTTAGGTTAGGGTTACGGTTAGGGGTAGGGATTAAGGTGAGGGCCAGGATTATTTTAGGGTTACGGTTAGAGTAGGGTAAAGGGTTAGGGTAAAGGGTTAGGGGTTATGATTAGGGATATGCTTAGGGCTTAGGGTGAGGGTTAGGGGTTGGGAATAGGGTTAGGGATTACGGGGCAGGGTTAGGGTTAGGGTTAGGGTTAGGTTAGTGTTAGGGTTTGGGTGAGGGTTAAGATTAGTGTTTAGGGTTAGGGTTAGGGAAGGGCTAGGGTTAGTGTTAGGGTAATTGTTAGGGGTTAGGGTTAGGATTAGGGTGAGGTTTACGGGTTACTGTTAGGGTTAGGGTAGGGATAGGGGTAACAGGGTGAGGGGGTTTCGTTAGGGTTATGGTTAGGATAAGGTTAGGATTAGGGTAAGGTTAGAGTTAGGGTTAAGGTCATGGTTAGGGTTAGCGGTTAGTTTTAAGGATAAGGTTAGTGATTAGGATTAGGGTTATAGTTAGGATTTAGGGTTAATGGTTAGGAATAGGGTTAGGGTTTACGGGGCAGGTTTAAGGTAAGGGTTAGGTTAGGGTTAGGGTTAGGGTTTGAGTGAGGGTTAAGGCTAGGGTTTAGGGTTAGGGTTAGCGAAGGGTTTGGGCTAGTGTTAGGGTTAGGGTTAGGGTTAGGGGTTAGGGTTCGTATTAGGGTTAGCGATAGGGTCAGGATTATGTGTTACTGTTAGGGTTAGGGTTAGGGTACGGCAGGGTAGGATAGGGTAGGGATAAGGGTGACAGGGTGATGGGGTTTGGTTAGGGTTAGGGTTAGGATACGGTTAGATTTAAGGTTAGGGTTAGGGTTAGATTTAGGGTTAGGGTTAGGGTTAGGGTTATACTTAGGATTTAGGGTTAAGGGTTTGGAATAGGGTTAGGGTTTACGGGGCAGGTTTAAGGTAAGGGTTAGGTTAGAGTTAGGGTTAGGGTTTGAGTGAGGGTTAAGGTTAGGGTTTAGGGTTAGGGTTAGCGAAGGGTTTGGGCTAGGGTTAGGGTTAGGGTTATGGTTAGGGGTTAGGGTTCGTATTAGGGTTAGCGATAGGGTCAGAATTATGTGTTACTGTTAGGGTTAGTGTTAGGGTTAAGGTACGGCAGGGTAGGATAGGGTAGGGATAGGGGTGACAGGGTGATGGGGTTTGGTTAGGGTTAGGGTTAGGATACGGTTAGATTTAAGGTTAGGGTTAGGGTTAGGATACGGTTAGATTTAAGGTTAGGGTTAGGGTTAGAGTTAGGGTTAGGGTTAGGGTTAGGGTTAGGGTTATACTTAGGATTTAGGGTTAAGGGTTATGAATAGGGTTAGGGTTTACGGGGCAGGTTAAAGGTAAGGGTAAGGTTAGAGTAAGGGTTAGGTTTGAGTGAGGGTTAAGGTTAGGGTTTAGGGTTAGGGTTAGCGAAGGGTTTGGGCTAGGGTAAGGGTTAGGGTTATGGTTAGGGGTTAGGGTTAGTATTAGGGTTAGCGATAGGGACAGGATTATGTGTTACTGTTAGGGTTAGGGTTAGGGTTAGGGTACGGCAGGGTAGGATAGGGTAGGGATAGGGGTGACAGGGTGATGGGTTTTGTTAGGGTTAGGGTTAGGATACGGTTAGATTTAAGGTTAGGGTTAGGATAAGGTTATAGTTAGGGTTAAGGTTATGGTTAAGGTTAGCGGTTAGTTTTAAGGTTAGGGATTAGGGGTTAGGATTAGGGTTAGAGTTGGGGTTAGGGTTAGGGTTGCGGTAGGGTTAGTGTTATGGTTAGGGCTAGGATAGGGTTAGGGTTAATGTTAGTGTTAGTGTTAGCGCTTAGGAGTTAGGGTTAGGGTTAGGGTTAGGATTAGTGTTAGTGTTAGGGTTAGGGTTATGGTTGGGTTAGGGTTAGAGTTAGGGTTAGGGTTTATTATTATGGTTAGTGTTAAGGTCGGTTTGAGTTAGGGTTAGCCTTAGTGCTAGGTCTATGATTAGGTTTAGTGGTTAGTGTTAGGGTTAGGGCTTAGGGTTAGCTTTAGGATGAGGGTTAGTTAAGGTTAGAGCAAGGGTTTGGTTAGGGTTAAGTTAGGGTTAGAGTTAGGGTTACGGTAAGGTTAGGGTTGGGGTTTGGGTTAGGGTTAGGGCTAGGGTTATGGTTAGATTAGGGTTAGGGTTAGGGGGTAGGAATATGGTAAGGGTTAGGGTTAGGGTTAGGGGGTAGGAATATGGTAAGGGTTAGGGTTAGGGTTAAGAATAAGGTTAGGATTAGGGTTAGGGTTAGGGTTAGGGTTAGGGTAGGGTAGGGTAGGATAGGGTAGGGTAGGGTTAGGGTTAGGGTTAGAGTTATGGTTAGAGTTAGGGTTTCCTTTGGATGACATGTCATCCAGCAGTTCAAGCTTTAGTTTTAGTCTTAGATCTGTTTTCACTTTTGTTTTATTTGACCTTTCTTTTTTTAGGAATTCTAGCTTTCATCAAGAAGATCATTAATGAATATTAAATTACTTTTTATCCAATTTTTATATACTAAACATTTCCCAAAGGGAAAATGTACGTTTATAAGTTGGATTATGAACAATCCTAATAGAGAGAGAAACAGCATTTTAATATAATAATTATTTTCTCTTTTAAACAAAATTCGACAAAAAGTATTGGTAAGTGTATGCTTCATCTGCAATGATGTGGCAAGAATTAATTTAGTATATAAATCCTTGGATATAGTATCATAAATTTTCCAAATAATGCAATGTATGCTATTAAAATAGAAAAGTGATCTTGATGAATTAAATAAGATTCCGAAAGAGGTTAATAATGCTATTTTCTGTGGGTATTGAATGTATTACAACAATTCATTGTAGTGAAATACAAGCATATATACCCATTTGAAATGTATTGTAATACAAACTAATATTATCTAAATCTATGAATAATTCATCATCTGAATCCCCTGGATCATTTGATGATTAACAAAACAGGGAAGAACGTAATTTGGGATTGTTGTACCAATTAGAGGTATTATAACAACAAATGCCATAATAAACTTGTTATTTGTTAAGGAGAAAAAGTTTAGGATTAGTGTTAGGATAGATAGTAGGTTAGGGTTGGGGTTAGGATTAGGGTTAGGGTTAAGGTTAGGGGTTAGGCTTAGGGGTAGATGCTAGGGTTAGGGTTAGGTGGTAGGGTTAGGGTTAGGATTATGGTTAGGGTTAGGGTTAGCCCTAGGGTTAGGTTAGTGTTAGGGTTAGGGTTAGGGGGTAGGAATATGGTAAGGGATAAGGTTAAGGTTAGGATTAGGGTTAGGGTTAGGGTAGGGTAGGGTAGGGTAGGATAGGGTAGGGTAGGGTAGGGTAGGGTAGGGTAGGGTAGGGTAGGGTAGGGTAGGGTAGAGTAGGGTTAGGGTTAGGGTTAGTGTTACGGATAGGGTAGGGTTAGGGTAAGGGTAGGATAGGGTTAGGGTTAGGCTTAGGTTTAGATTTAGGGTTAGGGATAAGATTAGGGATAGGGAAGGGTACGGTTTGGGTTAGGCTAAGGGTTAGCTTAAATGTAGAAACAATTCTTTTGTTTTCACCCAAAATTGTTCAAGGTATTTACATTGAATAAAACAGTGATTATAATCTTCGACTACATCACATACATTACATTTTTCATTACTACTTAATATCCATATATGTAATAAGTTTTTACACGGTAGCATGTAATGCAGGAGTTTCCATTTAATCATCTTTAGTTGATTATCTTTTAAATATTTATGAATGAATTTGAACATTGTCTTAATCTTTTGTTGTGACAGTTTTCCATTTCCATTTCCTATTCTGTTTTCCCTATAATATCTTCTTTTTGATCATTTTCTGTTAAACAAATGTAGATTTCGTTGGATGACATGGGTTAGGGTTAGGGTTTAAGGGTTAAGGTTAAGGTTAGGATTAGGGTTGGGGTTAGGGTTAGGGTTAGGGTAAGGGTTATGGTTAGGGGGTAGGAATATGGTAAGGCTTAGGCTTAGGGTTAGGGTAGGATAGGGTAAGGGTTAGGGTAGGGTACGGTTACAGTTGGAGATTAGGATTAGGGTTAGGGCTTAGGTTTATGGTTATGGATAGGGTTAGGGTTAGTTTTAGAGTTAGAGGGTCAGAGGGTTACGGTTAAGTATTAGCGTTAGAGTTGGGGTTAGGGTTAGGGTTAGGGATTGGGATTAGGGTTAGGGTTATGATACGTGTTAGGGCTAGGGCTAGGGGGTTAGGGTTAGGTTTAGGGTTATGGTTATGGTTAGGGTTGGGGTAAGGGTTAGGGTTAGAGTTAGGGCAAGGGTTAGGGTTACGGTTATGGTATGGTTAGGGTTAGGGTTATTGTTTGATTTGGGGTTAGGGCTAGGGTTAGGTTAAGAGTTATGGGGTTAGGGTTAGGCTTAGGGTATAATTACGTTTAGAGGGATTATGGTTAGGGTTAGAAATAGGGCTAGGGTTAGGGTTACGATTAAGATATGGTTAGGGTTAGGGTTAAGTTTGGGTTAGGGTTAGTGTTAGGGTTAGGGTTAGGGTTAGGGTTAGGTGATAGGGTTAGATTTAGGATTAGGGTTAGGGTAGGGTAGGATAGGGTAGGGTATGGTAGGACATGGTAGGGTGGGGTAGGGTAGTTTAGGGTAGAATAGGGTTAGGGTTAAGGTTAAGAAAAGGATTAAGGTTAGTGTAGGGGTAGGGGTGGGGTTTGGGTAGGGTAGGTTTAGGCTTAGGGTTAGGGTGATGGTTAAGGTAGGGTATTTTTAGCGTTAGAGTTACGGTTAGGATAGAGGGTAGGGCAGGGTTAGGGTTAGGGTTAGGATTAGAGTTAGCATTAGGGTTATGGTTAGGGTAGGGTAGAGGATTAGGGTTAAGGATAGGGTACGGTTAGGGATAGGGTTAGCGTTAGGATTAGGGTTAGGGTTAAGGTTTTGGTTTATGGTTACGATTAAGGTTAGGGTTAGGGTTAGGATTAAGGGGTTAGGGTTAAGGTTTTGGTCTAGGGTTATGGTTAGGGTTATGGTTATGGTTATGGTTAGAGTTAGAGAATTAAGGTTAGGGTTTAGTGTTAGGGTTAGGTTTGGGGTTAGGGTTAGGGTTAGGGTTAGGGATATGGGTTAGGGTTAGGGTTAGATTAAGGGTTAGGGCTTGTGTTAGGGGGTGAGGGTTAAGGTTAGGATAAGGGTTAGAGTTACGGTCAGGGATGTTAGGGTTAGGGTTAGGGTTAGGTTTGTGGGGTTAGGATTAGGGCTAGGGTTAGGATTAGGGTTAGAGTTAGGGTTCGGGTTAGGGTTGCGGTCAGGATAGGTTAGGATTAGGGTAGGATATGGTAATGGTAATGGTTATGGTTAGGGTTAGTCTTACTCTTAGGATTAGGGTTAGGGATAATATTAGGGTTATGGATATGGCAGGGTTAGGGTTAGGATAGAGTAGGATTAGGGTTTGGGTAGGTACGGTTATAGTTAGGCCTAGGGCTAGAGATTAGGCTTAGGGTTATGGTTATGTTTCAGGTTATTGTTAGGGTTAGAGTTAGGGTTAGGGTTAGGGTTACGGCTAGGGTAGGGTTATGTTTAGGGTTAGGGTAGGATATGGTTAGGGTTAGGGTAAGGTTTAGGATTAGGGTTAGGGATAAGGTTAGGGTTAGGGTACGGTACGGTTAGGGTTAGCGAAAGGGTAGAGAGTAGTGTAGGGTTAGGGTTAGGGTTAGGATAAGGTTAGGGTAGGGTAAGGTTTCGGTTAAGGTTAGGGCTATGGTTAGGATTAGGGTTTATGGTTAGGGGTTAAGGTTTAGGCTTAGGGTAGGGTAGAGGGTTAGGATTAGGGTTAGGGTGAGGGTTAGGGTTAGAGTTAGGGCTACGGTTTGGGGTTAACGTTAGGGTTTAGGGTTAGGTTAGGTTAGGTTAGGTTAGGTTAGGTTAGGTTAGGTTAGGTTAGGTTAGGTTAGGTTAGGTTAGGTTAAGGGTTAGGGTTAGGGTTAGGTTAAGGGTTAGGGTTAGGGTTAGGGTTTCCTTTGGGTTAATGTTAAGTGTAGGTTGAGGGTTAGGCGTAGGGTTAGGGTTAGGGATTAGGGTTAGGGTTAAGGCAAATGTTAGGGATAGGGTTAGAGTTTTGAGTTAGGATTAGGTTTAGGGCTTAGGGTTAGGGGTATGGTTAGGGGTAGGGTTAGGTTATGCTATGGTAGGGTTATGGATAGTGTTAGGTAAGGGTTAGCGTTATGGTAGGGTAGGATTAGGAATAGTGTTGGGTGTGAGGGATAGAGTCAGGGCTAGAGGTTAAGGGTTAGGAATAGGGTTAGGGCTAGGGCTTAGGGTTAGGATAGGCTTAGGATTAAAGGTTAGGGTTATGTTAGGGTTATGGTTAGGGGTTAGGGGTTAGGGTTATGGTTAGGGGTTTGAGGTTAGGGTAAGGGTAGGAATAGGTTTAGGTTAGGGTTAGTTAGGGTTAGGGTTAGGGCTAGGGTTAGGGTTAGGGTTATTGTTTAGGGTTAGGGTTACGGCTAGGGTAGGGTTATGTGTAGGGTAATGGTATGATATGGTTAGGCTTAGGGTTAGGTTTAGGATTAGGGTGAGGGATAAGGTTAGGGTTAGGGTAGGGTACGGTTAGGGTTATCGATAGGGTAGAGAGTAGTGTAGGGTTAGGGTTAGGGTAGGGTAAGGTTAGGGTTAAGGTTAGGGCTATGGTTAGGATTAGGGTTTAGGGTTAGGGGTTAAGGTTTAGGGTTAGAGTAGGGTAGAGGGTTAGGCTTAGTGTTACGGTTAGGGTTTGTTAGGGTTGGAGTTAGGGCTACGGTTTGGGGTTAACGTTAGGGTTTAGGGTTAGAGTTAGCGATAGGGTTAGGTTAGGTTAGGTTAGGTTAGGTTAGAGTTAAGGGTTAGGGTTAGGGTTAGGGTTAGGGTTTGCTTTGGGTTAATGTTAAGTGTAGGTTTAAGGTTAGGCGTAGGGTTAGGGTTAGGGATTAGGGTTAGGGTTAAGGCAATGTTTAGGGATAGGGTTAGAGTTTTGAGTTAGAATTAGGTTTAGGGCTTAGGATTAGGGGTATGGTTAGGGGTAGGGCTTGGTTAGGGTATGGTAGGGTTAGGGATAGTGTTAGGTAAGGGTTAGCGTTATGGTAGGGTAAGGTAGGAATAGTGTTGGGTGTTAGGGATATAGTCAGGGCTAGAGGTTAAGGGTTAGGAATAGGGTTAGGGTTAAGGCTTAGGGTTAGGATAGGCTTAGGATTAGGGGTTCGGGTTATTGTTATGTTTGGGTTAGGGCTTGGTTAGCGTTAGGGTAAGGGTTAGGGGTTAGGGGTTAGGTTAGGGCTAGGATTAGGTTTGTGTTAGGGTTAGTTAGGGTTAGAATTAGAGTTAGGGTTAGGGGTTAGGGTTAGGGTTATTGTTCAGGGTTAGGGTTACGGCAAGGGTAGGGTTATGTTTAGGGTTAGGGTAGGATATGGTTATGCTTAGGGTTAGGTTTAGGATTAGGATTAGGTGTTAGGGTTAAGATTTATGGTTAAGGTTAGGGTTAGGGTAAGGAATAGGGTTGAGGGTTAGAGTTAGAATTAGGGTTAGGTTAGGGTTACGGTTAGGGTTATGAGTTAGGGGTAGGAATTAGGGTTAGGGCCAATGTTATTTTAGGGTTACGGTTAGGTTTATGGTTAGGGTAGGGTAAAGGGTAAGGGTTACAATTAAAGTTAGGGGTTAGGATTAGGGTTATGCTTAGTGCTTAGGATTAGAGTTTGGGGTTATGAATAGGGTTAGGGTTTACGGGGCAGGGTTAGGGTTATGGTTAGGGTTAGGTTAGGGTTATGGTTAGGGCTTCGGTTAGGGTTAAGGTTGGGGTTAAGGTTAGGGTTAGCTTTAGGGTTAGGGAAGGATTATGGCTAGGGTAAGAGTTAGGACTTTGGTTAGGGATTATGGTTAGGGGTTAGTATTAGGGTTAGCGATAGGGTCAGGATTACGAGTTACTGTTAGGGTTAGGGTAGGGCAGGGTATGATAGGGTAGAGATAGGGGTGACAGGATGACGGGGTATGGTTAGGGTTAGGGCTAGGATAAGCTTAGAGTTAGGGTTAAGGGTATGATTAGGGTTAGCGGTTAGTTTTAAGGTTAGTGGATAGGGGTTAGGATTAGGATTAGTGTTAGAATTAGGGTTAGGGTTGAGTTAGGGTTAGTGTTACGGTTAGGGCTAGGATAGGGTTAGGGTTAATGTTAGGGTAAGGGTAAGTGCTTCGGGGTTAGGGTTATGGATAGGGTTAGAGTTTAGTGTTAGGGTTACGGTTAGGGTTAGTTTTAAGGTTAGGGTAGGATAGGATTAGGGTTAGGTTTAGGATTAGGGTTAGGGATAAGGTTAGGATTAGGGTAGGGTACGGTTGGGGTTAGCGTTAGGGTAGAGAGCATTGTAGGATTACGGTTAGGATTAGGGATAGGGTTAGGGTTACGGCTGAGGGTTAGGGGTGTGGCGTTAGGATTAGGGTTAGGTTAGGGTAGGATAGTGAAGGGTAGGGTATGGTAGGGTAGGGTAGGGTAGGGTAGGGTAGGGTAGGGTAGGGTAGGGTAGGGTAGGGTAGGGTTAGGGTAGGGTAGGGTTAGGGTTAAGGCTAAGGTTAAGGTTAGGGATATGATTATGATAGGGGTATGGGTAAGGTTAGGGTAGGGTAGGTTTAGGGGTAGGATTAAGGTAGGGTAGGGTTAACATTAGGGTTAGGGTTAGAATAGAGGGTAGGGCAGGATTAGGTTGAGGGTTATGATTAGGATTAGGGGTAAGGTATTGGTTTAGGTAAGGGTTATGGTAAGGGTTAGTGCTAGGGTTAGAGTTAGAGGGTTAGATGCTTAGGGTTAAGTGTTAGGTTTAGGTTTGAGGTTAGGGTTAGGGTTAGGGATCTGGGTAGGGTTAGAGTTAGGTTTATGGTTAGGTTTAGGGTTAGAATTACGGTTAGAAGGATTAGGGTTATGGTTAGAGTTAGGTTTAGGGTTATGTTTAGGGTTAGGGTTTGGGATTAGGGTTAAGGCTAGGGTTGTGGTTTGGGGTTAGGGTTAGGGCAAGGGTTAGGGTTAAGGTTAGAGTTAGCGTTAAGGTTAGGGTTACGGTTAAGGTATGGTTAGGGTTAGGGTTAGGGTTATTGGTAGGTTTGGGGTTAGGGTTAGGGTTAGGGATTGGGGTTAGGGTTAAGGTTAGATTAAGAGCTAGGGCTAGGGTTACGGGGTTAGGGTTAGGTTTAGAGTTATAATTACGGTTAGAGGGATTAGGGTTGGGGTTATGGTTACGGTTAAGGTATGGTTAGGGGAGGGGGAGGCGTTAGGGTTAGGGTTAGGGTTAGGTGGTAGGGTAAGGTTTATAATTAGGGTTAGGGAAGGGTAGGGTAGCTTAGGGTAGGGTAGGGTAGGGTAGTGTAGGGTAGGGTAGGGTAGGGTAGGGTAGAGTAGGGTAGGGTATGGTAGGGTAGGGTAGGGTATGGTAGGGTAGGGTAGGGTAGGGTAGGGTAGGGTTAGGGTTAAAATTAGGGTTATGAATAGGGTAGGGTAGAGGGTTGAGGTTAGGGTTAGGGTTAAGGTTTTGGTATAGGGATATAGTTAGGGTTAGGGTTATTGTTAGGGTTAGAGTTAGGGCTAGTGGTGTTAGTGTTAGGGTTAGGGTTAGGTTTATGATTAGGTTTAGGGTTAAGGTTAGGGTTAGGGTAAGGAATAGGGTTGAGGGTTAGAGTTAGAGTTAGGGTTAGGTTAGGGTTGCGGTTAGGGTTATGAGTTAGGGGTAGGAATTAGGGTTAGGGCCAAGGTTATTTTAGGGTTACGGTTAGGTTTATGGTTAGGGTAGGGTAAAGGGTTAGGGTTACAATTAAAGTTAGGGGTTAGGATTAGGGTTATGCTTATGGCTTAGGATTAGAGTTAGGGGTTATGAATAGGGTTAGGGTTTACGGGGCAGGGTTAGGGTTATGGTTAGGGTTAGGTTAGGTTAGGGTAAGGGTTAAGGTTGGGGTTAAGGTTAGGGTTTAGGGTTAGGTTTAGTGTTAGGGAAGGGTTAGGGCTAGGGTTAGAGTTAGGACTTTGGTTAGGGGTTAGGGTTAGGGGTTAGGATTAGTGTTATCGATAGGGTCAGGATTACGGGTTACTGTTAGGGTTAGGGTAGGGCAGGGTAGGATAGGGTAGAGATAGGGGTGACAGGATGACGGGGTATGGGTAGGGTTAGGGCTAGGATAAGCTTAGAGTTAGGGTTAATGCTATGATTAGGGTTGGCGGTTAGTTTTAAGGTTAGTGGATAGGGGTTAGGATTAGGATTAGTGTTAGAATTAGGGTTAGGTTTGAGTTAGGGTTAGTGTTACGGTTAGGGCTAGGATATGGTTAGGGTTAATGTTAGGGTTAGGGTTAGCGCTTCGGGGTTAGGGTTAGGGCTAGGGTTAGAGTTTAGTGTTAGGGTTACGGTTAGGGTAGGGTTAGTTTTAAGGTTAGAGTAGGATAGGATTATGGTTAGGTTTAGGATTAGGGTTAGGGATAAGGTTAGGATTAGGGTAGGGTACGGTTAGGGTTAGCGTTAGGGTAGAGAGTATTGTAGGATTAGGGTTAGGATTAGGGATAGGGTTAGGGTTACGGCTTAGGGTTAGGGGTAGGCGTTAGGATTAGGGTTAGGTTAGGGTAGGATAGTGAAGGGTAGGGTATGGTAGGGAAGGGTAGGGTAGGGTAGGGTAGGGTAGGGTAGGGTAGGGTAGGGTAGGGTAGGGCAGGGCAGGGTATTGTAGGGTTAGGGTTAAGGCTAAGGTTAAGGTTAGTGTTAGGATTAGGATAGGGGTATGTGTAAGGTTAGGGTAGAGTAGGTTTAGGGTTAGGATTAAGGTAGGGTAGGGTTAGCATTAGGGTTAGGGTTAGAATAGAGGGTAGGGCAGGATTAGGTTGAGGGTTATGATTAGGATTAGGGTTAAGGTATTGGTTTAGGTTATGGTTATGGTTAGGATTAGTGTTAGAGTTAGAGTTAGAGGGTTAGATGGTTAGGGTTAAGTGTTATGGTTAGGTTTGAGGTTAGGATTAGGGTTAGGGATCTGTGTAAGGGTTAGGGTTAGGTTTATGGTTAGGTTTAGGGTCATACTTCCGGTTAGAGGGATTAGGGTTAGGGTTAGGGTTAGGTTTAGGGTTAGGGTTTGGGATTAGGGTTAAGGCTAGGGTTGTGGTTGGGGGTTAGGGTTAGGGCAAGGGTTAGGGTTAAGGTTAGAGTTAGCGTTAAGGTTAGGGTTACGGTTAAGGTATGGTTAGGGTTAGGGTTAGGGTTATTGTTAGGTTTGGGGTTAGGGTTAGGGTTAGGGTTAGGGATTGGGGTTAGGGTTAATGTTAGATTAAGAGCTAGGGCTAGGGTTACGGGGTTAGGGTTAGGTTTAGAGTTATAATTACGTTAGAGGGATTAGGGTTGGGGTTACGGTTACGATTAAGGTATGGTTAGGGGAGGGGGAGGCGTTAGGGTTAGGGTTAGGTGGTAGGGTAAGGTTTAGAATTAGGGTTAGGGAAGGATAGGGTAACTAAGGGTAGGGTAGGGTAGTGTAGGGTAGGGTAGGGTAGGGTTAAAATTATGGTTATGAATAGGGTTAGGGTTAAAATTAGGGTTATGAATAGGGTAGGGTAGAGGGTTGAGGTTAGGGTTAGGGTTAGGGTTAATGTTTTGGTTTAGGGTTATAGTTAGGGTTAGGGTTAGGGTTAGGATTAGGGTTAGGGTTAAGGTTTTTGGTTTACAGTTATGGTTAGGGTTAGGGTTATGGTTAGGGTTAAAGTTAGAGTTAGAGGTTAAGGTTAGGGTTTAGTGTTAGGGTTAGGTTTGGGGTTAGGATTAGGGTTAGGGTTACGGTCAAGGTAGGGTTAGGATTAGGGTTAGGGAAGGATAGGTTTATGGTTAGGGTTAGGTTTAAGGTTAGGGTTAGGGATAAGGTTAGGGTTACGGGTAGGGTAGGGTAGGGTTAGGGTTAGGGTTAGGGTAGGGTAGGATTAGGGTTAGGTAATGGTACGGTTAGATTTAGGGTTAGGGTTAGGGTTAGGGCTTAGGTTTAGGGTTATGGTTATGGTTAGGGTTAGAGTTAGAGGGTTAGAGGGTTAGGGTTAAGTGTTAGGGTTAAGCTTGGAGTTAGGGTTAGCGTTAGGGTTAGGTTAAGGGTTAGGGTTAGAATTATGGTTAGAGGGATTAGGGTTAGGTTTATGGTTAGGGTTAGGGTTAGGGCTTGGGGTTATGGTTAGGGTTGGGGAATTCGGGTTATGGCTATCGTTAGGGTTAGAGCTAGGGTTAGGGTTACAGTTAAGGTATGGCTAGGTTTAGGGTTGGGGAATAGGGTTATGGTTATGGTTATTGCAAGGGTTAGAGTAAGGGTTAGGGTTAGGGTTATGGTTAGGGTTAGGGTTAGGGTTAGGGTTAAGGTTTGGGATAGGGTTACATTTAAGGTATGGTTAGGGTTAAGGTTAGGGTTATTGTTAGGGTTAGAGTTAGGGCTAGCGTTGGTAGGGTTAAGGGGGTTACGGTTAGGGTTAGGTATAGGGTTAGGGTTAGTGTGTGGGAATCTGCAATTGAAGCCCACATCCTAGAGTCAAATGACAACTTCTATATTTGGAAGGGACCTCTATTAATGTCCCTTGTAGAATTCCTAACGACAAAGTTTGCCCACTTTGAGCTTAAGACTGCCAGTGTGGGATTCTGCAACTCAAGCCCACAGTAGGGTATCAAATGCCAGTTTCGATATGGAAGGCCTCTATGAATATCCCGTCTAAAATTTCCAACGACGCAAATCCTCCCCGGTTGCAATTTAAGTCAAAGATATTGGCCAGGTCTTTAACTAGCTTAAATGATGGTTGGAATTCTGCAAATCAAGAGCACAGAAGAGTTTCAAATGTCAGCTTCCATATTAGGAGGAGGTATCTCCAAATAGCCAGTGTAATATTACCAAAGGCAAAGTTCTTGCCCATGTGGGGCTTAGTTGAAATGTATTGCCCATGTCCTCAAATGACATAACTGGCTGGGTGGGATTCAGCAACTCAAGCCCACAGTAGAGTATCAAATGGCAACATCGATATAGGAGGGGCGCTATGAATATCTCGTGTAGAATTCCCAATGGTACAATTCTTCCCCATTGGTGGTTGAAGTCAAAGGTATTGCCCATGCCTTTAGCTGTCCTAACTGTCTGGTGTGATTCAGCACCATACACCCACAGTAGGGTGTATAAAAGCAGCCTCAGTATTGGGGAGGGAGCTCTACTAATATCCCGTCTAATGTTCCCAATGGCATAATTGTTGCTCACTTGGGGCTCAGATTAGCGGTATAGTCCAAGCTTTTAATTGACTTAAGTGCTTGGGTGGTATTATTCACATCAAGCCCACAGTAGGGTGTCAAATGTCAAATTCGATACAGGGTTCTCTATAAATATCCAGTATAAAATTCCCAACGGCAATGTTCATGCCCAGTTGAGATTTAAGTCAAATGTATTGCCCAGGCTTCTAACATACTTATGTTCCTGGGTGGGATTCTGCACCTCAAGCCCACAGCAGCGGATCAAATATCAACTTCGATATTGGGATGGAGCCTCTATAAATATCCTGTGAAAAATTCCCAACGGCAAAGTTTTTCCCACCTGGGATTGAATTCAAAGGTATTGCCCAGGCCTGGGTGGGATTCTGCACCTCAAGCCCACAGTCGGGTGTCTAATGGTAATTTTGATATTGGGGCTCAATAAATATACCATGTAAAGTTCCCAACGGCACACTTCTTGTCAACTTGAGGTTTACGTAAAAGGTATTGTCCAGGCCTGTAACTGACTTAAGTCAATGTGATCGTGCCGCAACCCATTGTTAGAAAAGAATAATCCTAAATGTTTATGATTTGTACCTTGTTGAAGAATTTGACTGTTTCATTTCCAGTGGGGGGGGGGGAGGGGGAGTGTGGAGTGGTTTTATTAATTCGCTTCGATATCAGTCACAATATCCTTTATGAATAATAAAAATAGAAGAGGCCCTTAATATTGAGCCCTGGGGAACCCCCGCATTTATAGTCTTCTACTCGAAATTTGACCCGTTTAAAACCACCCCTTGGGACCGTCCTGAAAGATACCTTTCAAACCATACTAAAAGATTGCCAGATATTCCAGTAATGATTTTGATGCCGGATTCCTTATAACTTATAGAAAAATATAATTTTACACTGCAAAAATATATGATATTTGCTTGATCGAGTTTAACGCCACTTTCAACAATATTTCAGTTATATCGTGGCGGTCAGTTTTATTGATGGAGGAAACCAGAGGATCCGGATAAAGCCACCGACCTGTCTCAAGTTATTGACACACTTAATAACATAATATTCTACACCTCACCATGATCGAGAATCGAACTCGCAACTTTAATGGTGATAGGCACTGATTGCATAGGTAGTTGTAAATCCAACTACCATACGATCACGGCCACGACACCCCACGGTAAAATGACATGATAATATTTTCTCTTGCAATGTTTTGCCACCTGCCCGTTTCAATTGGTAATGTATGGTTTGTCGTTCTGAATCTACAAAGTGTTATAATTTTTCTATCGTCTAGCTTCTCAAAATATTTTTCCATTTCTAATTTTTCTTTAAACATGCGATAATTTAGTGCTTTTGGTGAATTTTGTAAATTAGAATGCCAAATTTGCTTGAACTGATCGATAAGAATTTGTTTAACAGTATTATGAAGCCAAGTAGCACTTACAAAATATTGATTATTCCAAACATATGACAAACCACATTCGTCTAATATAGATTTTACACTTTTTAACCAAGGTATGTTAGTTCCATAGTTCAGGAGTGAAAAATTGTACAAAATTGCAGGAATCTTTTCTTGTTTTCCTGTTAGTAATTTAGCCCAATAATTAATAATCCTAAGTTTAACATATATGCCTAATGGAAATCTACCAAGTTCTCCGTATACCATAAAATCAGGGGTACTCTTTTTTACATGTAATATAATTTTACAGAACTTTAAATGAACTCTTTCAACAATGTCGTTATTTCCCACTCCCCATACTTCACATCCATATAATAAAACTGGTTTGACAATTTTATCGAATAGATCGAGCTGGCATTCAATTGATAGGTTATGTAATCTACCTTTCGTGATAATATCATACATAGCCCTCGTCGCCTTGTTAACATTAGCTTTTTTGCTTTTGAAAAACTCCCTGTTCAGGAGATTAAAATACCAAGGTAAGTAAATTCGCTTACAATTTCTAAAACAGTGTTATTATACATAAATACAATGTTTTCAGACATTCTACCTTTAGAGAAGATGACAACTTTACTTTTACCTACATTCACTTTCAATTTCCAAATATTACAATACACATTTAAAGAATCTAGCTGCTTTTGTAAATCTTCTTGTGACTCTGACATTAAGACTGTATCATCAGCATATAGAATAACAAATACTTTTAAGTAATAATTTAATTCTGTTTCAATCTCATCAGATATACTTTTCAAACCAATTATATTGTTAACCTGAAAAAAAATTCCTCTAAATCATTTAAATACAATGAAAAAAGGACAGGGGACAAATTTTCTCCGAATGTAGCTTGTTCTCGCCATGATATAGCTGAAAAGTTGCTGTTTTGGCGTTAAACAACACTCACTCATTCACCCCTTTATTTCCATACAAAATCTACCAACCTAAGGCTTAGCTATATACATTATAAATCTGTTTATGAAGAGTTGAATTTAAGTTGCTATTTGAAACGAGACCGTCGTGGTCGTGATCTTATGCTAGTTGGATTTACAATAACATATGAAATCAGTTCCTATCACCAAAAAAGTTATGAGTTCAAATCCAGCTCATGGCGACGAATACTGGATACACTATTATGTGATAATAAAGTTTGTCAGTGACTTGTAACAGGTCGGTGGTTTTCTACGGGTCCTCCGGTTTGCTCCACCAATAAAACTGACCGCCACGAAATAACTTAAATATTGTTGAAAGTGGCGTTAAACACCATAACCCTAACCCTAACCCTTGTTGAAACTAAATTCTTAATACCGTCAATGTTTTAACAGCAAACTAATCACATATTCTCCATTAAATCTAACATTTTCTACTATTGTATGTCGGCGGGCCATTTCCCGGGAACGGGTCTTTGAATCAGACATTTTATTATATATTTTGACAGTGACATAAGACAAAATTTTTTTCTCATCTGACAAAATGTTGCAATTTTCTCCGTTTATCGCTGTCGTTTCCGCATTAACCTATATTTGTAATTAAATATTTCCGAATTCGGTTATTTTCTAGAGAAACTAGAAGTTACACAATTAAGTACATGTATCAATCTCTAAGTACCATGCATCGTATAACACTGAGGCATCAACAGAAAAAAATATGATTTTTTTCATACTGTCGCCCTACACTTGAAATTTACGTTATGTTGTCTATAAAAGCGAAAATATTCAAAAAATATGTTCCAAATGTAGTTAAAAATCTCTTTTATTATCAACGAGGTATATCCAATCGTTCAGAACAAGCTATTGTAGGCATTCATGAAAGAAAAAAAGAAAATGCAATCTTTCAATTTCACACCGAATGCGTCGTTTTAAGAGTGTAATTTACGTTATTGTATTAATGAGAAGGTGGGTGTGTATACTACTTGTCGCGCCTTTTTGAGCCTAAATTCATCTAAGCTCATAATTATCTTCATAAAAAAATTGAAGACTATGTAAAAAACAAAACTCCTGAGATAAAAATAAATGAAAATGTAATTTACGTTTTTTAATTTACGTTATTACTTTTTTGGAGAATAGTTTATACGTAAAGAAAATGTGTCAAGATAGAAGCGGAATTACGGTTCATGTCCGTCTTGTATTTAGACGTTAGTCAACGTCATTTATTTCCTGTTTTCATTGACGTTATAGTCGATTTCATGGTTACCCATAATACCTTGCGCGCTGGCGGAGTTCCGGTACAAATGTAAACAAGAAGATAAAGGAGAAACTATGTCAAAGGGTACAAAATCGTAAAACTGAGCTACAATGCAATGCTAACCCCTATCCCAATTGCACCAAAGTATTCTAAAGAAGTGAAATCGATTGGCTTGAGACATCGTAAGGCTCTAATGTGTAATTATATAAGAATGCAGGTAAAATAAACATTGACGGTGTTGGAATTTACTTCCACGTCATCGAGTCATTACAAATTGTCCAGAGTATATCAACATCTTGATGGAAATCACATATGTAATGTTTCTTAATGAACTGAAACGGAGTTATAACTGTTGTGTAAGTTAAGCTTCTTGTATACCGTACTTCCCAAAGTGGTGATGAGGTCAAGATTAAACACCTACTACATGTAATCCTCGACAAAAAAATGGAGAACCATGTAGTGGATTTGTACATGTACAGCAACTTGCGTTAGTGTATTATTGGAAGACGCAGATCTGTCTAGTATATTTTACAGGTGGGCACAC